>CM071571.1:0-47500 GCA_036426205.1 Ascaphus truei | reverse complement strand
GCAGGATTGAGAGGAAGGCGGCGTCCCTCGTGTTCCCCGGGCTCCGGTGGTGTTCATAGAGGCTGCTGCAGTGTACCTACACCGGACACTATACCAATGTCATCTGCTACCGGGTTCCTGCGTCTGGCTGGCTGAGTTTTACTCAAAAATGCTTTTTATTAAGCTATGTTTGTGAGTGTGCATTTTTAAATCCTTGACTCCATAAATATATTGTTATACCTTTTTACGCTATGAGTGCGCCTGTTTTTTCTGTGTTTCTATAGGTGTGTGTGTGTGTGTGTGTGTGTGTTGTGTTGTGTGTGTGTGTGGTGGTGTGTTTGTGTGTTGTGTGTGTGGGGTGATATGATATATTTATCATTCTTCTCCATCATTCTCTTTATATATATATTATACTTATCTCCCTCTCCCCTCTCTCTCTCTCTCTTTCTCTGCTCTCCCATCTCTCTCTTCTCTCTACTCTCTCCTCCCTCTCCTCTTCTCTCTGTGTGTGGTGTGTGTGTTTGTTGTGTGCTCTCTCTCTGTGTGTGTCTCTCTTGTGTGTGTCTTGTCCTCTGCTCTCCTCTCTACTCTCCTCTCACTCTCTCTCTCGCTCTCTCTATCTACGTCTCTCTCTCCCACACTGTGTGTGTGTGTGTGTGTGTAATCTTACATACACACCACCATATATACATATATATCCATATATATACATATATATAATATATATATATATATATATAATACTCTTATATTAACAACCCACATATGTTTCTGTATATACTAGTGTTCGACAACCTACCATTTGCTCGCCCGGGCGAGTGGATTTTTACCCCGGGCGAGTAAATATTGCCCAAGCACACACGTTTGGTACTAGGTGCGTAGTAGAAATTTTTTGGTGATTTGTCAACCACTATATACATATATTATATCCATAAATATATACATATATATATACAATATAATATACATATACATATATATTTACAACACTTCTATATATCATATTATATATATATGTATATAAATGTTATATGGATCTATGTATATTATGTGTATTATAATTTATGTATGTATATATTATATGTATATATATATGTATGTATATAATGATATATGTATGTTATTATATATATATATTGTATTATCTATACTCATGTATATGTATTGTCAATCTCTCTCTGTCTCTCTCTCTCTGTCTTCTTCTCTCTCTACTCTCCCTGTCTCTGTGTCCTCTCTCTCTCTCTCCTCTCTCTCTGTCTCTCTCTCTCTGTCCTCATCTTTCCTCTTCTCTCTGTTTCCCTCTCTCCCTTCTCTCTGTCTCTGGTTGCCCCCTCACCAAAAAATCTACTCGCCACCGTATAATCAAACGTGTGCTGCTTGGGCCATATTTACTCGCCCGGGGTAAATCCCTCGCCCTGGCGAGCAATTATAGGTTTTGTCGAACCTGTAATACATACACATATAATGTTGTGTGATATATATATATATGTATAATAGGTATATATGTTATATATATGTGTGTGTATGTATATACCACACACACACACACACACACACACACCACACACCCACACAACAACAACACAAAACGTTTGTGTATTAGATTATAGATATATATATATATATATATATAGAAATAGATTATATATATATATATATATATATATTAATATACACCACGTGTGTGAAATTCACTCACAAGAGTACAAGATAAAAATCGTTTTGTGAAATATCACCACCAATCCGGTATCCATGCGGCAAGGAAATCACGAGTGGCAACGTCTCGCGGAGATGAAGGGGGCAGTTATCCTCAGGATCCCAAGGTGCCTCGGATATTTCTCAGCAAACGTCCCAAAATCCCAGAGAATGTTTCTTAGGCTGGATGGCCGTTTTAACTGTTTCCGCGCTCCGAACCGGCCTGTTCCTGCGCATGAGTGATGACGTAATTGTCCGTGCGTGATGCTGATACCTCCTGACGCGTTTCATCGCACACGGGCGACTTTTTTCAAAGGGTGTGGGGAAGGGATGCAAGCCTACGTAATATACCCTCATGGTGTCCCCTAGCAACACCTATATCATGCTGATGTAAGTTCGCTATTGCTACGAAACTTAATATAACCAATACATTCCAAACCAATGATCACAAAGAACTATAAAGAGAAAACCAGAAGGCTAAATACTACAGTTGATTGTGATAAATAACTAAGTAAAAAAACTATAAACATACTAATATAAAATGCTAATGAGAAAAAAATATTGCAATGAGAAAACATATACACATGAAAGATGGAATCATGTAAATAAGAAACATACTTAAAGTGATATAAAATGTCTAATGACCCATTAAAACATATCAATCTGTGATTTCAAATGAATGACACCAACTACAAAACTAATAATCATTAAAAAACCTGTATATATAAATGACCAGCACAATATAAAGTGGCAATAGAAATAAGGGAAAATTAAATGGATTGAAGGAGGATAACACTAACCTGACACCATGGGCCTCATGCAGAGAGCAGCGCTATTTAAAATCTCGCCATTTTCCGGATGAAAATCGCCAAAAAACAGCTGAAAATGGAGAGTAGGAAAAACGCGCCATTTTTTTTTTCTATTTGAAAATCTCGCTGCGCGGCTGGCGAGAAACTACATCTCCCAGTCTGAAAATATCCGAATTCAGAAAGGTGCGCTGCGCCATCTAGTTTGGCTGTTTTTGCGCGATTTCTTCTTCAATTTTCTCTCGCGCAAACTAAATTGGCAAGAAGCAGGACGCTCGCCGGCTATAGGGGGAAAAAAAATGCGCGATTTTTTTTTTTCCTTTCACTCGCGCATCATCTCCTCATTTACATTCTAATTCTCCATATGCAGTATGCTAAAAATAGCGGATTTCGCCCATTTCTGCATATGGAGAATCTAAAACCTCTCCATTAAACCTACTTTTTTATTCCCTCCATACCAATTTTAATAGCGCTGCTCTCTGCATGAGGCCCCATATCCTAAACGGACTATAGGGATAATTAAGTGGTAAGTGTTAATATTAACACACTACATCTACATACAGTGCAAAAATATATAAATTGTTATGGGCCTAGGTCAGTAAATATATCAATATATATATATATAATATATCTATATTAAAACATGTGTATTGATTTAAATGCGAGCAATTTATGGAATGCCAGATTCCCAGATCATAAAAGATCTGAGAAGATTCAGATGGTGAAAATGCAGAGAACCTATAGGAACTGGGAGGATAGTCCACGGGGGGGGATAGACCAGCGTACTAACCCCAGATACTCGTTCAATCCACCAGGGGTCAAGTACCCAACTGGGGGATCCAAACGTTTCCCTTCATTTATTATTATTTTTTGCTGCTATAATATATACAGGGCCTTGCTTTAATGCCACAACCACCATCCGGCCCCGTTGAAAAAGGGCTTCCGTACTCACACACTTCTATACGGTGTGAAACGAATCACATTGATCACATGAGTTGGAACCTGCACTTATCACCTGGCTAGCAGGTTCCTAGAGCGAGGCTATAGTCCGGTCGACGTCAAAGATGCACTGATATCTGTGATTAGAGGGGAGACCTCAGATGTAACTAACATCGAACTGGCGATCAATCAAAAAGTTCAAGATTTAATGTCATAAGCACATTTAGCACTACTGCGTCCCCAGGCATACAACGTGCATTGAGAGATAAGTTGGCATGTACTAGCCATGATGATAAATAGGAAAATTCTTCCGTGAACCCCCCTTGTTTTGTTTTTCGTCGTGGTCCGTCAGTTGGGGACATGATCACGCAAGCAGATCCTGTGACAAATATAGCAAGGACAAAACTTGGTTACCAAAAACCAAACCTGGGGCCTACAGGGCAAGGGTTGCACGAATTGCCAATATATCAGGTGGGATCTTTCTACTGTCTCCACTAATGGACTAAATCAAGATTCATCAACTCTGAATTGTGAATCAAAATGTTATATATATTTGATTAAATGTCCATGTGGGTTTCCTTTACTTGGGAAGACAGTGCGTATGCTTAAAGAAACGTATAGCTATCCATCGTTCAACAATTCGCAAAGCATTAGCCGCAACGCCAAGGATTTAGAGTTTAATGCCTCCCTGTTGCCAACATTTTAGGAATTTTAACATTCATTGCAACATGTCAAGATGCGCTATTTCACATGTCAAGTGCTCCACACGAGGGGGTGATCAGAACTAGATTGCTATGCAAATTAAGCATGGCACATCTTTGATTAAAAACTGTTGGCCCACCCTTTTGGCCTAACGAAGATTTTTCTTGGGGATATTTCCTCCTATAAAAGAAGGTCAGCGGACTAATGACACTTAAAAAGTTTGCTGAGGACTCATTTCCTTGTTCCTTAATTATGTGTCTTTTGTGTCAATGTTCATCTTTCATAATATTCTCTGCCTTATGTCCTTATTGTTATTTCCATATGTGCCCATGTTATGTTATTTTCACTTGTTCACTTAGGGTGTTGTATGTGCACATTTTGGCTCCTTGTCCTGCTTCGATATCAAGATACTACATGGTATATATGAACTTCTAAATACTAATACGATATGTCGTGTAATAAGGGTCCTGTTTATTAGCTGGCCTAGGACAAGTCAAAAGATCACAGTGAATGGGTGATTCCGGATAACACGTGTTAACCTAAGATGTTGTCTCATTGGGCATAAATATACAAGCCCATGGTCACTCTATTTAGGAAGAAATGATTTGTTGACAACATTTATCTGGTTTTCGATTGTAGACTATTTTAGTCATTGTATAATAGTATTTATTATAGTGGACATGATAACAATGATATTGTGGCGTGATTGCACATATCAATCACAATGTTTGTTTGTTATAACATATTGGGTTTTGAATTGTTTTGCTGTGAGCGTGTTTTTTGCGTCCTTATGGCTGGAGCGGGTCCCTCCCCCCCTGATAATAAATCCAGCATATATTTCAACACATGCAAATCTGCTTTAACATGCGATCCACATTTTTATAGACCCCCCCAAAACCCTGGCTCTATTGGCTAGGTGCCTTGCTTGAGAATTTTTGGCATTTGTAATTTTAGCTCCTCATCAGATCTGTAAGTGGCAACATCCTCACATGGTGCTGTTATGCATATAATATGGTTCTACTCTTGAGTAAACACCTATGCTTGCGCTGTACTACTTACATTCTCATGCACGTGAGCTGCTTTGGGTCATGTGTCGCGCATGCGCGAACCGCCATTAGAGAATAAACGATGCACTATGTGTGCCACCGTATTGGCTGAATCTAACATGCATAAGGCTGAGAAGCAATATGGTGATGCGTTTCAGCAGCTCTTGTGCGGGTACGATCGACAATGAGCTATAGGATGAGTCCGCGAATGTGCCGATTATATGCCTGGTCAGACCATTGGGCCACCGTATTTAAAAAGGGAGGTTTGGTGTTAATCCAAGATGGCGATGCTTTCCAGCGGATGTAATGTTCGTGCCACAGCGGCGCGGTTCATCGCGGCAAGCAATGGTTGGCGCCTACACAAGGTTGAGTTTGATTTATTTTGATTTTGTTTGGGGGTATAACGGTGGGGATTAGCATTGCCATCTTATTGCACCGTCCCTGAGTGAAGGTTTCCGTTGAGGTAACCGAAACGTTGGAGGTGTGCCATGTTACTTTGATTAACTCTGCATTGAATCACTACGACCTGTTGCTTCTCGTTTTTTTTCCGGACTCCATCTGGTAAATTCTACTTTTACATGTGCATATGGGGCAATCATCAGCATTTTATCTATGTTTACAGTGTGCAATGGATGATATTGTTTGTTCTTCATTAATATTATATATATATATATACAGGTGTATATTTTTTTCCATTAGCAATATAGTTTTTTCATCATTAACAGCATTTATTATATTTGGGTTGTTTATAGTTTTTTGTACTTAGTTAATGTATTTACATCACACTGTTTTAGTATTAGCCGTCTGGTTTTTCTTATATTCTGATTATCATTAGTTTTGGAATTTATGGTATATTATAGTTTGTAGCCATTTCAAACGTTCATTCCAGCTGGATATAGGGGTTTGCTCAGGACACCATGAGAGTATAATACGTAGCCTCTTTGCATCCCTTCAGTCCCGCATCCACCCCTTTTGCCATACCCTTCCCATCACCTTTGAAAAAGTCGCTCTGTGTAGACGTAAACGCGCGAGGAGCGTCACACGCATCACGCAGGACATTAGTCATCACGCCATGCGCAGTAACAGGCCAGCGGTTCGAGCGCGAAACGTAAGCGCCAGTCCAGATCCTACAAACATTCTCTGGGACTTGGGACGTTGGCTGTGAAATATCCGAGCACCTTGGGATTGCCTCGCCGACAGATCCACCACTGCTGCCCTCTTCTCTCCGCAGAGACCGTTGGACTCTTTGTCCACTCGTTGCCGCGGAATACGGATGTGTGATATTTCACCACAACGCTTCTTATTCTTGTAGTCTCTGTGAGGTGAAGTTCGTCCATCCCCCTTCCCCCCTTGTCCCATTATTAAATGACAGCTCTTTAAGACTATGTGGGGCGTGCGAATCATCTCCGTCTCTCTCTTCTATAGATTTCCATCGATGTGGTTAATTCCTTTGAGAGCACCCGGAGACCCTCCATACCATCTCCACAATTTCCCACCATTTTATTGGATCATTTTGAAAGGACTGTTTCCATTTCTCTTCCCTTTTTTATTCACAGTTTTATGTTAGTATTCTAGGGGCTTTTTGGTCACCCATTTTTTCCTGATAATTACTTAGACACGTAACATGGAATATGTTGGGGGGGGGGATTCTCCTTCGGTATTATCTATTTGTCGATTTGTTATATACCGCCTCACTAGGGCGCTTGCTTTATTTGTTGTTTTTTTTTTGTGATTTGTCAACCACCTGTGGGTCGTGTGTGTGTGTGGTGTGTGTTTGTGTTGCTGTGTTGGTGTGTGGGTGGTGTGTGTGTGTGTGTGTTGTGTGTGTGTGTGTGTGTGTGTGTGTGTGGTGTGTGTGTGTGTGTGTGTGTTGTGTGTGTGTGTGGTGTGTTGTGTGTGTGTGTTCTCTATATCTCCGTGATACTTCTGCTCCTTCTCTCGTCCATCTCTCTCATCTTCATACTCATCTCTCTCTCATTAGTCATCTCATCTGATCTTCTCCCCCACCCACCCCTCCAGTGGGTTGACATCTCCCCAACCAAATGTACTCGCCACACAACAAAATTACTATGGTCACTCGCCACTAGTACAAAACGTTTGCTCTGGGCCAATATTACTCGCCCGCGTGGTTAAAGTCACTCGCCCGGGCGAGCACAATGTATAGGTTTGGTTCGATAACACTGTATTATTATATATATATATATATATATAATGATTTATAATACTATGGCCCGTGTGTGTATATTATCTTATTTAATAAATACTTTACCAGGAAGTATACATTGACGAGTTACCTCTTGTTTTCAAGTATGTCCTGGCACAGAGTTTACGACAAATACATTGTACAAATACAGTTGGCATAATGAACATGGCGTAATAAATTTTATATACAAAGACCTTGCATTGCACATTAACAAAAATAAATATGGGCATATGCAACGTTTACAGACCAGTATTAAAGAATGTGACCAAAGCAGCCTTCAGATTTAAAGACTTTAACTGGTGGTGGGATGTGAGAGTCCTCTGGGAGGTTGTGTCTGTGTGTCCTCTACATACACATACCATATATAACACATCTACATACACAAACATCAACACACCATACATACTACATACATACATACTACATACATACATACATGCAATACACACACATACATATTGTGGTGTGTATTGGATATTACTGTGTGGTGTACACACAAGTGTAAGAGAAAACAAGAAAACAATACCACCCTTTGAATTCTATGGTTTTTACTATCGGACATAATAACAATCATCTGTTCCTTAGCAAGGTCCCGTAAATTAGGTAAATAAACCTCAGATGAACAACACATGACATATTATACTGTCCATGAGTTAACAAAAAAAGCAAACTGAGTTAGTCCATGGTTGAAAAACTGTACAAAGACAAACCTTGTGGATTCAATAGCTTTGGTAAAACAACCCTTTACTCAGCATAACTTTGAAGTAATTGTTTTTTGTCTGACTTATCAGCTTTCACATTTTTGGTTGGAAGATGACAACAGATTATAGATAAATCTAACACTCACAACGGCCGCTTAGTCGGTCTGTCGTGATCTGGCACATCTGTTGCATAGTTTGGCACTTGCTGTTTACAGCTACCTACCTCCCTGGTATAGACAACCTCTAGACTTCTCTTCTTCCCTCCCGTGCAAGCTTCTCCGATGTAAAAAAATAAATAGGGATGTGACCCATTGGGGGTGGAAATTGTTAATAAACGTAATAAAAAACACTAGCACTTCACATGGCCATATGTTAGTTTGTGCTTATCATGGTTGATCTATTGAAAGTTGATCGTCTAATACAATAGTTTGTTTTCCTCGGTGATAGAACCAGATGTAGGACAGTGTTTGTAAAAGTGTACACTACTTTATTACATAATAAATAAGTCCACTGCATTTACACTTGTCAACGACTGAAGAAAGGCAACTGCCAATGTACCTAAGCGGTCTCTTCTTGCAGTACGCCTCGCTGCCACTTCTGGATCGTGGGACTGCAGACCAGGAACGTTCAGCAACTAACGGTAGCCGAACGACGGTCAAAAATCATTCTCTTCGATGACACACGGCTGTTTCGCAACTACTGCTTCGTCAGTGTTTCTGTGCGGTCTCACATATGCTGGTGTTCTTTTTATAACCAGTATTGTGTGATCACATTAAAACTTCATATACAGTACCATCATTAAATACAATCCTTTGGTGGACGAAACTGTCAGAGTTCTCTGTTGGCAATTTCACTCACATGCACTGATAAACCCTTTTTTTCCTATTGCGTTTGGACCATTTGATTGTAAGCCCCTTACGTGAAACTGTGAACCCCCCCCTAAACCAACTCCTTCACCCATCATTACAACTACAAGTTTGTCATAGCATCTGGGCTTGTATGATGCGGGATACACCCAAAAACTGGTCATTCCTCTTCCTACAGGAAAGTTAGTGTATGCAAATCAAAAAACACTGGCTGTAATAACGACATTAAATATTGTTTAAAGAACAGGCATGTTTAACCCATCATTGTAACAACTAGGTTAATAGCAATTGGGAGTCAAAAGGTAGTACTTGTGTATACAGTTAATAAATTTAGCTCTATCAGGGTAGATACGTGGCCAGCTAATATGGGAAATGACATAAAGTACCACAAGGGAACAAACAACAAATTAAGTCCTCCAATAACATCCTAAAGAGAACTACCAAAAAAGGGTGTAGCTTGGTGAGCATAATAGATAACATAAAAGGCAAGACAGCTTAAAATTTTCTGACACACAAAACGGACTAAGCTTCTATACGGCTGACTAAATCAACTTGTATATTGATGAGTATTTATAGAAACGACAAGACTGTATCATAAAGTACATATTGCCCTCGAGATTTTACAGAGTGACTAAGAAATCCATGTGTGATAGTTAGTGGGTGAATATCTGAGATCTATCTAAATGCCCTAGTCCTGGGACAAATGGAATAAAATGGCACAATGTCGAATAAGGTCTCACAAGGGAAATAGAAAGCAAGTTCCACAGACCCTCAAATGACGAGTCTAGAGTGGACTGCTAGTCGTTTAACCACCTAAAACAGAGCTGATTTCGCTGATCATAATAAAAGTGCTATCGTGCACGCTGCATCTAATATACATTTCTCTATATAGTACAAGGGTAGTCTAGAAAGCGGTCTGTTACAGGACACACTGGAAATCCCAGGGGTGCACACATACAAAAAACATTGCAAAAGAAGATACATAATGTATCATCCAACTTCATGGTGGCGTCGTGATGCGTGAGACCACCGTTATCAAACAATACAGAATATTCAGCTATGCAGACTGATGCATTTGGAAGGATGGGTACTGCTTGCTTGAATGGGTCTGATCAAATTAAGTTAATGCTAGCACAAAATGTGTGTGTATGTCAAATTTCTTCTATTTAGCTGTACGATTCTGAAGTACATCTCACATATTTTTTTGACACACTGGAATGGCCAAATCTCGGACGAGAATAACATAATACGCACATTTGTTTGATAGTCCAGTATAACTTTCAACAATGTATTCGATAATTATGATAGAACGCATTATAAAGCTAGACGCAAAATAATTGTAAAACCCATAATAAGAGACAATTATTAAAACATATTAAATCGAAGGCCGACGATTGCTCTAATAAAACACAAAGACTCAGTGAATTAAATATATGGTTAAATAAAACTTGTTATAAAATCTAAAATGCCAAGGGCATGATTACGTGAAAGCAGGGAAGTGTGGAGCTGGGCAACCACTTGAAGATCACTTTCAAAATTAATCCCAAAAGAGCTTGAAGAATGACAAAACAGAATCCAATTCCCCCCCCAAAGAAATTTAAGTGGTAAGGAAAGGGCAGCATAAAAACAAACCCTTATGCAGATAAATCAATCAGCAAACAGCGATAAGGTGTGGAGTCGTATTATGTAACAGATTACTACCATTACCTTGAAGCTGACCGATCCTTATGACTCCACCACCTATGAACTCTCAATTGATGCCACGCTAATCATTTTTTAAAGAAACTTTTAACATTAAATTAAATAGGAGAGAGGGCTGTCTTTCTCTGGCAAACCCTTCCAAACAAAACCATACTTGTTTGTCTTTTTTCTAATTGTCTTGTCATGAACTTTAACATGTGACTGCTAACACAGGACTGTAAGTATCCCCCCCTGAGATGGTAACTTGTCTTTTTTTTCAATTTTCTCTGGCTTGCAACGGTCTGACCTTGGGTAAAATTTTGCTGGGGGGGACGTCCATTTCCTGGAAGATTGGCAACTGTCTTGAATGTTTTTTTTCACTCACTTTGGAATAATCTTTTCTTTCTCCCGTATAATGATTACTTTAAAATTGTTTGGAATGGCGTTATAAAAAACCCTTCCCAGTTGATATGGCAGCAACAATTGCTCCTTCTCTATAGATCATTGCGATGCTCTTCCTCCTTGGCATTGTTTAACAACACCAGGAATCCTCCACACCACACAACTGCTAAAACTTGTGGGGGCTTTTTTATAGAGGTGGTCACCTTGGCTGATGCAATTAATCAAGGACATTTGATTTAGCAGCCACCTGTCTGTACTTAGCATCTTATTCCTATGGAAAGCAGTAGGGTGTCACTTGTTTTTTTAACAACAGCGTCTCCATTTTGGCTTTATTTTTTTGTTAATATCTTACACGTTGTAATTGTCATGTGTTGTTCTTCTGAGGTTGTATTACCTAATTTTAAGACCTCTAAGGAGCAGATGATTGTTATTAATGTTCTGAGTCTGTAAAAAAAACATAGAATTCAAAGAGGGTGTTACTTTCTTTCTTTCACACACATACAGTCGTGTGGTGTGTGTGTCGTTTGTGTGTGTGTGTGTGTGGTGTGTGTGTGTGTTGTATATATATCTATGTATGTGTGGTAATGTCTATCAAAGCACAACCCCCTTAAACGCTGTTCTTGGGCCAAAGATCACATCCATTATAAGTTGATCGCGTTTGAGAAATAATGTAACAATTGTATGCTTGTACAATAAGTATTTAAGAACAATAATCATGTTTGTAAAGTATTGATAAATAAAAATTTAGGAGCCATGCTTGCTCGCGGTTATAAGCGGATTCGCGTTTCGTAACCGGATCGCGTTATACTGGGTTTGAGCTGTTACACACCACCGTGTCTATACTATATATGTAATAATTTCCTTTTGTACCTCCATTATCTAAAGGCAGGGGGCGCAAACTTTTTCCCTTTGCCCCCTGCCTGGTGGGTCCCCTCTCTTCCGCCCCCCCCACTAACCGCCCCTCTGGCGTCATTTTCTACGTACGTGCACTAATACGTGACGTCACATGACCTGCTGACCCGCATTGCATTGCGACACAAGAAGTAAGCCGCCCGGATCACGCGGTACGTATGGTTTTACAGAAGGCCCTACACAACAGCCCCCGCCTGCACTTAATTTGAATGCCTTCGTGGAAGCGCGCGTGGCCTCTGTAACCCCGCGCCCCCCCCGCCGGCAGTCTCCTCGCACCCCCCATTTTGGCGCACCGCGTGATCTAGTAGTTATCTTTTATGAGCACAGTTTTATTTTTTGTTTTATAATATGTACGCATTAATAAAACTGTAACCCTTTTAGGCAGCAGGGTTCCATTAATGCTTTGCTGTGTTAGTTGCTGAGGTCTAAGTTTCTTTTTCTGTCCATTCAATTGAATAATGTTTTATCACAAAATCTAACCACGACATAGCTCATCTTAGATTTTTTCTTTTTGTTTGCAATGATAGTTACATCTGTGAAATGGATCTATGTCCTTGCCTTCCCCTGGAGCATTGAACAATGCGACCCCTATCGGTAGGACCATTAATAAATAATTCAATGTATTTTGTATGACTATAAAACATAATTAAAATAATGACTAACACTTTTTTTCCACTCGTTCCTTTGATCACACTTTCTAATGAAATATAATGATTGCCTAATCCTTGGAAATCTTGGATAGAAACCGAATAAAAGATCATTCAGTAGAATTCAAAACATCGACTTTGTGGGAGTTTATTGCAGGTGAGATTGTGTTTCGGTAATCCTAGACTAGATAATGAGTGTGTGACTGCCCTACAGCACATCCCTCCCCCTAAGAATTATGTAGAAATTGGGGCCTTGCCCTGCTAGCGTTGTAATATCAGCAGTTGTTTTCTTGTTTGTATGTTTGTTTTTTTCTCCAACCTTATTTTTGCTATTATTTATTTCTCTGGGACATAGGGTTGCAACTGCATTCTGTCTGCTTAATACCTGTACTGTACGTGTTAAATTGCAGCAGCTATGTTAAATTCCAAGTGTGGAAAACTATGGAGGTCAGAATAGAATTGAAAATGACCAGCATTGCTTAAGAAACGGACTTTGCTCAGACAATTGCTTTCTTGTAATAAATGCATTGGTGCGTCGTGTATAGGGTTACCACACGGGGCGCATATACATAACAGTGGTGTAATTCAGCCAATCTAGTTGTAAGATGCAAAGGCAAGAAACCCAATACTCTCTGAATATAAGCTTGTACTGCTAGGGTGAGGCACTTCCGATTGTCACCAACATATGGCCTGTATATGTAGCTTCCTGGTATCCCTGGGGGGGGCACCATTCCTTTCTTTTCCACAGTCCCTGCTGTCTCAGTTTACACATTCCTGGAAATTTGATAATAGCAATGTTCATTGGCACTTCCGTTCTCGTAAAATGGCTACGCCACTTTTAACATGAATTTTTAGTAACAGTTTATCCGGCCATTTAAAAATGTGTATATGAAATACATTCTTTATTAATCGGCACATAAGCTAATGGTGGAAATGTGGATTTTGTCATCCACAATGTTCTTTATTAAAATTTTCTTACTATATGCTCTTTTGGGACTCCACAATTCCAGGTGATACACAAGGTTAGGAATAAAACAATTTTTTAAGACAGGTATACAGTAAATGCTAATTTTCATCCATCCACACAATCCATACCGTTTTGGCCCGATTATAAGGCAGGCCTTTTTTTTTTTTTTCAATAGTAAGTTGAAAAATACATGCTCCTCGCCTTCTAATCGCGGCCCGTGGCCCCACTTTGCAATGCATCATGTGTAAAGGGTAAAACGAGGAATCTCGTGCCTTGAGGACCTGAAGCAGCCTGTGGTTGCTGGTGTGCCTCGGGACATATACTTTAGAACCAAGGTACACTCTCAATGTATTTACACTCCTGGTATACATTTTGTTTATAAATAAATGTCGCTTTTGGCAGGAGCTCAAACAGAACACAGCGCGCACAGACGAGCGTGTGTGAACTTTTTTGTCAAGTTACTATTGAAATTAAGTCGTTTGCCTATTTTCAGGGTCGCCCTATAATCAGGCACATATTGGTATAATTGTGTGAACTCATCAGCTACAATAATCCAATAATTATCCTTTTATTTATTTTCTATATTTTAAAAATTAATCAGTTGTCTAGGATAATGTGCTTTAAGTGCACAATCCTTGTATCGTAAAATTAGATCTATAACAACTCTTCAACAGCAATACAAAAATGGGCACTAGCAATAGCACATACCTGTATGAAACCCCAACACTATTTAGCACTGACTATCTTAACTGACTTTAAAACAAACAAAAAAACAGCATAACATTACGCAATCCTTTCAATTGGTGTTTGTAAATATTAATTTCGTGTTAAAGAAGTTTAGGGGGTTTCTTTCTCCTTGTATGTTTTTGTAATTTCCTACTGCTTTGAACGCTTCACGACAATGGCCCTGTGTTTGTAGGAAAAAAAGCTCAGTGTGAAAAGAGAAAGGCGTATCAGAAATAAATGACAGATGTTTGTTCCATGTCACAAGCAGGCGATTTGTAAATGCAATATGCATCACAACTTTGAATTGGAGGATAAGAAAGTAATGGCATGTGCTGTTTATGGAAAGGTGAAAGCCTTCTTTTAGATGTTACATATTTCATTTGTGTGTATATGTCTGTATAGTGCTGCTCCACTTGGAATCTGAAATAATTGCTTTAAAGGACTATAAAGATTTTTTACGGTGGTTTTCACAGATCTATACTTGATTGGTCTTGACCTAGTGAAATAAACAGATGACAAAATAAGATACAATTAATAACACGTGCTTTATGGCCTTGACTCATAATAATAGCTAATGTTTTTGATACGCTGCTAGTTTTACAATCCTTTATACAGATTTGCAGGCCACAAGTCCCTGCCCTGTGGCGCTTCAATCTATGTTTTTGGTTGCCCTGAGCCACACGGAGATACAAGTACTTGCCCCAAGGTCCACAAGATCAACACCGGGAATTGAACCAGACCCCTGCTATTCAAACTCTTCAAATGCCAGTCTGTCTGTTACTCCACCGACTCACTCCTTCTCCCGACTTCTTGACATTGACAATACTCTTCGCGTTACATAAAACACAAAATCCTGTTTTTTTTTTTTAAACACATTATTCAATAGGCAATTTAAAAAAAAATACATAACATACCTAGATTAGGTTGGAAAAAGCAGGCGTCCAAGAAGTTCAGCTATGCTTTACATTTAGGCCGACCATATACTTATCCTCATACCCTACTTTACAGTAAGTGATCCGGATAAGGCAAACTAAAACAAAGTTAAATATCATCCATGATATTTCAAGAAAGAATTGGCATATCGATTACTCCCCTGGATCAAACGATCCTTCGTATGTTTACTTTTTTGGGTATTGTGCGGTGAGGGGGTTACCAGGGCCATCTAAAGGTATTATGCCCAGCTGGTTGCCATCTGATCCCATATTGGAGTTTTAGAGTAAGTTGGCTCTTGACCTGTTATTTGTATCTGCAGTGTATTAAATGTGCGACACATAATTCTGTGTTTTACCTTTTCCAGGTGTGCAGCAAACAGTAGTGCTAGGCTTGAGTTTTTCAAGGGTGGTTTTATGTAGAAGACTGTCCAGATGTTTATAGGTATCGGGGGTTCCAGTTGCTGGATACCGCAAAATTTGTTATCCCGGGAATCAGGTCCAGATTATGAATACATAGGCACATTGCGCGGCCTCAAATCTCCCCTTGCGAAAACCACTGCGCGTTAAACCCTAACCTAGGATTCCCTGCTTCAGCACCCACCAGAAAGGTAAATGGACATAGGGGTGCAGGTAATCCCTAACCAGTAACGGTGTCCCTAGTATAAGGGGGATGCCCACTTAAAATGCCTTATCGTCCAGAACCCTGTATAGGGGTTCTGGGGGTAGTCCAACCATAAATAAGGTTGCGAGAGTTTTAAGTTTATAGTAATTTTCAGTGTGTGGGTGTGACAGTCAGATGGAGCACTCTCTTACCACATTTATCCCGGATCATATGATGAGCAAACATGAGGATAAAATAAAGTTGTATATTATTTCCGAATGGACATACACACAATTGTTGCACAATTACACTGAAAATTACACTACGACTGGGACGGGGCCAAACAAAATAAATTGTTCCCAAAACGAAATCTTGAAAAATCAAAGTCCTAGGAGCACATTTCCCCAGGAATGGGGGTTTGCTCCAAAATGTCTTGAACATCCCGGTCAGAAGCGCTACCTGCACTGCTGTGTATTCCCTAGAGGCTGCTCTCTTTCGTTCTGCCTCCGTGTAATGGTCACTTGGGAAAACATAAATGAACAGGGTATACATTATATACAAGACATTGCATGCACAGTTAAAGAAAATATATATTATGGGCATATGCAACAGTTACAGACCAGATTAAAATGTGACACAGCCTTAGATTTAAAAGAACTTAAACTGGTGGTGGATGTGAGAGTCTCTGGTAGGTTGTGTCTGTGTGTCTCTACATACACATACATATATACACACACATACACAAACATGCATACACACACATACATACATACATACATACATACATACATACATACATACATGCATACACACACATACATATTGTGTGTGTGTATATGGATATATACTGTGTGTGTACACACAAGTGTGAAAAAGAAAGTACACCCTCTTTGAATTCTATGGTTTTACATATCAGGACATAATAACAATCATCTGTTCCTTAGCAAGTCTTAAAATTAGGTAAATACAACCTCAGATGAACAACACATGACATATTATACTGTCATGAGTTAACAAAAATAAAGCCAAAATGGAGTTGCCATGTGTGAAAAACTAAGTACACCTTGTGATTCAATAGCTTGTAGAAACACCTTTAGCAGCAATAACTTGAAGTAATTGTTTTCTGTATGACTATCAGTCTTTCACATTGTTGTGGTGGAAGGATGTAAACTAAGATTAATGATAAATATTAACACTCACACGGCCTTGTGTGCGTGATCTGCACATCTGTTGCAGAGTTTGGCACTTCTGTTACAGCTACCACTCCCTGGTATAGACAACCTCTAGACTTCTTTCTTCCTCCGTGCAAGTCTCCGATGTAAAAAAATAATAGGGATTTGTACCCAGTAGTGGGGTGGAAATTGTAATAAACTAATAAATAAACACTAGCACTCACATGGCCATATGTGAGTTGTTGCTTATCATGGGTGTGATGATTGAAAGTTGTCGTCTAATACAATAGTTTGGTTTCCCTCGGTGATAACAGATGAAGGAAAGGTGTTGTAAAATTGTACACTATTTATTACATAAAATAAATAAGTCCATGAATTTACACTTGTCAACGGAAAGGCACTGCCAATGTACCTAGCGGTCTCTTCTTGCAGATACTCCTCGCTGCCACGTCTGGATCGTGGGACTGCAGACCAGGAACTTTCAGCAACTACGGTAGCCGACGACGGTCAAAAATCTTCTCCGATGAACAAGGCGTTTCGCAATACTGCTTCGTCAGGTTCTGGCGGTCTCACATGCTGGTGTTCTTTTTATACCAGTTGTGTGATCAATTAAAAACTTTATATACAGTACATCATTAAATACAAAGTCCTATTGGTGGACGAAACGCGTCAGAGTTACTCTGTGGCAGATTCACTTCAACATGCACTGAATAAACCTTTTTTTCTTATTGCGTTTGGACACATTTGATTGTACCCCTACGGTGAACTGTGAACCGCCTAAACCAACTCCTTCCATCATTAAATACAAGTTTGCATAGCATCTGGGCTTGTATGATGCTGGGATAACCCAAAAACTGTCATTCCTCATTCCTACAGGAAATGTTAGTGTAATGGCAAATCAAAAAACACTGGCTGTATAAACAGACATTAAATAGTGTTTAAAGAGACAGGCAATGTTATACCCATCATTGTAACACTAGGGTTAATAGCAATTGGTATGTCAAAAAGGATAGTACTTGTGTATACAGTTAATAAATTAAGCTCTAATCAGGAGTAATAATGCCCATAATATGGGAAATTGAGATAAAGTAACACAAGGAACAACAAAATTAAGTGCCTCAATAACATCCTAAATAGAGAACTCAAAAAAGGTGTAGCTATGGTGAGCATAATAGATAAACATAAAAAGGAATGACAGCTTAAATTTTCTGAAAAAAAGGACTACTGGCTCGACTAAAGTCAACTTGTATATTGATGAGTATTTATAAGAAACAGACAATACTGTATCATACATAATTGCACTCGAGATTTTACATGACTAATACCTGTGTGGATAGTTAGTGGGTGGAATACTGATACAGGATGCTAATGCCCATAGTCTGGGACAAATGGAATAAAATGGCACAATGTCGAAATAAGGTTCCACAAGGGAAATAGAAGCAGTTCACAAAGACCCTCAAATGACGAGTCTAAGTGGACCTGCTAGTCGTACACCTAAAAACAGCTGATGTCAGCTTGATCATATAAAAGTGCTATCGTGCACGGCTGCATCATAATATACATTTCTCTATATAGACAGGGTAGTCTAGAAAGCGGCTGGTACAGGAAGACACTGGAAATCCAAAGGGGTGCACAATACAAAAACATGCAAACAGAAGATAAATAATGTATACATCCTAACTAAATGGTGGCGTGTGATGCCGTGAGACCGACCGTATCATAAACAACATACAGAATATTCTGGCTATGCAGACTGATGATTTGGAAGGAGGGTACATGGCTGCTTGAAATGGGTCTGATAAAAGTTAATGCGAGACAAAATGTGTGTGATGTACAATTTCTTATGCTAGTAACGATATCTGAAGTACATCTCAACATAGATTTTTACACAGCTGATGCCAAATCTCGTGACGAGAATAACAATAAATAGCACATTTGTTGATAGTCCAGTATAACTTTCAACATGTATCTGATAATGATGATAGAAACCATTATAAAAGAGACCAAAATAATTGTTAAAAACCATAATAAGAGACAAATTATTAAAACATATTAAAAATAGAAGGCCGACGATTGATCTACAATAAAACACAAAAGACTCAGTGAATTAAAATATGATGGTTAAAAACTTGTATAAAATACTAAAAATGCCAATGGGCATGATACGTGAAAGCAGGGAGTGGGAGCATGGGCACCACTTGGAAGTATTTCAATAATTAATCCAAAAAGACTTAGAAGAAATGACAAAACAGGAATCCAAATTCAAAGATAATTTAAGTGGGAAGGAAAGGGCAGCATTAAAAACCCTTATGCAAGATAAATCAATTACATGCAAACAGGCTGATAAAGGTGGTGGAGTCGTTATTATGTACACAGATTACTACTTAGAAGAAGCTGACCGGATCCTTAATGACTCCACCACCTATGAACGTCTCAAAATTGATTCCACTAATATTTTTAAAGAAACTTTTAACATTATTAAATAGAGAGAAGAGGCTTTCTCCTGGCAACCCTTCCAAACAAACCATACTTGTTCAGTCTTTTTCTAATTGTACTGTCATGAACTTTAACATGTGACATGCTAACTGAGGACTGTAGAGTCTGAGATGTAACTTGTTTTTTTTTTCAATTTCTCTGAGCATTGCACGGTCTGACCTTGGGGTAAATTTGCTGGGACGTCCATTCCTGGGAAGATTGGCAACTGTCTTGAATGTTTTTCACTTTTGAATAATCTTTCTCACTGTAGAATGATGAACTTTAAATTGTTTGGAAATGGCGTTATAACCCTTCCCAGATTGATGGGCAGCAACAATTGCTTCTCTAAGATCATTGCTGATGTCTTTCCTCCTTGGCATTGTGTTAACACACACCTGAATCCTCCACACCAGCAAACTGCTAAAACTTTGGCTTTTATAGAGGTGGTCACACTTGCTGATGATCAATTAATCAAGGACATTTGATTAGCAGCACCTGTCTGATACTTAGCATCTTAATTCCTATGGAAGCAGTAAGGGTGTACTTAGTTTTTCACACACAGCGTCTCCATTTTGGCTTTATTTTTGTTAAATCATTACACGGTGTAATATGTCATGTGTTGTTCTTCTGAGGTTGTATTTACCTAATTTTAAGACCTGCTAAGGAGCAGATGATTGTTATTATGTTCTGATATGTAAAAACATAGAATTCAAAGAGGGTGTACTTTCTTTTTCACACACACACGTGTGTGTGTGTGTGTGTGTGTGTGTGTGTGTGTGTGTGTGTGTGTGTGTATATATATATATGTATGTGTGTATGTCTATACAGCACAACCCCCTTATAACGCTGTTCTTGGGGTCCAAAGAATCACATCGCATTATAAGTTGATCGCGTTAGAAATAATGTACAATTGTATGCATTGTACAATAAAGTATTTAAGATACCAATAATCATGTTGTAAAGTATTGATAAATACAAAAATTAGGAGCCATGCTTGCATCGCGTTATAAGCGGATTCGCGTTGTAACGGATCGCGTTATAACGGGGTTGAGCTGTATACACACACACACGTGTCTATACTATATCTGTAATAATTTCCTTTTGTACCTCCATTATCTAGAGCAGGGGGGCGCAAACTTTTTTCCCTGTGCCCCCCTGCCGGTGGTCCCCTCTCTTCCGCGCCCCCCCACTTACCCGCCCTCTGGCGTCATTACGTCACGTTGCCATAATAACGTGACGTCACATGACCTCTGACGCCGCATTGCCATTGCGACACAAGAAGTAAGCCGCCGGAGTCACGGGTAAGTATGGTTTACAGAGGCCCTACAGCTCCCCCGGCACTTAATTTAAGTGCCTTCGGGAAGCGCGCGGGGCCTCTGTAAACCCCGCGCCCCGCCGCCGGCAGTCTCGCACCCCCCATTTTGCGCACCGCTGATCTAGAGTATATCTTTATTGCAGCATGTTTATTTTTTGTTTTATAATATGACCATTAAATAAAACTGTAACCCTTTTAGCAGCAGGGTTCATGTAATGCTTTGCTGTGTGTAGTTGCTGAGGTTCTAAGTATTACTTTTCTGTCCATTCAATTGAATAATGTTTTATCACAAAATCTAACCACGAATAGTCTAATCTTAGATTTTTTTTTTGTTTGCATGATAGTTACATCTGTGAAAATGGATCTATTCCATTGCCTTCCCACTGGGAGCATGTGAACAATGCCGAACCCTATCAGGTAGGACATTAATAAATAATTCAATGTATTTTGTATGACTATAAAACATAAATGAAAAATATACTAACCTTTTTTTCCAGCTCGTTCCTTTGATCAAGCTTTCTAATGAATATAATGAAGTTGCTAATCTCTTTGGAAATACCTTGGATAGAAACCGAATTAAAAGCATTCAGAGAATTCAAAACATAGACTTGTGGGAGTTTTATTGCAGGTGAGATTGTGTTTCTGTAATGCTAGACCTAGAGTAATGAGTGTGACTGCTACAGCAGCAATCCCTCCCCCTAAGAATTAGGTAGAATTGGGCACTTGCCCTGCTAGCGTGTAATATCAGCAGTTGTTTTCTTGTTTTGTATGTTTGTTTTTTCTCCAACCTTATTTTTGCTATTATTTTATTTCTCTGGGACTAGAGGTTGCAACTGCATTCTGTCTGCTTAATACTGTACTGTACGTGTTAAAATTGCAGCAGCTATGTTAAATTCCAAGTGTGGAAAACTATGGAATGTAAGAATAGAATTTAAAATGACCAGCATTGCTTAAGAAGACGGACTTCTCAATACAATTGCTTTCTTGTAATAAATGGCATTTGCTTTCTTGTAATTAGGGTTACCACAGGGCCATATACATGAACAGTGTTAGATTCAGCCAGAATCTAGTTGTAAGATGCAAAGGCAATGAACCCAATACTCTCTGATATAAGCTGTACATGCTAGGGTGAGGCACTTCGATTGTCACAACATATGCCTGTATAGGTAGCTTCCTGGTATCCCTGGGCACCATTCCTTTCTTCCAGTCCTGCTGTCTCAGTTTACTCCTGGAAATTGATAAATAGCTAATGTCATTGGCACTTTCCGTCTTAAATGCTACGCAGCACTTTTACATGAATGTTAGTACAGTTTACCTGGCCACTTTAAAAATGTGTATATGAAATACATTCTTTATTAAATCGCACAGTAAGATAATGGTGTAAAATGGGATTTTGTCTAATCCAAATGTTCGTTTATTAAAATATTTCTTACTATATGCTTTGTGGGGACTCCACAATTCCAGGGATACACAAGGTTAGTAATAAAACATTTTTTTAAGAAGGTAATACAGTAAATGCTAATTTTCTATCCAGCCACACAATACATACCGGTTTTGCCCGATTTATAAGGCAAGGCTTTTTTTTTTTTTTCAATAGTTAAGTTGAAAAATACATGCTCGCCTTCTAATCGGGCGTGGCCCACTTTGCAATGCAATCAGGTGTAGAAGGGTAAAACCGAGGAATCTCTGCCTTGAGGACCTGAAGCAGCCATGTGTGCTGTGTGCCCGGGACATACTTTAAACCAGAGGTAACTCTCAATGTATTACTTCCTGGTAAACATTTTTATAAATAAATGTCGCTTTTGGCAGGAAGCTCAAACAGAGACACACGCGGCACAGACGAGCGTGTGTGAACTTTTTTCAAGTTACTATTGAAATTAAGCGTTTGCCTTATATTCAGGGTCGCCCTATAATCAGGCAAATATGGTATATTGTGTAACTCACAGCTACAATAATCCAATAATTATCCATTTATTATTTTCTATATTTTTAAAATTAATCAGTTGTCTAAGGATAATGTGCTATTGAAGTGCTACAAGCCTTGTAGCTGTAAAATTAGATCTAAAATCGTCACAGCAATAGCAAAAATGGCCACAGCAATAGCACATACCTGTATGAACCCCAACACTATTTAGCACTGACTATCTACTGATCTTTAAAAACAAAACAAAAAAACAGCATAACATTACGCAATACTTTCCAATTGGTTTGTAAAATATAATTTCTGTTAAAAGAAGTTATGGGTTTCTCTGTGATGTGCTTTGTAATTTCCTACTGACTTTGACACGCTTCACTACATGGCCCTGTGTTTTGTAGGAAAAAAGCTCAGTTGAAAAAGAAGAAAGGCGTATCAGAAATAAATGAACAGATGTTGTTCCATGGCACAAGCAGCGAATTTGTAAATGCAATATGCATTCACAACTTTGATTGGAGGATAAATGGTATGCATGGTGCTGTTTATGGAAAAGGTGAGCCCTTCTTTTAGATGTACATATTTCATATTGTGTGTATAGTCTGTTAATAGTGCTGCTTCCACTTGGAATCTGAAATAATTTGCTTACAAGGACTATAAAGATTTTTATACGGGTTTTCACAGATCTAATACATTGATGGTCTTGACCTAGTGAAATAAAACAGATGACAAAATAAAGATAAATTAATAAACGTGCTATGGCCTTGACTAATAATAATAGCATGTTTTTGATAGCGCTGCTAGTTTTACATAGCGCTTTACAGAGATTTTGCAGGCACAAGTCCCTGCCCTGTGGCGCTTACAATCTATGTTTTTGGTGCCTGAGGCACACGGAGATAAAGTGACTTGCCCAAGGTCACAAGGAGTCAACACCGGGAATTGAACCAGACTCCCCTGCTTCAAACTCTCAATGCCAGTCAGTGTCTTTACTCACCGAGCCACTCCTTCTCCCGACTCTGACATTGACAATAACATTCGACGTTACATAAAACAAAAATCCCTGATTTTTTTTTTTAAACACCTTATTCAATAAGGAAATTTAAAAAAAAAATACATACATACTAGATGAGGTTGAAAAAAAGCATGCGTCCAAGAAGTTCAAGCTATGCTACATTTAGACGACATATACTTTATCCTATACCCATACTTACAGTATAGTGATCCGGAGAAAGGCAAACAGAAAACCAAAGTTAAATATCATCCAATGATATTTCATAAAGAATTGGCAATCGGATTACTCCCTGGATCAACATCCTTCGTATGTTTACTTTTTTGGTATTGTGACGGTGAGGGGGTTACCAGGCCATCAATAAAGGTATTATGCCCAGCTGGTTTCCTCTGATCCATAGTTGGAGTTTTAGAGTATTGGCTCCTGAACCTGTTTATTGTATCTGCAGTGTATGTAAATGTGCGACAAATAATTTTCTGTGTTTTACCTTTCCAGGTGTGCCAGCAAACAGAGATTGCTAGGCTATGAGTTTCAAGGGTGGGTTTATGGAGAAAGACTTGTCAGAATGTTTATAGGTAGCGGGGTTCCAGAGTTGCTGGATACCGCAAAAATGTACCCGGGAATCAGGTCAGATTATTGGATACATTGAGGCACATTGCGCCGGCAAAATCTCCCCTTGAAAACACTTGCGCGATTAACCACTAGGATTCCCTGCTTCAGCACCCACCAGAAAGGTAAATGGGACATAGGGGTGCAAGGTATCCCTGAAACAGTAACGGTGTCCCTAGTATAAGGGGGGATGCCCACTTAATGCCCTTATCGTCCAGAACCTGGTATAGGGGTTCTGGGGGTAGTCCAACCATAAATAAGGTTGCGAGAGTTTTAAGTTTAAGTACAGTTTTCAGTGTGTGGGTGTGACAGTAGATGAGCACTTTTAACACATTTATACCCGGGATCATATGATTGAGCAAAGCAAGGAGATAAAATAAATTGTAATTTATTTCCCGAATGGACATACACACAATGTTGCACAATTACACTGAAAATACACTTACTGGGACGGGGCCAAACAAAATAAATTGTTCCCAAAACGAAATCTTGAAAAACAAAGTCTCTAGGAGCAATTTCCCAGGAATGGGAGTTGCTCGCAAAATGTCTTGAAACAGTCCTCGGTCAGAAGCGCTACCTGCAACTGCTGTGTATTCCAACAGAGCTGCTTCTTTCGTTCTGCCTCCGATGTAATGGCACTTGGAAACTTTAACCCTTAAGAAATCTTAGAGGGTTCTTGCATGAATCTTGTTAATCTTGGATGAATCTTAGATGAATCTGATTCCTGATGAGCTGCAGGCATTCTTATAGAGTTTAAATCCCTATCTCAACTAGTGCAGCCAATCACTCCGTGGGAATACGGTTTCCTACATATCCTGAAGTTGCCAATACTTTGGAAACCTGGCACAGAGGGCTTCTTATTCTTCTTAGAGCATGCGCCAACCTAGCACATTTGCTCCTTAGCATTTGAGACCCAGCCCCTCTCCCTGGCAACACTAAGTCTGGGCTGGCCACCATTTGCCAAACTGTCCAGACTTTACACTAGGATGGGGGTACTTGAGGATCCCCTCCCCAACTAACACCTTGGGGACACTGAGCCCTTTCAACTCCGGGCTTTTACCGACATATGGGCACCAAGCCAGCGGGATGTCTTAGAAGTCTTATCTGCTTTAGTCACTAGACGCATACTAAGTGGGGGCTACAATAAATGAGTAATTCCTGGTCCCCGGTGGTCTGAATGAAAGCCCAAATGTGCCTAACATGTTTGATACACTATTTGAGGGGGACTTTAAGTCATCAATTTTTATACAAACTTATAAAAATTACGCTATGGGTGTTTTTCATGTTTCTCCCTGAACTACGCGCTGTCACGATGACACCAACTTTTATCAACATATTTATATTTCTGGGTATTTGATTGAACAGAACAAGTTGCAAAATAAATTGTGATTTATTTCTTTAATAGACAAACGCACGACATCTGCAGAATACACTTAAAACAACACTCACTGGTATAAGGGAACGAAATAAATTGTCCTTGGAACGAAATAAATTGTCCTTTGCTTGCCAGTGCAAGAAATGCAGCCTTGGTTTTAAAAGTCCTGTGGTTATGTTGTTGTTAACCCCTTCACTCCTGGACTGGTTGCTGCTGTGCTGGAACAAAGTCTTGCATCTTTACATCATGGATTAAAATTCAGGAATCACACTGGGGATACCTGGGGAGCCACAGTTATAGACTTCCCAAAGCTAACTTTAACATGTGGATCCAATCCCCTCATAGGAACAAAAAAAAACACGAATAGCCACGTTACCCACAGTTCATAAGACCGGTCAAAACGGCTGTCCGGTGGGCAGGGCGCATGGGTCAGGTTGACGCCCATGTCACTTAGCATACCTGGGCTACACCTATAACTTGGGGCAACTGTGTTTGATTTCTGACTCAGAGGTGTCACTAGCCTGACATCTGCTGTGCATCAGTATGCCAGTATTGTATACATTATGGGTCTCTGGGTCTTTTCATAACTGATTCTCTTTTAGACAGGGGGACTCTAAATCTGTGAGAGCCTTTTGAGGCTCCGTCATAAAAATACATACAGCCCATTGAGACCCCTTTGAAGCTCGGTCATAAAAATACCTACAGCTCATTGAAATGCCGGTTTCTATACCGCCATCATGTGTCGGTTAGAGGGTATGGCAAGCAATACATTTTGTCTTTTCACATGGCAGCCAGGGAATGGCTTGTAAATGGAGGACAACAAATGTCTGGGACAGGACAACCACAGTAATGCATAGCAAATCAGATATTAACCCCTTCCTCCCCGTCACACGCGCACAGCAAGTTTCAGCGCGCTGGGAGCTTTCTAACGAAAGTTAGCACACAGCCGCTTTTATTCCTCAAGCACTGAGTTTTTAAAACATTTTTCCTCTCGCCACATTACAGCTGCAGCGACCGTTATTCAAGTAAATCACGGCACCAATTTTGAGTGCTCTGCTTTACTCCATGAGGCATGAACGCGGCCAATCGCCCCAGGCACCCGCACTTATTGCGATTTTGCTTTGTTGAATTTCATGGATTCTGTTTCTTTGGGTGCAATGAAATGAATGAATTGCAATGTGTACAGTACTGTGCTACTGTGTCAATTTAAGGAGTTTAAAAACCAGAACTATAAAATGCCATTTTCTGCACTCGTCGCACTCGCGTCTTAAGGGGGTAAGTTTGGAAGACATCCTGCGTCATGACATCTGTATTTCGATGTACACAACCAGTGATTTGTTTGATTAACGGCCGCTGCAGCTGTATACCTGGTGGAAAAGACACTGAACCTCTAGATTGAGTTCTGGGGGTTTGGGCATATACCGGGGGACCCTGGAATGTGATTTCCCCCTGCCCGGTCTTACTGTTCTGGTCTGTGCTGAAGCAGGGAGATCTGGCAATGAGCTGCAAACTGCTTCCTAGGGAGGATTTTGTCCTGTGGTCTGTGTCTTCATGTCCCCAGGAATCTGGTAGGATTCCTGAATACATGTTTCGGGGTAACCAGCAAGTCTGGCCCCCTTCTACCCAAACACACCCTGACAAAATGTTACCGTAAAATCATCCCTGAAACCCATGCCCTGTGAATTTCCACTGGTTGACACTCCTGGAACAGTAAAACACACACACATCTTTATTGAAATACAATGCACATGCCATAACTGGGTTGCAGATCTGACACTTCAAACTCCCCAATATGGCTCAGGAGCACCAAGCCGGGCATAATACCTTTATTATTGGCCTGGGTACCCCCTCACCATCACAGGGGTGATAAGGTTGGTGAAAATGATCCAGCACACTTTTCATTCTATTCCCCATAACCAAAGGACTTAGAAAAAATATGTGAAACTACATTTTATTAAAATGTATAAAACTGCTTCAGTGTACATCTGCATTGCCCCAAAGATGGACAGCCTGATGGGGCTCCCCAAGAGCTGCTCCCCTCTGCACAGGACCAGCGTGCCAAGGGTTAACATTTGCTTGTACTTTGTGGAACCTCAACCCCACCCACTGGAATGTTAATGAGCCAAGATCACACAAAGAACTTTGTTTTCACAGCTGCATTGAATCTCAACCACCCCAGTGTACATCTGCATTGCTTCAAAGGCTGACAGCCTTTGGTGCAGCCAAAGGGTTTGAGCCGTTTGCTGCCGTTCACTGATGTTTGATGAAGTTAAAGCTGCTCTATTTCAATCTCAAACTCACAAACCCTTTATCCCCTGTACCAAATTTTCCAACTCTATATGTCCATGAAATGTCTGTGAATTGACTGCATAACCCTGTTCTTTTAATGTAACTATTTATTTTTATAACTCTGTGCCCAGGACATATTTGAAAACGAGAGGTAACTCTCAATGTGTTACTTCCTGGTAAAACATTTTATAAATAAATATGCTTGTGCATGGTATATGAGCTGGGGACTTCCAGGTCCACGGTTTCGAGAGACAATGTGGCTACCAAGCTTGGTGCCATCAAGTCTGCTCGGGTCCCAGACATGAAAGCCATTTGGGCACCGGGCTGGGCTCAAGTACTCACGTCCTGGGATGAATGGAAGTCATCGGACAACCATTTGACCCAGACCAGACTGTGAGAGCCTAACTCAGCGGATGGCTTCTGAATGACAAGTGACAGAGGTGCCAGGTTGACGCATGCCCTTGTCAGATTCCGAATTCGAGCTTGCCTGGCTTAGGTAGACTGGCAGTACTCTGGGCTGGTTGGATTCTTCCCACGCTCTGGCTGTAGTATTTTATAAATAAACTCTGAAATACTATAAGAAACCCTCAGCCAATCCAGACGAGAGATTCTAGACGCCAAGATAGCAGCGGCAAATTTGAAATCACCAAAAGATGCTCAGAGAGAAATAGCAGCAAGTCGGCTTCAGAAATTTCAGGGTGAGACATTTTCTATGTCCCACTTTTCGGGGCTACGTTCTGAGAATAGAACATTGCGGTCGTGTCTGGGATTGCAAGCCAAAAAGAATACCAGGATGT
Organism: Ascaphus truei; assembly: GCA_036426205.1. Lineage (NCBI taxonomy): Eukaryota > Metazoa > Chordata > Amphibia > Anura > Ascaphidae > Ascaphus > Ascaphus truei. Next base: position 18,743 of record CM071571.1, on the reverse strand, counting down.
TTGGTACTATCTCCTGGTCAAGGGATTTCAGCATCTCCAGAGCAGATACAGCGGTGGCGTCAGGAACTTCATGTAGATTTTGAGTTCCAGGACATTTCGGGACAAGTCCTGGTCACTCTAAAGACTTTGTTTTACTTCTTTTTTCACTTGGGAAAGTCTAGTTTTTTTTAACCCAGACCCCCAGTAAGTGTGTTTTCTTCTGTATTTTGTAATCCACTGTGTGTGCGTCTGTTTCTATGGAATAAATGACGATTTGTTTTACTATCTTGTTTTGCTCAGTAAATGATCTCGGTAAAAGTATTTTAAAATAAATAATTCCTATATTACTGTTCTCAAGGGTTTTTTTTTTCCATCCAGTGTCAAAGCACTCATTATTCTAAACTACTAGTTGTTGTGCTGTCAATCATATTCATTCATACAGGAGAGTGCATTATAAGTGGTTCTAGGGGGTGTGCCGTGTTTTCTGCAGCTCCCCCCCAATTTTCTTTGCTAGTTGATTTACCACCTGTCAACCGCTCTTAATAAAGTCAGACTATGCGGGACATATTCTCCCATGTAACTTCCTTAGGCATGGCTATCATGCTACTTGGGCTAATAAAGACTTAATGTAATAAAAAGTTCTTATAAGTACATTATCTTTACTTGTATCACCTGTTCTAGTTTGGTTTAGAATACCTTGTCTAAATAGTGGCTATTGTATACATAGTTAAGTAAAAATTGACAATCAGTTTTGTCTGTAGCCCGACATTTGCCATTTATTGGAATGGGAATACTGTTGGTATTTAGCCATTAATTAATCTGCTGTTTGTCTATATTGAATTGATCAATAACGAAAATTTACAATGAACTAATGTTTCCCTTTTTGGGAATTTAGGCTCATTCCACAAGAAGCCTAAACGTATGAAACAAGTAAAGAATCTCTATTCTTTTTGTTAAGCTTTTTCATTTTCCCAGTACTGTATCATGATATACAGTGGAGAGAGATATATTTTCTCGACAAAATAAAGTATAATTAATAATAGATGCCTAATTAGCTCCTGGCTGGGTGTATGTGTGCTACCTACACAAATGTAGTAGATAAAAAGACTGAAACTAGGGTCTATGATCCCCCCCCCCCCCAAAGAATTGTGTTTTAGTGATTAAAATAAGATGGCAAGGATGAAAAAAAAATGTTAGGGTTAGTGTTCCATGAATGGCAATATTGGCCAAATACGGGCAGTTACTATTGATATAATGATACTTTATATTCATAGTATGTGAGGCAATAACCACACTGACTGCAAGGAACTTTCTATAGGAGTGAAGAGTGTGCTTGTCCTCACTTGCTACCTCTGTTTAGATGTCTGTTTCCCATGCCTAACTCTAGTTTGTAATTAACATATTGCACAGCTACATCTATCTGTAGGGTATTAATCAATTTGATAGAGGGTTTCACCTCACATCTAATAGGTAATTCATATGTTTGCCTCTGTCCCTGATGTCAATTTAGACAACTCGGATATTTTCCCCACTGGCAGATCAATTTAAATAGATTCATTAGCCGCATCACTTGATCACAGCGCCTATCCTGATTTTTAACTTAATTTTGAAACTGTTAACTCGGTTGACTACATGAATGTTACACTGCGTCGGTTAATATTTTTTGTCTTTTCATCCTTGCCATTTTATTTTAATCATCACTATTAAAACGTATATTCTAGTTTACCCAGTTGTGCATCTATAACTCCATTCTTTTGGGGGGGATCTGCAATTTTTATCACAGATGCTGCTTTCAGTCCTTGTATCATGATATACAGTATGTCAAATATGGTTAATATGGTCAAATAAAATTGAAACCATTCTATTTTGGGGTGGGCTTAGCTTTTTTTTTTTGGTTACTGTCACAGGAGAGCAGGCAATTTACACCTTTTGAACCGGTATCATTCATTGAGCAAAACAAGGTAATGAAATAAATTGAAGTTTATTCGCACAAATTCGCTTACACACAGTAGCACATAAAATATAGACAAAAAGACACTTGCTGGGGGTCAGGGGTCGAAAACTAGACTTTCCTAGGTACAGGGAACTCTAAATAAGAGTTTTACCCTGACCAGGACTTAACCCGGAATCTCCTGGTTCCCAAATCAGCGTGAAGTTCCAACGCCACCGATCCCTTCTCTTCTGAAAACTTGGACTTTCTTGTCTGCGAGATAGTACCAATCCTCTGCAACTAAAATCGGCATGTTTGATATTGAAAGTTTAGCTGCTAAAATCGGGACTCCGTCTCTGGTGGGCAGGCTTTGCTGGCTTAAAATCAAAGCTGGTTGCTCTGCTATTCGCACAAGAGCAACTTTGAAAAGCCTGCCTTGCTCCTGGAGATCTCAAATCTCATTGGCTCACAGATTCTTTATAGTATTCTCAGCTTCATTCATGAAACTCAGCAGCCAATCATTTTGTGGGAATCTGAGCCAAGCCGGCTAGAAAAGCTGGGTCAGCCGGAAATCTGAAATTGCCAAGGGACATGCGGAAGTTTGCCACCTCCGTCCCTTACTATCTCAATGCCACCCACTGGGACAGGCTCCACTAGGTCTGGCAGAGCAAATGGCAGGTTGGACAACTGCCATTGTTCTCCAGGCCTGGGTACTTGAGCCCTTCCCTGCTGCCCAATTGCTTTTCACACCTTTGGCATCTCTGACTGCTTTGACCTCTGATGTCCAGCAGACTTACTGACGCCTATGGGTTAGCCTGGGCAGTCTGTTTGGGCATCGGTTCCAAAAGTCCCAATCACATTACATTACTGTATTTTAAAGTATATTTTCCTACCCTAAGGTATATGTTCTAATATACTTCTAAGTTTCTGGGTGTGGGCAATAGAATGAGAAAGATGTCATTTTATTCCTATCAGCCTTACTCCCCATACACTTTCTTTGGGGACTTCATCTGGACTCTGAGAGTCCCCCCTCAACCTTATATATGGTTGGGGCACCCACAAACCCAATACAGGTTCTGGGCCACCTGGGCACTAGCTGGGGTACGCCCCTTAACCTAGGGATCCCCACAGCTATAGGGACACTTGTTCATCCCTGTGCCCCATTCACCTTTCTGGGCTATGCTGAAGCAGGGTACCCTAGTGGTGAGTCGCGCTTGTGGTTTCAAGGGGAGATACTGCCGGGACAATGTGCCTACATGTATCGGAGAATTGGACGTGATTCCCGGGTACATTTTTAGGGGAACCGACAACTCTTAGAACTATATTCACGGATATGGGGTAACAAAACAAGCGTAACCTTTATTTGAGAGCCTGGTTACCCCCTACCGTCACAGTTACATCCTAGGTTTAGTAGTAAAAAAACATATAGTATCCGCACTCCCATGGAAAAAAGGAAAACAAGTCTATACAGTAAGTAACACAAAAACTTGCATAATCCCCACTCTGTCCCAAAAGCTGCCAAGACTCGGCATCATTCGTCCACAAGTGATGGACGTGCCCCAAAACGCTAACCTATGGAGACGGGTGAAATACTAGACCCAACTAATCATACAACTGGATATACCCCTAGTGTCACGGTAGCTTGTGATAGGTTATAATATACACAAATAACTGGGTTGAATTGAACACGACTTAGATATAATAAAGAGAGTTTATTCCTTAGATAGGTGAACACGCAAGATAGTACAAATAACAGACAAGGTATAACACTTACTTAGGGGTTGGGTAATGAAGCAATCAGGTACAGGATTAGCAATTCATACAGCAATCAGGCATCAAGTAGTTAGTAAAATCGAAGACTCTGAGCATAGGGCTGACACTGGTTTATATGTGATTCCATTCCTATACACTGTCATTGAGTGCAAGTCATTGGAGGAACTAAATGTATAATGATATTATTAAAATACTTTATTGGCAAACAATGAATAAAAAATGGCCTTTGGAATAAAAAAAGTGTCAAAAAGCACGTGACTGTGATCATTCGTAACTTAATTAAAGGTAGTTAAGTAGTGTGAACATATGGATATCCTTGATAGATATTTAGGATCTGGTGCTATGTATATAGCCTCCTATAGATATGAAGATAAGTCCGTGATGTAACCACCACACATATGATGTCAATCCTAGTGTATATGTATATTCTCAGAGTGTGTTAATAAGCGCTCTGAATCTATAAGATTGACATAATCTGCGTGGTGGTTACATCACGGATCATTAATAATATCATTATACATTTAGTTTGACTGAGTTCTGATATACTAGGTTTCCTTTTCTTCTATATACCTTAATCCTCTACCTAGTAAGCACCTCATTGTGGTTCATTATTTGGCTGTGCGGGAGTTTCCCTTGTGTGTAGCAAGTCATTGGAGGACAATTATCTGCACCCAATCTCTCCTTGCCAGCTAAATTGGGAACATTAGCAATAGCAGAAACCCAAACTTTGCAATTACCCGGACTCCGTTCTGTTGCCCCTAGGGGGTCGGTATTTGCCATGCAATCCTGCCGGAACTAGGACTACATGGTGGCCAAATCTCAGCCCTCTTGGTTGAACAGAACTGGAGTTATGGGCTCTGGGTTTCTGCACATTCTGACATAGCTGTTTTTTACGCACTGCTCTTCCCTCCGCCATTGGAGTCAATGGTACAACCCATGTGGCGAGCGTGACCCTTTACGGGGGTCCTTAATTCTCGGCCCCGGTGGTGGTCGAGTGTGGGGGTTCCTAGGGTCTAGGGGCAAAAAGAATTTTATTCCTGGGTGCCCTAGAACCTAAGTTTCCCACTCCAATTGTACGTGAACTTGGCCTAGTGTGATCAAAGCTCTGCTTTAGATATTGTATCCGCTTCTGCGGTCTGCGGCTTGGATGGCTGCCAACCCGTTCATGGAGGTCGGCGTCGAGGAATCCCCATTGAAATGAATGGCTCAATTGACTTACAATGGGGAACCGCCGCTCCTCCTCTCGGGCGCAACCTGCGCGTCCTCTACTGAAACTGGCCCAAATCGCCCGATTCGCCATAGGATTGTATGGGGCTGCAATGGCGACCTATGGAGAGCTGCAAAATGGAGCCTGTAAAGGCGGGAAAATGGAACAAAGGGCTATAATCACTTCCTAACTATTAACCCTTCTCCCGAACGGATCCCAGTGTGAGTGTTGGTGCAGACACTGGAATGGGGGAAATACATTGTTGCAGGGGAATACACATTTGGGTGCTGAAGCAGAGTAAAAACACATTACTGGACCGCAGTCCAGTTTAACCCCTTGCCTCCCAAGTGAGGTCAGAGGGTGAAATATGGGGGTGCAATCCCTTTAATACAGGGCCAATCCCCCTCTCCCTCTACACCTAGATCCCTGGCTTTTCCTCTTAAACTCATTCAAAACATATCACGAGCTGAAAACAAGCGAATTGCACATACTACATGTTTGGTACAATTTGTTTCTTATTACACATATAGCTACAGCTGCAAGATGTGAAATAGCCAAAGTATGGAAACTAAAAAAAATTCCTTCTATCCCGAGTATTCGAAATGGAAAACATTGACTAGTATCCTTTATCTACTGTTATAAATTTAAAAAAAAACATGGTAACCCTGCCTCTCTTTTGCAGGCACCTGACATGTAAACTGTAGCTCAATCTTGCTATAAATAAAACTACATGAAAATCTAATGGGTCTCATCTAAAGTCCAATTTACTTCCTGGTCACAAAAGATGTTTCTTGTCCGGACTAACACTGAACGAAAAGATGTATTGCACTTGACATACTGTATTTCCCCCTGTGATGTAAAAACATCCTCCCCCTCTTTCTTTTTGTGTACCCCCTCATATTGATGTGCTATGTTTAAATCAAAATGACAATACAAATTTAAGTTGAGCATTTTAAATTTAGAAATGTGCCTTATTGCTACAGTAGATACAGTACCAGTCCCATTCCTGGCAATATGAGTCATACAAGTATAGCAAAAAGAGCAGATTTAAATTTTATTGTGGGGTTGACATGTTGCAATATATGAAAGTCAAGTTGATCCCATAATAAAATTGAAACCATTCTATTTTGGGGTGGGCTTAGCGGGTTTTTTTTTGCTTTACTTTTATACTGTACTGCATGAGTTTTGCAGGAGGTTAAGGATATCTAAATAATTCGATTTCAGGTTTCATTTCTGTTGTCTCACTAGTGTACCAATACATGTCTTTAAATCTTCAGGCTATATTTTGACTAAACTGTTGCATACCCTTTCTTCTTAGCGGCAAACAGGTTAAGAGTGCATTCTGTCTTTAAATGTTGTTTGATTAAAGGTAAAGTCAATTGTCAATGTATGTCTAGGTTTTGTCAATTGTCAACGTATGTCTAGATTTTGTTAACTAAATATTATGTTTTCCTTTCCAGGAACATATTTTGCAAGAGATGCATCATACTCAAGTCAGTACTGTAAAAACAATGTTAAACATGGAAGTACATTACAAATCCATGGTGTTGACTTGGAACATTGTGCTTCACGGATCAGTAAATCCATGTTTCTTGCCAGAGTAATCGTGGGAGATTATACCAATGGAGATTCCAAATATATCCGACCTCCTTCAAAAGATGGAAGCTTCGTTAATTTATATGATAGTTGTGTGGACAACCCTTTCAGTCCACAAATTTATGTCATTTTTGATGCCAACCAGATCTATCCAGAATATATTCTACATTTTTTGTAGATTTTGCCCAGTACCACCTGGTAACCACAGAATGGATTGTTCCTAATGCTGTCATTGTTTTCAATATTTAATATTGATTATCTGTACAAAGTTCTTTTTGTCTTTTTTTGTAAAGGCAATTATTTGAAAATCCATTTTTTTTTGTCCCATTGTTTTGAAATATATAATATTGCACACATACAGTACAGGGCTTGTATCCCTCAGTGAAAATTGCTAGTATGACTACATAATAAATACTAACATAATGGAATTCTATTGCCAAACACCATGTGGGTCATTCATCAAAGTGTAGGTATTTGCCTTGCTTTTGGGTTGTATTAGCAACAGCTTCTCAAACTGTATATTATTGAGTGACTAGAAAAAAAAATCTGACAAATACAGTATGTAAAAGCGAGGATAAATTCTTCAGCATGTCTACATATAACACCAACAAGTAAACACGTTAATTTAAAAATACACAGTTTATGCTTGTCAGAAATATCTGAGTTGTTAACAGACCTTTAGCATTACCTGCTGAGGTGATTTGTGGTCCTCCTGCCAGATACTGTACATCTGATAATGCTTATTTTGGATCATTTCCACATGCCCCTCACTCAGGCCCCCAAATAATGATAGGCCCCACAATGTAATTGTATGCTTTAATTGCTTAAGAACCAGAGAGAAACTGTCATATGAAGTGAGGTATAAGACAGACCTTTCTTTCGAGGGAATCTAGCTCCAGGTTTTCAACCAGCAAACGCCTTCCACGTTGAGGTGTAGGCGTAAGCTTAATGTTACAGATGTCCTTCGAGGAAAAAAAAGTCTGCTAAGAGATGGGGGTTTCCCCTTTAACAATGGCTCTCAAACGTCAATGAAAACCCGTGAGATGTTCCTGGATTGCCTGAGAATTCAGCTGCCAGCATGCCTTTGTCTGACCAAGAAGCTTTAGAGGGATCACTGTTGGTCCCAAGAAAATAGCTTCTCCCCAATTTAATGTTGGCTGGTTCAGAGCTTGTTCAATGACTTTCCTTTGGGTTTCACTGTGCCAACTTAAATGGCCGACCTACATCTTGAGCCTGTGCTGGTGCTGACTTCCCTCATTGTTGTACTCTCTCCTCTTGTCCGTAGAGAGTTCAACCGTATTTAATATCCTGCCAATAGTAACACTCCCCAAATACCTCCTCGTCTCCCTTCGCTAGTAAGGTCCTTGACTCTTTTACTTACAGTATATTCCCCATGCCCATTACATTTTATTAGTAGCTTCGAGTTCTAGAGGTTCTCATCCATTCCAGAGTCCTCACTCTGCTATACTGAGTAACTTTCTGTAAACAAAATAACTTGACAGTGGTTAAAGTAATCTTCAAACTAGAAAAGTGATCCTCCCTGAGTTCCAGTCTCTCCTTACACAGAAATTGTATGTCTTTATATAGCGCCATAAATATACATAGCGCTTCACATTAGTAATACATGTTGTAATCATATAAATAACAAATAATATAAATAACAGGTCATGGGAATAAGTGCTTCAGACATAAGAGTGACATTAAGGAAGAGGAGTCCCTGCTCCGAGGAGCTTACAATCTAATTGGTAGGTAGGAGACAGTAGGAGGGAATTCTTGTAAGTGTCTCTGCAGGGGGGCAAGCTTTATGTGTCCAGGATTATCCACAGTGCTATTCATATGCTTCTTTAAGCAAATGTGTCTTAAGGTAGGTCTTAAAGGTGGATAGAGAGGGTTCTAGTCGGGTTTTGAGGGGAAGGGCATTCCAGAGGTGCGGGGCAGTCGGTGAGAAAGGTTTAAGGTGGGACAGGGCTTTAGATACAAAGGTGGTAGAAAGAAGACATCCTTGAGAAGACCGCAAGAGTCGGGATGGTGCATAGTGAGAAATTAAGGCTGAGATGTAAGGAGGGGCAGAGGAGTGTAAAGCATTAAAAGTGAGGAGGAGAATTGAGTGTGAGATGTGGGATTTGATCGGAAACCAGTAGAGGGATTTCAGGAGGGGAGACGCGGAGATCGATTTAGGAAAGAGTAGAGTGATTCTGGCAGCAGCGTTTAGTGTAGATTGTAGGGGAGACAGATGAGAGGCAGGGAGGCCGGACAGCAGGAGGTTGCAGTAATTGAGACGGGAGAGAATGAGGGCCTGAGTCAGAGTTTTAGCAGACGAGTAACAGAGGAAAGGGCGTATCTTTGTGATATTGTGGAGGAAAAAGCGACAAGTTTTAGAAACGTTTTGAATGTGAGGAGAATGTGAGAGAGGAATCGAGTGTGACCCCTAGGCAGCGTGCTTGAGCTACTGGAAATAAGAGTAGTTAGCATTAGTTTTAAATCTCCATCCTGCCCCCAGATAGCATGCTTTTCATTCCATTTGGTTATCATCCATTGTCACGGGAGACCAGGTTATTAACACCTTTTTACCGGGATCATTCATTGAGCAAAAGAAGGTAGAGAAATAAATTGTAATTTATTTGGCATAAATTCGCTTACAAAAAATGAAACCCAAAATACAGACAAAAAGACACACTTACTTTGGGGCTGGGGTTGAAAACTAGACTTTCCTAGGTGCAGGGAACTCTAAATAAGAGTTTTACCCTGACCGGGACTGAGCCCGAAATCTCCTGGAACCCAAATCGGCATAAAATTCCATACGCCACTTATACGTTCTCTTCTGGGAACTTGATCCCTCCTGACCGCGAGTCAGCCCAAATCTCCTGGAATTCAAATCGGCATAAAGTCCCAGCCGCGACTGCTACTTTCGATTCTGAGAACTTGGGCGCAAAAGTTGTGACTTAGTCTCTGGCGGGCAGGCTTTCCAGGCTTGAAATCGAAGCCAGTTGCTTTGCTATTATAAGCAAAGCATTTTTTTAAAGCCTGCATTCTTTCAGCTCAGACTCAAGGGGAACACCCTGTGGCAGTGACGGAGTTAACCAGGCTTATAATAAAGGTCAAGCCTGCTTGGTTACCCGTGACCTGTGTTTTGGGGTCCTAGAGTGTCAGCTCTGGGGCCCGGGCATTGTGTATGCATTACTGTGACTGTGCAATATATGAGACAACTGCCATTTTTGTGTTTTTACCTTTTCCAGAGGTGCAGGGACCGGGAGATTTTCAGGAGGTAAGTTTCAGGGTGGGTTTACCAGAGAAAGTTGTTACAGATTGTGGCTAGGTATCGGGGTTCTCAAGTTATGAGTTACCCCAGAAATGTATTTGAATCAAGTGAGATTCTCGGATACATAGAAGCCCAGTGCTCCAATCAGACCCCCATCCTGAAACCGTTCTCACGACTCGCCACTGGGATGCCCTTCTTCAGCACAGAGCAGGAAAAGGTTAAAATGGGACACAAGGGATTAATGTATATCCCCACACTCCAGCCAGGTATAAGACAGAGGTTTGTTTTATTAAAATAGGTTTCAGGGGGAAAATCATATAATGTGTTTAATGTATGAAGTATGGTAACAATGTTTTTGAATAAGGGAAAAGAGAATGGGTTTTAACCATCCCCCAAGCTTGATATGTTTGAAGGAATGTCAGATGAAGTCATTGAGCATGGCTATGAATCCCATTTACATAGGAAGTATAGGGGGCTGCCCATCTCAGCCTCAAAGGCCAGTATGTAGAGGTGTCAAACCTTTTGTTAGCAGACACATTTGGGATTCACCAGTACAGTGAGTCATAATTTAAGTTCAGAACTTCTAAGGCATCACGTGGAGTTGACCGGCATGGCTGGGGAGACATTGTAAGGTGTTATTTGGGGAGGAGGAGAGATTACATTTTGTTGCACATGCTCAGTCACTGTTCTGAGGCCAGAGGGGGCAGGAGTATCCACCTGGCAAAAGTATGTGAGTGGCCAGGGAGGAAATTCCCATGCAGTGATTCGCTGCAGACTGAAAAAATGGGACATGTGAAAGTTTTTTAAATGTCATGCGGTCAGTCACAGAGTTAGATTCATCTAAGTTTTTCATGAGTCCATCAGTTCCATCTTGTGAGATTCACCTGAGATTGTCCCATTTGAGAAGTTCCAGCTCTGAGTAAATCGTCTAAATTTCTCAGAGGATAAGTGACCAGAATTCAACAGCAAGAGGCTACAGGAAGGAGAAGTAGCCTGGAATATTTTGCTGTTTGGCAATATTAGTTTTGTTATCCCAGTTGCCAAAGTAAGTGTGTCTTTTTACTGTATTTTTGTGTAACATAGTTGTGTACGTTCGTTAAGTGAATAAACGCAATTTATTTTTATCTCTGCTTGCTCAATCAATGATCCCGGTAATTAAAAGTCTTAAGCTTGATCTACCGTGACACACCCAATCTGATTGGCTCACGGGTTCTTATAGTATTCTCTGCTTCATTCATAAAATAGAAGCAGAGCGGACAGCCAATCAGCACATGGGAACTTTCTTAAGCAGCCAATCGGAGCCAAGCCGGGTCAGCAGGAAATTTGAAATAGCCAAGGGACATGCTCAAGCCTGCCACATCTCCCCCCAGCTATCCCAATGCCACCTGCTGGGCAGGCGTACCTTGGTCTTCCAGAGCAAGTGGCATCCCGGAGGATTGCCATTGATCTCCGGATCTAGTACTCAACCTTTCTCCGCTAACCAAATGCTCTTCTCACCTTTGGGCATCCTCTGGCTGCTTTGAACTCCGATGTCCAACAGACATACCTGCACCTATAGGTTTACACGGGCTGCCTGCTTGGACATCGGTTCCGAATATAAACATATTTAAACTATATTTTAATTCATAGTAGAGGTGAATGAGATGAATCTCACTTGTGTGCTCTATTATTGTACAGGGTGTGTGAGTCCAATAGATAATAAATTGAATATGGTAGGAACAGGTATTCTATATATAATTAATCTTTTAGTAGCCTATTTCTGTGTGTGGTGCAGACAAAATATGATTCATAAATACCAAGTCCAAGATACATGTGAGGGGACGAGTGCAGCTGATTGGAAGGAAGTGAAGCTGAGCTCCGTGTCTCTGGTTACCTCCGCCTCGACTTTTACGGTCTTATCCCGTCTCACATGGGGCTTACTTCACTCACCACTACCCGGAACCAAAGCAAAAGGGTCCGGGGACGTGCTGTTCTCTCGGTGCTGCACTGCTACTCCCTGCACTCCTGGAATAAGCAGCATATCACTGCACGTCTCTAGGCTTGTCTGCTCCGTAGGACATCAATGTGGGCGGCACTCTCCTCTGGTGTCTGGTCATTCAGTCCCGCAGTTCCGTAAAGCGACGCGGTTTGTGTCTAAGCACTGCTAGATAGAAAAATGAGGCTGGCAGTAGGTATAGAAAATTAATCTTTATTAGGCATAATAGCCAAAATTAAAAGTAGCACGGCATATACCGGGAGACCTGAATGTAATTCATTCCACTGCCCGGTCTTACTATTCTGGTCTGTACTGAAGCGGGGAGATTTGGCGGTGAGCTGCAAACTGCTTTCAGGGGAGGATTTTATCCGGTGGTCTGTGTTCCTCAGGAATCTGGGGGGATTCCTGACTACATGTTTCGGGGTAACCCGCAACACTGGCCCCCTTCTACCTAAACACACCCTGACAACATTTTAGCGTAAAATCACCCCTGAAACTCACGCCCTGCACATCTCCGCTGGTTGGCACTCCTGGAACAGTAAAAATACACATACATCTTTATTACAAATGCAGTTACATGCCATGATTGGGTTGAAGAGCGGACAATCACAATTCCCCCATATGGCTCAGGGCCACCCAGCCGGGCATAAAACCTTTATTATTGGCCTGGGTACCCCTTCACCATCACAACCCCCCGACACCCTCTGCAACCAGTTGAGGGGATTGACATTAGTGATCACAGTGAATAAATGAAAACTGAAACTAACCTGCCAACTTGGAATGTGGAGTGGGGCAAGCTTAAACCTTGGGGGGGAGGGGCCACTACCCTCCCATAAGCAGCCGAGACCAGCTGCACACAAATGCACTGTGTATTTTTGGCACATTGGAAGTAGCTTTGGGCATTTTTGTTTTTTGTTGTATACATTTAGCCACGCCCACTAGCACTCCTTTTGACACTTACATTAAGTGTCAAGGTGCTAGTTGGCGTGGCTAAATGTATACAACAAAAAACAAAAATGCCCAAAGCTACTTCCAATGTGAGAAGATTGGCCACCAGGTAGTCCTGCCTCCGGCATGGCAATTTCCAGCCCCCTCAGACTAACCGAACAGGTATGTTTAAGCCACGGTTGCCGCCATTGGCCGCCATGAGGGAAAATATGTTGGCAGAGTGAAATGCACTGATTTCCCATTGACTCCAATGGCGAAGAAAACCCCATTGTTCCCAATGGGGAATTAAAGGTGAAAGTCTTAACTCCAGTTCGGTGGGTTGCACGAAGCTGAGATTTGGCCACCTCCGGCATGAGGACATGGCAAATTTCAGCCGTCTCGGACCCACCAAACGGATTATATTTAGGTATAAAGATTGTGAAATATATAATGTATATCCCTGCCTACTGAAAAGCCCGCCAAAGTTACTGGCCTGGGAGGTATGTTAATGGCCAGGGGGAGACAGTGTGTCTACAGGGAATACCCTGATCAAAGGCTCCCCCACCCTGATTAAGTATTCTAGTGCAGGGAAGAGCAGGACGTGAGTACTTGTATTAAGTGCCATAATTCACACCAAAAGTCAGAGTTTTCCTGTCCAGATCCCCATCTGGCAGACTTGGAGATGCCAACATTTTAGAGTGGGGCTAAGGAAATGGACTTCTGACTAGAAGAGTGCCCACCCCCTGTGGGCAGGTACTATCTTGCTTCCCACGTGAGCTGGCAAAAGGTAATTGTCCCAGGTAACTTCTCCAATGCCTGAGTCCCAATGTTGGGGATAGAGCCCATATAAACGATTGCAAGCTCTATGCCCATTGTCTTTCGTGTCTTAGCGATTATACCTAAATTGTACCTGATGCCTGATGAACTGCTAACCTGAATCCTGTTTATTTCATTGTCCTCTTCCTAAGTAAGTGTATATATTCCGTTTGTTATTTGTCCAACATTGTGTGTCCACCTGTCTTTTAAGGAATGAAATCTCTTTATTATATCACAGTTGTATTCAATTCAACCCAGATGATTTGGTGTATATTATAACCCTGTGGCTACCGTGACAGCAGGCTTTTCAAAGTTGCTTCTGCGCGAATAGCAAAGAAAAGTCTGTCGGAAACATTCTAATTCCCACTTCTTGCGGCCTAATTCTAATAATCGAACGTAGCGGTTGTGGCTGGGATTGCAAGCCAATTTTAGTTCCAGGAGTTTGGTACTAACACCCAGTCAAGAAAAAGTCCAAGTTCTCAGAAGGTGAATGGAGCGGTGGTGTGTGTCATTTCACGTCGATTTGGGAACCAGAGGATTTCGGGCTATGTCCCGGTCAGGGTAATACTCTTATTTATGGTTCCCTGCACCTAGAACTGTCTAGTTTTTAACCCCCAGTATGTGTGCTTTTCGTCTGTATTTTGTGGTTCACTGTGTGTATGCCTATTTATGCAAATAAATTACATTTTATTTCACTATCCTGTTTTGCTCAATGAATGATCCTGGTAAAAAGATGTAAACTGCCTGATCTCCCGTGACAATAATGGCTTCTACCTTAGCTGGCTCTGGCTTGACATGCCCTCCACCCTCTCTGTGCCCCAGATACAGAACCTTTGCCATCCCAACTAGACACTTGGTAGGCTTAAGTGTCAGCCCTGCTTCCCTAATTTTTTCAGCACCGCTGCTACTGCTGCGGCAGAGTTTATTCGAGCATTTGCCCGTTCTCTGCCGCAGCAGTAGCCTGGCGCGTGCCCGAGAGTGACGGGCGCGCGCCGAAGCAGCGGAAGAGCGCCCTCCGATCGGGGCGCTCTCCCTACCGCTGCCGGGTCCGCCGGGTCCCCCGGAACCCCCTGCCGCTGTCCCGCGATCGCGGGACACCAGGGCTCCCTCGGGGAGCCCCTGGACGCGCGTGCAGGGGGCGCACGCTCCCGATGACGCGTGACCGCGCGTCTATGACGCGCGGCACACCGAGGGGCGGCCACTAGCAAGCCGGGAAATTTCCCGGCTTGCGGTACCGACCACACTCGAATAAAGTGTGTCGGTACTGTACATGCGATAAGTGGGTTTCCCAGGAATTTCTGAACACAGCTATATAATCCAAGTATGCCCATGCAAAACTTTGCATTTCTTCCAGTAACCTATTGACCAGGCGTTGGAAGGTAGCCGGAGCATTTTTCATCCTGAATGGCATAACTAAGAATTCATATAGGCAACTCAGAGTGAAGAATGCTGACTTCTCCTGTGCCCCCTGGGTCAGAGGGATTTGCCAATACCCTTTTGACAAATCCATAGTGGTCAGATACTTTGCACCTGCAACCTCATCTAATAGCTCATCCATTCGGGCATGGGATAAGCATCTGACACCGTCTGAGCATTGAGCTGCCGGTAGTTCACACAGAACCAAGGGGTTCCATCCTTCTTGGGCATGGGGACTACCGGAGAAGCCCAAGGACTCTGAGATGGGACAATTGCCCCTAGGGCGAACATCTCCTCTACCTCCCTCTCTATACTCTCCTTCACCTCTGCTGATACTTGATAGGCATTCTTATGCAGAAGTCTCTGATCCCTAGTGTGGACCGGGTGATCAGTGATATGGGTCCTGCCTGGCTTATTCGTGAACAGGACCCTATGCTGTTCTAACATAACTCATGCTTGCACCCGCTGGGGTGCACTGAGCTGGGACCCTATCTCTACCTGCTCCACTGTGCCCCCTTCCTTGCTTCCCCTAGGATGTCGGCAGAGCTTGACTCACGGGTCCCCCATTGATGGGCTACAGATAGCTATCACCGATGCCACTGTCTGAAAATACTCTTTCAACATATTGATGTGATATGTCCTATGTCTCCCTGTCTCTCCATCTAGCTGTACAACATAGTTGCACTTGTTCATCCGCCGGAGTACCATATATGGGCCAGCCCAAGCAGCCATGAGTTTGTTCTGCCAAGTGGGCTTCAAAACAAGCACTTGCTGCCCAGGGATGTACTTTTCTAACCGGTCCTGGAGACCCACTACATACTGAAGCCCAGAAGCATCAGTTTTTTATTGTTCTCCCCCTCCCGTCTCTTATGGAATAGGTCAAGCAGTTCCCGGACACTGCGGTCATAGAGAAGCTCACAGGTGGAGAAGCCAATGGACTCTTGCAATAACTCTGTATGCAAATAGCAAATGTTGCAGTTGAGTCTCCCAGTCTTTCTCTACAGCCTCTATAAAAGCCCAAAGCATCTGTTTCAGGGTAACATTGAACTGCTCACATACTGTAGTACGTTTGTTGGGGTGGTAAGCGGTCGTGCACTGGTGGGTCACACCGCACGAATCCCATAGACAGTGAAGCAATTCAGATCAGTTAGAATATCACTAGGAAATCCTACTCTAGAAAAATGATAACTAATTACTTAGCTACTGTGCAAGCTTCAATGGAGGAGTGCTACAGGCTCAGGGCACCAGGTAGCAAAATCCACCACTGTGAGTATGTAGCGCTTTCCTGTCCAGCTAGAGATCTTCAGGGTTCCCACTATGTCCATAGCTACTCTCTGAAAGGTTTCACCAATTACCGGTTGTGGTTTCAGGGGAGCCTTCACACAGTCTTGTCAGTCTACTCACTGGCAGGCATCACAGGACCCACAAAAGTTTGCCACTGCCCTGAATGCCTCTGGCCAGTAGAAACGCTGCAACAGCCGGGCTCTAGTGCGAATTATCCCCTGATGCCCCGCTAGTGGGATCGAGTGGGCTACCTGCAGTAACTGCTGCATATACTCCCTGAGTAGTACCACAAGCTGTCTTCTACCTGTCCACACTCTGTCTGGAGCCTTAGGAGCTTGCTCCCGGAACCATAGATACCGGTCTGACCCACTCTCCGGGCGTCCGAGACTGCATCAGAGTCTCATGCCCTCTATGTCGGGATAGGACCGCACTGCCTCTCTGAACAGTGTCCCCAGCTTGGGCCACTCATCATTTGTCACTAAGTCAGGGGATAGGGAAACAAGTAAGTCGGGAGAATGGTCAGTACACTGTATTGACTCGGTCATGCTTACCGGCCTGGTCTCCGCAGGGACCTCTGGAGCTGTTGATTCCAAATTCAGTGGAATGTTGTGATCCTCAGTGGGCAGGGGTACCAATGGCTCCCCTGCCCGGACAAGTGCCCGCGTATTAAAGTTAGGTTAGGGCTGTTAGGGTTATTTGGGTTAGGGTCCCGCATATTAGGGTTAGGGTTAAGGTTATAAGGGAATACAAAAATGTATATATGTGACTCATTTGGGTACTAACCAATCAGAGCAAAGTTAGGGTTAGGGTTGACACATAGACAAATAATCCTATTTGGGTTAGGATATTAGGGTTAGGGTTAGGGTTATAGGGGAATGCGAAAATGTAGGTATGTGACTCATTTGGGTACTAACCAATCAGAGACGGGTTAGGGTTAGGCTTGAAAGTTAGTGTTAGGGTTGACATTTAGGATTATTTTTCAATTTTTATTTGGCCCAGGGTTATAGGGGAATACGAAAATTTAGGTATGTGACTCATTTGGGTACTAACAAATCAGAGCAAAGTTAGGGTTAGGAGTTGACACAGGATTATTTTTCTATTTTTGTTTGGCCCAGGGTTATAGGGGAATATGAAAATTTAGCTATGTGACTCATTTGGGTACTAACCAATCAGAGCAAAGTTAGGGTTAGGTTTGAGGGTAAGGTTAGGGTTAAGGTTATAGGGGAATACGAAAATTTAGGTATGTGACTCATTTGGGGCTTAATAGAAAAGTTGGAGGGCTTAAAAGTGGGTGGGGCTTAATAGGAAAATGGGCTGTGCTTAAAAGAAAAGTGGGAGGGGCTTAAAAACGGTGGGAGGGGCTTAAAAACGGGTGTGGCATAATAGAAAAGTGGGAGGGGCTTAATAGAAAAGTGGGAGGGGCTTAAAAACGGCGGGAAGGGCTTAAAACGGTGGGAGGGGCTTAGAAACGGTGGGAGGGGCTTAAAAACGGGTGTGGCTTAATAGAAAAGTGGGCGGGGCTTAATAGAAAAGTGGGAGTGGCTTTAAACCGGTGGGAGGGGCTTAAAAATGGGTGTGGTTTAATAGAAATGTGGGAGGGGCTTAATAGAAAAGTGGGAGGGGCTTAAAAACTGTGGGAGGGGCTTGAAAACGGGTGTGGCTAATAGAAAAGTGGGAGGGGCTTAATAGAAAAGTGGGAGTGGCTTAAAAACGGTGGGAGGGGCTTAAAAACGGTGGGAGGGGCTTAAAAACGGGTGTGGCTTAATAGAAAAGTGGGCGGGGCTTAATAGAAAAGTGGGAGTGGCTTAAAAACGGCGGGAGGGGCTTAAAATGGGTGTGGCTTAATAGACAAGTGGGTGTGGCTTAATAGAAAAGTGGGAGTGGCTTAAAAACGGTGGGAGGGGCTTAAAAATGGGTGTGGCTTAATAGACAAGTGGGCGGGGCTTAATAGAAAAGTGGGAGTGGCTTAAAAACGGTGGGAGGGGCTTAAAATGGGTGTGGCTTAATAGACATGTGGGAGGGGCTTAATAGAAAAGTGGGAGGGGCTTAAAAACTGTGGGAGGGGCTTGAAAACGGGTGTGGCGTAATAGAAAAGTGGGAGGGGCTTAATAGAAAAGTGGGAGTGGCTTAAAAACGGTGGGAGGGGCTTAAAAACGGTGGGAGGGGCTTAAAAACGGGTGTGGCTTAATAGAAAAGTGGGAGTGGCTTAAAAACGGTGGGAGGGGCTTAAAATGGGTGTGGCTTAATAGAAAAGTGGGCGGGGCTTAATAGAAAAGTGGGAGTGGCTTTAAAACGGTGGGAGATGCTTAAAAATGGGTGTGGCTTAATAGAAATGTGGGAGGGGCTTAATAGAAAAGTGGGAGTGGCTTTAAAATTGTGGGAGGGGCTTAAATGGGTGTGGCTTAATAGAAATGTGGGAGGGGCTTAATAGAAAAGTGGGAGTGGCTTAAAAGTGGGTGGAGTTAGGGTTAGGGTTAAAAGTGAGGGTTGGATTAGGGTTAGGGTTAGGGTTAGAGTTAGGGTTAGGGTTAGGGTTGAAAGTGAGGGTTGGGTTAGGGTTAGGGTTAGGGTTGAAAGTGAG
>CM071570.1:248236232-248248485 GCA_036426205.1 Ascaphus truei | reverse complement strand
GTGTGTGTGTGTGTCTCAGTGTGTGTGTGTGTCTCAGTGTGTGTGTCTCTCAGTGTGTGTGTGTGTGTGTGTCTCTCAGTGTGTGTGTGTGTGTGTGTGTGTGTCTGTGTGTGTGTGTGTGTGTGTGTGTGTGTGTGTGTGTGTGTGTGTGTGTGTGTGTGTATACCTATACACAAATAAAATGTTACTTATATCTCACAAAAATATATGTATTTTTTTACACATTATAATATATATATAAACGTGTGTGTGTATATGTATAGAGATTATATACACACATTTTTTGGCATTGCCTTCAAGTTCCGATTTTTATCGCGATTCCCCTTTTTTTATTTTCAGGGTGTTTTTTTTAAATATCTATTATTGAGGCTACAATTCAGCTTTTTTTCTCACCGCTGCTCTGCGAACTCAGACAGAAATACCCCCCCCCCCCCCCTCTTCCCAAATGACGTGCTTTTATACCGCGGAACGCGTCGCGGTAACGTCTGGGCGGAAGCGTGACTATCCCACTCTGAAACAAAAAGGCACAAATCTGACTCCTCTTAAACCAGTACAAGACGGAGTGGATTGTAATATAACCTGCGTGGCAGTGGGTTTCCCACGTGTGACGGTACCTATCCCGGGTCAGAGAACGGCCGGATCCGGGCCGGGCTTTCCATGCCACCCAGCAATCCGTCAGCTCAGGAATTCCTCCGTGTCACACGGGGCTCAGCAGGTCTTCAAAGGGGTTTGAAAAGGCCCAAAAAGCGGTTACGTGACCTGCATGTACTTTCTGTCCGTGCCAACCATCCGTGGCACAGACAGCTGGCACCCGCAGTGGCTCCGGAGACGGGCGGGAGGCCGACCCGAGTACCCTTGACTCGGCCTGTGCTATGCACCGTGACCTTTCCCTCGCGCTGAAGCCGTGAGCCGGCGCTGCTGCTGCTGACGCGGCTTTATAAGAACCGCGAGGAGCTGTGGCGTTACACGGGCCAGACCGCCAGCGGAACCGCGCACAAAACCGTTAGCCGCTTGACCATCCGACTGCTGGCGCGACGAAGAACGCGACACCCAGGGAGGTGCAGCCTCGCCCGTACTACTCAATAAAAAGATACTGTTAACAAAATAGTGTCTTAGATTAGTGTGTGTGTGTGTGTGTGTGTGTGTATATATATAAATATATATAAACATACATACATACATACATACATACATAAATATACTCAAATATACTCAATAAAAAGATACTGTTAACAAAATATTGTCTTAGATTAGTGTGTGTGTGTGTGTGTGTGTGTGTGTGTGTGTGTGTGTATATAAATATATATAAACATACATACATACACACACATATATATATATATACATGTACACACATATATATATACATATACACACACACACACACACACGTGTGTGTGTGTGTATATATGTATTCTCTACGTGTTGCTCCCAGCACAGCCTGTGGAACCGGAATGCAGAGGATATACTTTTCACCCGGCACACATCGGCGAGCCTGTCCAGTTTGTGTTTATGCTGCCTCTGCTGCCACTCGGACGGTATGTATCCTGGGAGATCCGCACCCGGTATCACGTGAGGACGGATATAGATAGCGCCACGCATGAATGCCGCGCTGTGCCGAGACATAATTACAGGGGAGGGCAAGGTCAGGACGGGATAAGCGCGTTGGACGAAGCGCTGAGATCCTGCAGGTGTAATCTGCGGGATTGTATCAGGAAACCCACACCAATCAGACACAGAAACTTCCGTGCCACCCGCAGACACCACAAACAGTGGCAAAGATCACATTCCACCGCAAAGGAAACACAATGACAAACGTCTGTCTGTACCAGACGCGCGCCTGAATACAGCCAACAATGTGTTAACACTTTCACTGCCAGAGCGGTCACTAACTGGGTTCTCTCGTCCCCGGGAATATCTTCCTCGGGGGGGAATTGTATTTACTTTACCTTTTTTTAATCTTTAAATCACTGGCGATATCTCCCGGTCCCACAGCCCGCGCGGGGCCACACGTCGCCGTCGCAAAGAGTCCCTGCGTGGGGCCGGCCCGGGAAGGGTTAATCCGCCGGCGCTCCGGGGGAGGCCCCCACCGCGGCAACGAGACGAAATGTGATGCCGCAAAACGCAGGGGCAGATCCGTTCCCGCGCCGCAGCGGAGCGCGTCGGGAATGCGCTTCTGCGCTCGTGGGGACGGGTACGGGGTACAGCTCGGTGCGCCCGGCGCGGTGTAGGATCAGCAGTGTACACTCTATATCAGGGGCGGACAACTCCAGTACGCAAGGGCCACCAAACCGGCCACGTTTTTAGGATATCCCAGCACAGGTGGCTCAATCAGTGGCTAGCTCAAAGGACTTAGCCACCTGTGCTGAAGCAGGGATATCCTGCAAACCTGCCCGGTTTGGTGGCCGGACGGGAGTTGACCATCCGTGGTCTACATACTGTGCCAGATCAGCCACTGCCCACGTGTTGGGACACTGTGCGTGTCTTTTTCCTCAGTGACCGTCCTGCGTGGCCACCACCTGATCCGTGTGCTTTCCATGTCCCCCGTGCGTGTCCTAACTTGTGACCGGTCTCTTCCCTATCAGAAATATGGTGCTGGAAACGCCGGCATTAACCCCCTCACTCCCACAGCATGGCCTGCGTGGATAAAGGCGCCACTGCTGGGAAAAGCCACTTTATTTTTCTCTACGATAGGCCATGGTTAATAAATCTAAAAAGGATCCCCCTCTCCCTCCCCCCCCCCCCCCCCCCCAGTTTAAGGATTTACAGGAGGCTCGCTCCTTACAGAACTACATCAGAATCCGGTCCATGTTTTCCAGCCCCCACCCACCTTCTTCCAGGCCTGGGATTGCTGTTCTGCTATGAGAAGTTGTGATTTAGAAAACCAGGACTGGATTCTCATGTCTGGCACTGGATCGGCTTGTCAATGCTGCATCCTTAACCCTCTCCCTTCCTAAGAGGGGAGGAAAAGCGGCTGATAACCCTTTCCGTGCCAGAGAGGCCACAAGCACAAAGAGGGGTACCGTCTTATTAGGAGTTAAACAAAATGCTTACTCAGAATTAACGCGCAGAAACAATAATTATAATGCTGAATGTCGTCGATATTTAGCATAGGTTGAACTTGATGGACATATGTCTTTTTTCAACCTCATCTACTATGTAACTATGTAACTACTGTATGTAACTATGTAACTATGTAACTACTGTATGTAACTATGTAACCACTGTATGTAACGATGTAACTACTGTATGTAACTACGTAACTACTGTATGTAACTATGTAACCACTGTATGTAACTATGTAACCACTGTATGTAACTATGTAACGATGTAACGACTGTATGTAACTATGTAACTACTGTTTGTAACTATGTAACTACTGTATGTAACTATGTAACTACTGTATGTAACTATGTAACTACTGTATGTAACTATGTAACTACTGTATGTAACTATGTAACTGTATGTAACTATGACACCAGAAAGGGGAGTAAATGCACCAAGCGGAATATAGAAACGATATAAAAGGAATTTGCCCGACCCGCAGAGCTTACAATCTAATTGTTCTTATAAGTACAGCACAATGCACACGGGTGTACGAGCTAATACAGAGGTGGCCAACGCCAGTCCTACCAACAGGTCAGGTTTTCAGGTTATCCCTGCTTCAGCCCAGGTGATTGAGCCACCTGGGCTGAAGCAGCGATATCCTGAAAACCTGTCCTGTAGGCAGCACTGGCGCTGGCCGCCCCCTGTAGCTAATAAGTAAAAACAATGCAGAACATCTGCCAACACGCGTGTCAGAAAACAGCCCCTTCTGCGCTCTGCCAACAGGCGAGAGGGTGCAGAGCTTCGCCGGCCCGCCTGGCGGTGAGGGGGTTAATCCCGCAGCACTCCGGTTCATCTGAAGTCATCCACGTGACAGCGAGAGGGCCTTCCAAAAGGTAAAATAGCAGGTTGCAGAAGGAAAACCTACTGTACGTGACCTTCCAAGCACTTTCTGAAGGTCGTACATAGACATGCATGTGTCATTTCCCCTTCCCCCCCCCCCCCCCCCCCCCCCACCCCCTCCCGCTGGGTTTCATTAAATATTTCCACCTTAGAAAATCACTGCCTGTGGGTTCCTGCCTCACTTTATCTCACCCCCACGATGATACAGAGAACACGTGACAAAAAAAAAAATAATGAAACCGCAAATAGTTTTTTTTTTTTTTTTAACTCTTATTGGCAGAGGTTTGTGTAACCTGCAGATCCGCCTCCCAGCAGGGGTGGCATGGGGCCAAGTTAGGCCTCGCAAACAAATAATAATATCATAAATACATCATATAAACCTCTCGCTTTATTATTAACCCCTTCAGGGGGCCTGCAACGCAACCAGGTAAAGTGATCAGAAGAAGAACATTTACTATATATTTATTTTTTTGGTCAAGTGGATCGAAATGATGTTAACACACACAGATATGTTAAATAAAATACACTCAATTTTATTATATATATATATATAATATCTATATATATATCATATTATATATACTGACCCTTGTTCTATATATAATATATATATATAAAATTGATTTATTTTATTTACACATACTGTGTGTTTTAACATCATTTCGATCCACTTGACCTTAAAAAAAAAGAAAAAAAATATTAGTTAAAGAACAAGTGCCGGTCTATTCTTACAATGCAGGATCTAATCAAGAAATGCACAAAAGGGAAGTTTAACCCCCAGACGAATGATGAGCGAATTCTGTTTAATGGCTTTTTCATCTGATTGAATTTTTTTTTTAAAAGGCATAAGGGGTTAAATGTTTGACCGTATATTTTGGTGGTTAAATGAGACGGGTTCTGCAGGCCGGCCCCTTGTGCATCAGCTTTTTCTCTGCTGAAGTTTTTCAAAGCCTACAGAGGGAGAGAAAGAGTTAAGTATCTCTCCCTGACTCTGGCCCCCGTCCATCCTCTCCGTTAGCCCGGCTTTGTAACTGGAAATGGTTGAGGGGGGAGGGGAACAATTAGGTCCAACTTGGGGGGGAAAGACCCGGCTCTCACATGAAGGGCCCTGTCACAGAAAACTGTGAGGTTTCCAGGCGAAAACTTATTCTGCAGAGAAAAAAAAAAAAAAATCCCCCTCTCCGCCCGAAAAAATGATCATAACATACGAAGAGTTAAAAGAAAAATCTGCGGCAATAGCGCAGAAAGAACGTGAGAGAGCGGCAATTTAATAAAAAAGCCAAACGCTGCGTTTACATTCTTCTTTTTATTGCAGAACGTGTCTAATGAGACTGAGGCTTGAGGCCTACTTTTCTGTCTTGGAGCAGAGAGACGCTGCAGAGGGCAAGGTGGAGGGGGGGGGGGGGGAAGAAAGAAGATTTGGCCATTCACATGAAAGAGATTTAAGGCCTTTAGTCTGTGTCAAGGCCGGTTTAGATTTGGAAAAAAGTGTACGTGCGGCCTGAAGCGCTTTCTTAAGCCGTCCCTACTGTCGTCAGAAGCACGAGGGGGCCAGGTGCCTGAAGAGAGGGGAACTGAGCCGAGCCATTAGCATTCCTCACAAACACTCACACGCCGCTCGCGCTCTCTGTATCTATGGCAATCAGCCCGTTCCCCCTCTTATAACCGCAGCCGGGCAGAGGTCCCACCGTGAGGTTCGCTGGGGCTTGTTAGGTTGGTTGGGTTTTTTTTTTTTTTTTTTTAGAACACCGGTCAGTCCCCAAACCCAGACCCGAGCTTACAATAAATACCCGATGTATTGCTTACGTCTTATTTTCATTACTTATTCAAAACCGCAACATGAGCATTTAAACGGGGTTTGCCTTTTATTTTTCCACGTAAAGCAACTGTTCTCTTGTTTCATATCAGCAACAGAAGTGTGTAGTTATGCACACACCTATTATATATTTATATGGTATATATATATATATAATATATATACCAACCATTCTATCTATATCTCCATATGTACTCAGGCACATCTACACACCTATCTATATCTCTATATGTAATATATATTATATTTACTACACACACCTATCTGCAGTATATCCCTACTTGTTTTATAGATATATATTATATATATATATTCAACCCATTATAACGCGTCCGTTACAAACTACAATCTGAAATCCGCTTTAACGCGATGCCTGCGTTGCCTCCCAATTTCGTATTTATGAATACTTTACCAACACGATTATTGGCACTGTTAAATACTTTAATTGACAATGCATAAAATTGCACATTATTTCTATTCTACCGCGATCGCTTATAACACGGATGTGATCTTTGGACCCGCAAGCCAAGCGTTATAAGGGGTTGAATCTGTATATGTATATAGTTCTCTCATACACACTGTAAGAGCTATTAATCTCTCAGGTGAAGGGCGTAAGGCCGGTCAACACTTCACTTCCCCTCCTCCCTTCTTCCTCGCGAAGGGTTAAAATCCGAGTTTCATTTCCCACCAACTCAGATGATATAACTGGAGAGATCAAGATTTTTTCAAAAAAGCCCAGACCCAGTAAGGACCGCTGATTCGCTGCAGAGAACGCGTTCATTTCGGTAACCCGTCAACGCTTCCTCTCAGGAAACTGCTCGTTGTCCCCACCTTGGCAGCCAACGCCGCTGGGGGGGGGGGGGGGTGGCAGAGACGCCGGATGGGTCAGGATAGAAGGAGCCCGCATTTCCCACCTCCACCGCCTACCCGGTGATAAACTGACCGAAAGAAGGGGAATTCCTGTGCAGACTCGCCCACATTGCCCCCCCCATCGGTTGCCCACATGCCCCTAATCTTTGATTCCCCTCCCCCCCCCCCTCTTGTTCCTTTACTTCCCATTTCCCTCCCGGCTCCCCCCTCTGTTTCCTGAACCTATCTTCGCCTTTCCTCCCTCCTTGCTCTTTCCCCTTCCCCACCACACCTGCCCTGGGTGTGAATTTAATACTCATTTTTCGTTCTCCCTCCTCCTTTCGGTCGTCCACCTCCCCTCGGATGAATGTCTACAACATTCCTTCCGTCCCCCCCCACCCCACCCCCAATGCCCATCTAGTGATGTCATACACGTTTCCGCCACGGATTCCCGCAGAATTCCCCCGACCTTCCCCCGACAGAAACGCCGGTGACATTATTGGGATCGGCCACGGTGGTTCCCCCCCCCCTCATTTTATTAACATAACGTTCGCTTATTGTTGGGTCCCCCGTCCTTCTCTTTTTCCCTTCGGTGGCTAAGTGTGTAACGAGGTGACGGAGCGAGACAAGTAACGCATTAAGATCCTCGCGCCCCCTTTCCGCCCCCCCCCCCACTCAGCACTTCCCCCCCCCGTTGATAAGCGGGGTGTACAGAGCGGTAGGAATTCTTGCGGCACCGGGTCTCTGGAATCCGTGATGGGGGAGGTTAGACATGGGGAATATAGCCCCAGCCGAGATTTAGTGCGAAGATGGGGGGGCTAAGTTTCACACTCCCTAAGGGTAAAGACACGTGGTCCTTTTCGTCAATTTCTAGGGTTCTCAAGCAGTGTGGGGAGAGAGGGGGTTAAGTGTTAATGATGTACTTGTGTCCAGCTCTTAAATCACCTTGTGCAGTGGGGGGGGCGCGGCCAACTCCAGCCCTCACACAACCAACAGTTGAGGTTCTTTCAGATATCCCTCTTCCGCACAGCACAGGTGCTCAAACAGTTGTCTCCAATCAACCTAGCTGTCACTCTGTTCCGCAAGGGCCACCGCCAGTCGGTTTCGTCCTGCTTATCGATCGGGCTGTCAGACAGTCTAAACGGGCTCCTCGCAGCCCCTGTTGCTGGAAGCAGGCGGTAACCTGAAACTGAGCTGTGTTGTGGTTCGCCATGCGGACAGAACCGGCCACCACCCCTGACCCAACGCTGTCCGGGTCCCACACCTGCCCCACATGGGGGTTTACCACAACAATGGTATTCCGCCTTTCTCCATACTTCCCACCAGCATTACTCCAGTCACCCTACCTCCGCACCTAAGAATGCACTTCAAATCAAGCCGAGAGGCCGGCGCGCATAAACCGTGCTTGATGTAACTGCGCGGTGGCTTCGGGCAGGGGCGACCATTCCTAGCGCAGCAGTGTCGCCAAGTTCTCTTTCACACAACGAGCGCCCGCTTCCGAAAACGAAACAATTCCCGTCAAATTCCGTCTTATTTCCAGCCGCACACTCTCATGACTTGCACTAAATCCTATGGTAAAGTCCCTGATCCCAAGCCGTATAAAACCGGGGTCTGCCGCAGCTGCATAACCCCAACCCCCTTTTTTTTTGTCCTGGATAATATGGTCGAAAATGACATTTTTCTTTTCGCAGAGTGACCAAAGAACATGGACTGCTTTCAGTCGCGTTCAAAGTAAACCTAGCACCTGGACGGCTGCTTCACGCGTCATCAAGTGCCCTAGCCAGGGGCGGCTGTCGCCTTCACTTCAGCGCTTCAGAATGTGACCTAGTACAGGGACGGCTGCTGTTCAGCGCGTTCAGAAGTGACCTACACAGGGATGGCTGCTTCAGCGCGTTCAGAAGTTGACTTAGCACAGGGGCGCAGCTGCTTCAGATCAGCGCGTTCAGCGAAGTGACCTAGCACAAGGACGGCTGCTTCCCGCGCGTTCAGAAGTCAGACGCTAGCTCAGCACGGGGCGGCTGCTTCACATGCATCATCACGCGTTCAGAAGTGACCTATTACAAGGGACGCTTGCGTCAAGCGCGTTCAGAAGTGACCTAGTACAGGGACGGCTGCTTCAGCGCCTTCTCTAAAGTACGGTTTCTTATTGGAAATTGCAAAATGCCAAAGAGAAGCGTGATTATTACAAGCGCCCATGTATTGCGGGGGAGAAGCACACAGACGTGAGAGAAATATCCTGAAATAACATTATTAAACGGGGGGGGGGGGGAATGGTTACAGTGACAGAATATTGCTGGGGAGGTAAGCAGAGCATATAGCACAGTTTCAAATAAACTCGTTACAGGCTCACCGCCTCTGACACACAGTATACATCTGATTTCTATAGGGGGAGCAAGAAAAGTCCTTGTAATTAGGGAATGAACAGGAGTCTTTTACCCCTGACAGGCTGATAACATATTATCCACTCTGCAGCTGTGACATTCAAACTTTGCTCTGCAACAAGCTCCTAGTTCCTGCTGCACATTGTAATATACAGTACAGGAGCTGGGGGAGTATTCAGGAAAAAGACTCACATTTAGATATAATATTTACACACACACAAACATAAACACACACACACACACACAAACACACACAGAATCTCACCTTGTTCTAGAAACAGATTACTCAACTCAGCATAAGTATCATAGCAAGCAGTGTGTTTACACATACAGTGCCCAGTATGTATATAGAAAGCACATCCCATAGACATGCATGTCACATTGTATCTCATGCAGAATACTTAGTATTCCCATATACTGGGTCACACACAATGTGCTATATAGTTCTTATACAGGTATTGGATGTATTTCTATGTCATGTAAGCTACCTGCTCTGTCAACCCTGGCACCCCAAATCTGCCCTGCACCCCTTTCTCTATTGGCTCTGTAATTAAAATCGTTGCTTCGATCCCAGTATGTACTCCTTTTAGGGGGTGAGAGTTAATGTCACATTTGCCCCATGATTGGCCCTCTTGCCTCTTCCCCTATAGCATCCGACCCCCCCTCACCCCCTTGTCTGCCCAATTCCAGGCTCTATAAGGGAACAGTTTGTTATCTGCAAACTCTAATGCCCTATTATCTACCCAACTCTCTCACCATGTTCCCATTCAATACCAGTTCCTCTCCCCATTACTTCGTTGACCCCATAAGGGAATAAGGTTCCTGATTTATGAATCCCAATAATTCATTTACCCCCAGATTTCCTTGTTCCATCTGACCATTTGTTCCCTGGTCTAATCTCCCTATAAAACCCCCCCCCCCCCCCCCCCCCTAGCACTACACACCCCTTTATGTGGGTATAAGATTCCCAGTGTGAGAACACCAATATTTAATATGCTCTCCCTGTGTGACATACAATCTGCCCCTTTCTTCTTGGCATTGTTAACCATAATAACCTATCTGTCCTCTACACCTTCCCCATATGGTCTGACCCCCGCATCCTGTAGCATGTGATCTACTACCCCCCCCCCCTGTTGGACCCTAATGCCCCCCACATCTGCCCTACCCCCAGCAGGATCCCATCTTACCTTGGCATTGCTGAAATAGACCAGAATAGCCAGCCCCCAGTTGATCCAAGTAACAAGAAAGTTCATGGTTCCTTGTAAGATCCTGCAGAGGCTCAAGGCTGTAAAATCCCCCAATAAAATGCTGTACAGTAGGTCCCCAGGGAGGCAGCAGATCCCAGGCTCCCCCTCTGGTTCTCTCTGTCTGTCCCTTCAGGATCTTCTCTCCCCCAGGAGCAAGATTTTAGGCAGACTCCATAACCCCACCAAAAAATAAAGAGACGACCACTCTCCTCCTCCCAAAGAAAACTCAAATCCACAGAATAAGAGAAGACACAAAAAAAAATAACCCCCAGGGATTGCAACAGATCCCCTAAAATAAAAATAAAAAAAAGTTTCAGCAAGAAAACTTTCAATCCATTTTCTCTTCTGTCTCAGGGGTCCCCCCTTTCTCTGGCAATCCCCTCTGCTGAGTATGAGGGCAATGAGAGGGGGCAAATCTCTGGGAATTGAAGAGAAGGCTGCCTGCCCTGGCTCTGGGCTGCCTGTATACTCCTTGTGCACCCTTGGAGGAAGTTAAAAAATCACACTTTTTTTTCTTTTTTTATTCCCCCCTCAGATTGAAAGTGGAATCCACAAAGCAGTTGGGAGAGAAGGTGAAATCCCCAGAGTTTAAGGGGTCCCTGTTCTGTGCTATCCCAAGGACTGATCTGCTGCTGCTGCTGCTGCTGCTGCTGCTTCTCCAGTCTGTACTTTGCCTTGAATGTCAATGTAGAAATGCCCTTCACCCTGCTTCTCTCTTCTGTGACTGTCTCTGTCTCAGGCAACTAGCTTCTACACAGCAAGTCCTTGCCATGATCCAACCCTCTCTCTCTCCTCCTCCTCCTCCTCCTCCCCAGGCCCTCCTCCTCTCTTCCCTCCCCTGTGCTTGGTTAGTTAGTGTAAAGGGTAGAGCTGGTGCTGGGAGGGGGGAGGTACAGTAACAGCATGGAATTTGGGAGCAGGCTAAGCAGATCTCTGCAGCCCCTTCTCTTAGGGGGCTGGTGATTGTAGGGTTGCAGGTGTAACGCTGAGCAGCTCCAAGGAAAGAAAAGGGCAGCTGCGCGCGTGGTAATAGGCGCAATCTTCTTGGCGGTTGAAAGGGTATGTGGGTCCGGTAACCTGGACGTTTTGGGTATGGTTTCGGGTCGCAGTATTAAGCAGCTCCGGGCTGCAAAATGGGGTGTAAAACAGCGCTGCGTTGTACGGGATGATAGCCGCCACGTGCTCGGACTGTAGGGTGGGGTAGATACCGGGACAGTATTTGAATCTCCGCGCGGTAAAGGGTTACCGGCCTGTCCGGGCAGCCGAGGAGTTTAGCCTCATTTTGCAGCCGAGACCTGCTTGTCCCTGGAATCGTGCCGCTCAGATAAAGCAGAGTATTGGTCCCCCGCGAGCGGTACTTAAGGCCTATGTCCCTCGCGCATTCAGAACCAGACGGAAGAATTCTCTCTGAAGTAATAGCTGTTGGTACATAAATGATCCAAGACACGAAAGCAACTATTGAGAAATACTCCGTGTAACCACCGCCTAAAAGCTGTGTGTCCTGTGCCCTCTGTGTCAGGGATCCGTGCGGCAAATTCATTCACAGCAGCACATTCTGAGTATGCTGCAGTATAAGGAAGGGCTAAGTATGACTGTACATCTCAAACATTGTCTGCATCATGGGTAGCCAACACCGGACCTCCGGAGCTAGCAACAGATCAGGTTTTCAGGACATCCCTGCTTCAGCACAGGTGGCTCAATCAGTGGCGGTCTGTTTAGCCACCTGTGCTGAAGCAGGGATACCCTGAAAACCTGACCAGTTGGTGGCCCGTGAGGACGAGTTGGGGTGGCCCACTCCAGTCATCAAGGGCCACAGGGAAGTTGAAGACAGCCACCTGTGCTGAAGCAGGGATATCCTTACCAGCTGAGCAGTCGGTGCCCTAGAAGCCTGGCGTTGAAAACCTCGGCCTTGAGTCTTTTCACTGGAGTGTGAAGATTATCTCTGCAGAAAGAGATGTTACAGCCCTGGCTTCCCAGCGTATACTATATACAATGCATATGGCTTCCAGCGT
>CM071570.1:248218103-248236110 GCA_036426205.1 Ascaphus truei | reverse complement strand
ATGCATCTGGCTTCCGGCGTATACTATATACAATGCATCTGGCTTCCAGCGTATACTATATACAGTGCATCTGGCTTCCAGCGTATACTATATACAGTGCATCTGGCTTCCAGCGTATACTATATACAATGCATCTGGCTTCCAGCGTACAGTATACTATATACAGTGCATCTGGCTTCCAGCGTATACTATATACAATGCATCTGGCATCCGCGGCAGGTCAGGGGGCTGAGAGAGGTCCGTGCGCTGCAGAGGTTCCTGCGTTCCGGTGATCAGGGCTCTGCTGTCTTTTTGCTTACAAAAAAAAATCTCAATAGGAGAGGAACCCCCCCCCCCGCCAACAAAATATCCCACCCGCCCCCGCCCCCCTCATTCAATCATTCTTCAGAGCAGTGAAGTCGCGACTCCCGAGGTGTTTCCCAACGCGCTGCTGGACCAGCGAGAGAAACGGACGGTGAAAGCCGCGCGGAACATTTCTCTGGCCGGCGACAGTATACGGGACAGAGATTGCGTGTGCTGAAGCCCTGCGGCGCTGACGGGGTTAATCGGCGGGCAGCAGACCCTGAAATTGTTCCCTTCGCCTTAGAAATAGATCACTTATGCTCTCCACATGTATAAAGTGCATCTGAATATTTGATTTGCCGGCCTGAAACCCCCCCACAGTTATCAACTCATGCTTAGGCATTGCCTTTCTGGCAGTGATGGGGTTAACGTGGGCAGAACGCGGGGAGTGGCAGATAATGTCTGCGATTGCGCACTAGAACGCAGCACAATGTCTTATTCACGTGGAGCACAAGGTATATGCAGGTTCTGGACTGCAGAGCTTGCAATCAGACGGTTGTTATTGGGGAGATGATATAGGGATGCCCTTTGTGTGTCCTTGTTGTGTGAGAGGAGTGTGCTGAGCTCTTACACAGGCCGCTGAGCGCGCACTTATTCTGTACATTAGTGTCACATGTAAGGATGAGCTGTCTACTGATGCACACAGACTGGGAATGCATGCAGAATGATACATTGTATTATAATATGTGCACCAACTCCCCCCTTGCTCATCCTATTACCCCATATATCCACTCCCTATAACACATCCTATTACCCCATATATCCGCTCCCTATAACACATCACTATTCTCCATATATCCGCTCCCTATAACAAATCCTATTTCTCCATAAATCCGCTCCCTATAACACATCCTATTTCTCCATATAACCGCTCCCTATACACACATCCTATTTCTCCATATATCCGCTCCCTATAACACATCCTATTACCCCTCTATCCGCTCCCTATAACACATCCTATTTCTCCATATATCCGCTCCCTATAACACATCCTATTTCTCCATAATCCGCCTCCTAAACACATCCTATTTCTCCATATATACCGCTCCTATACCCATGACCCATACCTCCTAACACCGTCTTTTCCTCCCATATAACCGCTCCACTATAACTCCTCCTATTACCCCATATACCGCTCCCTATAACACGTCTTATTTCTCCAATACCGCTCCCTAGAACGTTCCTCCTATTACCCCATATAACCGCTCCCTATAACTCCTCCTATTACCCCATATATCCGCTCCCTATAATATATCCTATCTCTCCATACAATCACTCCCTATAGCCTCCTATTACCTAATATAACCCCTCCCTATAACTCCTATTGCCCCATATAACCCCACATAACTCTTCCTATTGCTCCATATAACAACTCCCTACAACTCCTCCTATTACCCCATTTAAACGCTCCATATAACTCCTCCTATTACTCCATATAACCCCTCCCTATAACTCCCCCCTAACTCCTGCCTGTTCCTTATTACAATAAATAATTCACATGATGCTGCAGTATACAGAACCCCCCCCCCCCCCAATGTATCCCTAGCGCCCCCTATTACTCCATGCAGCATACCTGTTCCTATAACGAGGCGCACCCAGCCCCTCTTGCCTTGCCATTACCCCTCCCTGTATACTGTACCTGGAGCAGGCACCCTGACACAGTATTGCAAATGACTCGCAATAAATCAGACTGACACCCAGCTTCAAACACAGTGACCTAAATGTTTGAATTCTAAGAATTCCTTGGGGAGTTTGTGTATAAGAAAAAAATTCCAGGCAGGGCACACCTAACGCGCGCTTAACCCGTTCACTGCCTGAGCGGCCTACACACAGCAGGGGTTAATTCCGCCGGGTGGACAATCCTGCTCATGCCTCTCAAGGCCATCTTCCACGTTGTGGCGATCAAGCCCAAAAGCCGTAGGGGCGTATTGCCTAAGTGGTGCTAAGCAATAAGACACCCCGTGGCAAATTCATTTGAATGTTACAGCTTCACCCCGCGTTGTAAATATGACTCAAATCAGTTCATTAGGAAAAGCACCCCTGCCATTTTTAAACCCCCCCGCCTCCCCCCCTGGCACCAATGCAGTTAGAAGTCCGTGCCATATTATTTTTTAATCAATATTCTAAATCATCAGTATTTCATAGCAATACTGAATCTGTAGCACGCTGGGTATGATCTTATCCCAACAGGACTGGCCCTTTAAATGTGCATTAGCTCCAAGGACCTGCTGCATTTCTGGCTAGCGATTAATAGCTCTGTGGGGCCACCTACTGGCGGAGGGAAGATGCAGCCCAATTGTTCACACAGTTTTTGTAGGATTTTTCTGTAGGGTTTTTCTTGGGACACCCTTTCCTGATCGTCCCAAAACATTTTGTTTCAAACCAGGATTGGGGAAGGCGTGACGTATGCCGGGGCCACGCAATGGGAAAAGCTCACCCTGTTGGTGATGGGGGTTCCCTTATATTGGGCTGAAAATGTCTAAATGTTGTACCTTCTCCCTAAAAAAAAAGGGGGGGGGAATTGAGTCCAGCACAAGTCAAATAAACATAATTACATCATCTGCATCACATCACAAACTGGGAGAATGCATCATTCAGTTTGGTTGAGATCTATAGTTTTAGAAACATACCTAATAATTGAATATATACTGTATATACAGGATATATAAACGTGTGGATGACTGAGGCACTCCAATTAATAGGGAAGTTTCTCATGTTTATATATATATATATATATATATATATATATATATATATATATATATACTCACACAAAAGTAGTAGCACTCTGTATACATTTGTAGGCCCCTTTGGTATAAGGGGTTAAAGGCCTTAATGGGTTAACTGTGTGGAAGGTTACTCCCCTCCTCATCATGTGATGTAGGATGACTGTGCAGAAAGGGATAGCCCCTCCTTTGTATGTCTTGTGACCAGGGATGTCACTGTAGGGAGATATAAGGGTATTTATTGCTCTGCCCGTTGTTCTAGAAACAGGTTCCTCAGAGTTAAGACTGAAGCCTCACTGTGAGTCCTGTAAAATTGGTTTGTGTGTAAGTTATGCATGTGGCATAGGTTCCCCCCTGGGTCCCTACAGGTACCTGCACCTCCCGATCAGCTGTGGAGGGGTGTGGGTGTGTACCCGGCAGTCGCCGGTAGTGAGATGGGGGCTGGAGCGACGATCCGGTCGCCGGAGACTCCCGGCGGCTCTCCTGTAGGGCGCCACCATCTTGTTTCCAATTGTGCATGCGCAAGAATCAGCGCATGCGCTGTGCTTGACGGCCAGTGTAGAGAGGGACCCGCGGGGACGACAGCCCCAGGATGTTTAGGGGCTGCTGCAACAGGTGGCAAAGCTAGGCCAATAGGGCTGCGAGGATCCCCCTGCTCACAAAGATACATTTTGCGCACTAGAGAACGCCAGCCAGACAGAGCTGGGACGTCTATAGGGTAGGCTGTGTAGGTGCAGTTGTCTGTGGCACCTGCACTAGGCCTGAGACCCCCTGTTAGGCCCGACTCTCCTCAGCTTGTATGGCCACCAGTACTCTGGCCAGACCTGATGTACCCCTACCCCGGGTAACATTCACTTCAAGTACCACGCAAGGGGCCACCAGCTTGGCCAGGAGTCCAAGTCACCACAGTAAAGCCACCAGGCATGAAGCTTTACACCAGTCCCTGGTCCAGGGTCTAGACCCGATAGTCGCTTAGCAAGTGGCAGCTCCATCCTGGGCGTAACCTACCGCAATTAGTGGAGGCCCTAACCATGTCATCCCAAGCGCAAAACTACCGGAAACTAAAGACTTTCTCCGGGACGACCCCTACCCCCGTGGGCGAAGAAGGGATCGATTACTGCAGGGAACACACCCTAAAGGTGCTTAACGAATGGCCCTGCTCCGAGGTGGTGAAACAACAGAGAATAATGGAGAGCCTCCGGTCTCCAGCATCTACCATGGTCAGTATGCAACGTGATCAGGACGCCGACCTATCGACCCACGGGATCATGGATGTGCTGCTGCGTAGCTACGGAAAGGATGAAGATAAAAGCGAGCTGTGGTCCAAATACTACGGCCTCAGAAAAAAGGACGGGGAAGACCTGGCCATCTTCATTCAACGGATCCAACTGGTCCTCTGAAAGCTGCAAACCCATGACATCATCCCTGCCTCCACGGTGGATAAGTACCGTTGCAAACAATTCCTTCGAGGGGCAATCCCCACACATCACATTGTGATCATGATTAGGTGCTCCCTACTACAAGGACCTCCCCCTACCTTCGAGGAGCTCTTGGGGTTAGTAAAAGGGCACGAATCATACACACGCTTGCACATGCCCACGAAGACCAAAGAACCCCCCAAGGGTGGATTCAAGGAAGCTTCCGCTCCAAAGTCCAAAGAAACCTACAGCACTGAAGAGGATCCTCCGCCCAAGTCGCCTCTGGTCAAGTCCAAGACGTCCGGGAGAGCATCCCCTACCTATGGGGCCCGCATGGATCCAAGTGGCATCATCTGCTATAGCTGTGGCCGGAAGGGACACTTTTCAAAGGATTGCCCAGACAACAACAAAAACTCAAACTAAGAATTTCCACCCTAACGTAATGATCTGCGTGGTTCAGACGGCAGAAACACCAGCCACACGGCCGAAACCCCTCCTGAGCCAAGCCCCAACGACGGAACCCCACCATTGGAGGCTTACAGTCAGGTAGGACCCGCCGCCATCTAACGAGTCATCGTGGATGGTGTCTATTCATCTGTGTTGCTGGACACCATTGTGTACCGAGATTTCTATAACCAACATCTCCAACACCGACCCTTGCAGTCAGCGGAACGCCTGAAACTGAGGGGACTTAGCAATGAGGATTATCTCGTCGACGGGGTCTTGAAGGGTCTTGAAGGGATACCTCAGCTGAACACCGGCAAATCACACACCATGGATGTGGAGGCGCTGATCTGCCCCGAGCCGTGCGAGCATCCCAGTTCCCCGGTAATACTGGGAAACAACACCGACGTAGTGCGGGCAGTGGTCAGGGCTTACTTGCGAGACCTTCAACCTGCAAGCTGGGTTAACAGAGATTCCACCAGGGGGAGTGAAGCGCATGGTCGCACTGTGCTGATCACCTCTCCTCCCTGGTGAGTATGCCCGAGGAAGATGCCCAGTGAGGCTGCAAGCTGGTGCCCGAATTGCGGGAATGGACCTCCAAGATTCCTGGAAGAGTTTAAGTGTTCATCCAAAATATTTCTCCATATCTAATGGCCTTTGATCAGGGACGAAGATTGGGGCAAATATACCCCATCAACCCTGTGGAGGAGATGCCTCAGGTGAATGCCGCTGCGGAGTCCGGGCAGCAAGCCGGCCTGACATTCAACTTCGGAGACTCAACATTGCCGGCCAAGTGGAAAGACTGACTAACGGCCAAATTGGAAGAACGCCAGGCCGTTTTCTCCACAAGTAAGATGGACGTGGGCTGCAGCCGAAATGCTCAACACACCATCCGGCTAAATTACGCCACCCCCTTCCGAGAACGTTCTCGTCGCATCGCCCCTTGGGATGTGGACGATGTGAGAGACGTCTTACAAGAGATTCACAGCGGGGATTATGACCAAGTCCCGGAGTCCCTACACCTCGCCCATCGTGGTGGTGAGAAAGAAGAATGGGTAGGTACGACTGTGCGTCTGTAATGCTGATGCTCACCACAAACAAGGTGGGACCCCGGTACTGAGGTGGGAAAGTGTAAATGCCACCCACAGCAATGAGGGCACATCTGGAGAGTGGATAGTCAGGATAGCCGGGTCGGTATTGGAGATGGGAAAACAGTCATGATACTTGCAGAGGTATCCGGGTGCCGTGGTCAGGGGGTAGTCGATGTCCGGGTGCCGTGGTCAGGGGTTGGAGAGATGCGGAAGGTCAGAGGTAAGGCGGGGTCAGTAATCCAGAAGAGCGGAGTCCAAGGTTTAAGCCGGGTCGGTACACAGAGAATCAAACAGCAACAATGTTAGAATAAGTCAAGGCAGACAAAGCTAGGAACGGGGAAGTGGGAACACACAGGCTACAAGGAATTATGCTCAGCCAAAGTGCCAGTGGCAAAGCTGAGCATACAGTATAGGAGAACAGACCCAATGAGACAGGGGGGAGGAGTGGAGGTCCGGCCTCAGCGGAGACAGGGATAGGTGGAGCGGTGCAGGAGACAGGTGGGAGTAATGAACTAGATCAGTGATGTTGACACGCAGCTAGGAAGCGGTGCACACGCGTCACGTGTGCGTGCCACGCCCCGCCATCACGTGACGTGAACGGGAGGCGGGGCCAGTCCCTGTGATGTCATAAGTACCTCTCCATGCATGCACGTGCGTAGTGATGTCCGCAGAGGTGTTTGAAGCACCAGGTAAGGAGGGAGTGCGCCACGGGGGACGTGTTCCCCGATTCCTTACCCCCCCCCTGAGGAGCGGCCTCTGTACGACTCCAATATACTTTGAGGGGCTACTTCGAGTGAAATTGCCTGATGAGGTTGGGAGTGTGTATCTGGTGATGAGGTATCCAGGACTGTTCCTCTGGTCCAAACCCCTTCCAGTGCACCAGGTATTGCACTGCTCCCCTTGATATCCGGGAGTCGATGATAGCGTGTATCTCGTACTCCTCCTGTCCTTGTATGATTACTGGTGATGGAGGAGCGGTAGAGGAATCCGTAAATTTAGAGCTGTGAAATACGGGTTTCAGTAGAGAAACGTGAAACACCAAAGGTATTTTCATGGACGAAGGAAGTTTGAGATGGTAGGCGACCGGGTTGACTCTCTCCAGGATTGGGTAAGGACCCAAGAATCTCGGAGCCAACTTGAGAGTGGGTGTCTTGAGCCTGATATTCTTTGAAGATAACCACACTCTGTCTCCTGGTTTGTACTCAGGGTTCTTGCGACGGTGACGATCCGCCTGGGCTTTCTGTTGGAGCGTGGCTTCCTTGAGAGTCCTTTGGATCCTCTTCCATGACTCCTGTAGGAAATTGATCCTATTGTCCACTGCTGGGACCCCAGAGGAAGAAGAGGAGATGGGGAGGCGTACTGGGTGGAACACATAATTAATAAAAAAATGGGGATTCCCATGTGGACTCATTCCTCAATGAGTTGTGGGCGCATTCTGCCCAGGGAAACAAGTCTACGCAGTCGTCCTGGGACTCTGAGACGAAGCACCGTAGGTACTGCTCCAAGGTCTGGTTAGTCCTCTCGGTCTGTCCATTGGTCTGGGGGTGGTACCCTGAGGAGAAGTGTAGGGAGATGCCCATTCTTTGAGAAAAAGAGCGCCAGAATTTTGAAATAAATTGAGATCCGCGGTCGGAGACTATTGTCAGCGGTATGCCATGGATGCAGAAAACCTCCCTGACGAAAACGTCTACCAAGGTGGATTAATTGGGCAATACTTTAAAGGGAATGAAGTGTGATTTCTTCGAGGAGCTGTCAACTATGACCAGAATGGTGTTCATTCTCCCGGAGGCGGGAGTTCAACAATAAAGTCCATCGAAAGATGACTCATGGGGCGATCCGGTATGGGGAGAGGACATAGAAGACCCGGTGGTTTGTTGCATACTGTTTTGCTGCGAGCGCAAGTGGAGCAGGACTTAACAAATTCTTCGATGTCCTTTAACATGGTGGGCCCCCAAAAGGTTTGTCTGATAAGGTCTGTGGTTCTTCTGGTACCAGGGTGACCGAGAGACTTGGACGAGTGACCCCATTCTAAGATTTTCTTGTGAAATCGTGGTGCGCCGTACAAGCAACCCTCTGGAACCTCTAGACCTTCTGGAATGTGTGTTTGGGTAGCCAAGATGTCGTCCAAGACATCAAATGAATTGGCGGAAAGGATGTATTTGGCCAGAAGGATGGTTTCTGATATATCCTCAGATTTGTCCTCTACTAAGAATTGGTGGGACAAGGTGTCGGCTTTTAATTTTTTTGAGCCAGGAAAGAAAAAAATTATATAATTAAACCTTGAAAAAAAAAGTGACTGGCGAGCTCCCAGACGTCGGGCTCTTTCTATGTTCAACAAGTTTTTATGATCAATGAGAATGGTGATTGGGTTCACAGTACCCTCCAGGAGATGTCTCCACTCTTGTAACGCGAGTTTGGTAGCTAAGAGCTCCCGGTTACTGACATCATAGTTCTGCTCTGCCGAGGAGAATTTCTTTGAAAAGAACCCGCAAGGGTGTTGCTTGGCCTGGGGTGAGAGTCTCTGAGATAATATGGCCCCGGCGCCCACGTTCGATGCATGCACCTCCAGGGTAAAAGGTAGTTTAGGATCCGGATGAACCAAGATAGGGGCGGAAACGAATGCTTTTTTGAGTAGGTCGAAGGACTGGAGTGCCTCGGGTGGCCAGGAAGAGGCATCTGCACCCTTTTTTAGTTAAGGCTATGATCGGGGCTACCGTGGATGAAAAAGTTCTAATGAATCTACGGTAGTAATTCGCGAATCCTAAAAATCGCTGGATCGCTTTAAGAGAAGTGGGTTGAGGGCAGTCCAAGACTGCTTTGATTTTGGCCGGATCCATGGAGAAGTCGGAGTCTGAAATAATGTAGCCTAGAAATGCCGTAGAAGTCTGGTGGAACTGGCATTTCTCTAGTTTGGCATAGAGGTGATTCTCTCGGAGACGCAATAGGATGTACTCCGACATGGTTTTGGTCTCAGGAAGAGAAAGGGGGTAAGATCAGGCTCTGGGTAAAGCAGAGCCTGGCAAGAGATTGATCGGGCAATCAAAGGGACGGTGAGGGGGAGATAGCTCGGAACGTACCTTGTCAAAAACATCTTTGAAGTCTGCGTAGACTTCAGGTAAGGCGCCCTTATCCTCCTTGGGTATTTTTAAACCACAGACTTGTTGTCGGGGGCTAGTACAAGACTCAGCACAATGGTTACTCCACTGTATGGGTTCTTGTCGGTCCAATCGAAATGAGGATTGTGTCGTTGAAGCCAAGGAAGGCCCAATATTACCTTCACGGATGGCGTATGGACAACATCCAGAGAGATCTCCTCTTTGTGGCCGTCCTTCGTTAGGAGAGAGAGTTTGCTGGTCTCCAAAGAAATGAAAGCTGGCTAGAGAGGACGTCCGTCGATGGCTTCCAACACGACGAGCACAGATTTGCGGATGAGTGGGATTGCGTTCTTCAAGGCGAAATTGTGGTCAATAAAGTTGTCTCCTGACCCAGAGTCGATAAATGCGGAAGCTGTGATTTGGAATTCAGGCCCACTGAGGGATATGGGAAACATGATCCGGGTCGGCAAGATTTCCTGTATAGTAGGGGCTAGTCTTGCTCTGCCTTCCAAGGTGAGAGCATGGGCTGTCAGACTCTCCCATGGCGTGGATGAGCTGGCCCACGTCAGGCCTAAGGGCCTGGGGACCACCAAGACTCAAGGCCCCATACTATTGGGGCAAGCACGATCCTGAAGTCCTGGGACATTGGACTACAACAACTGTGCTGTATGAAGAGCTGCTGCAGCATGTTTCTTCGCTATACCTCTGCTTGGGTGTCAGTTCCTGGGCAGGAGGGGTAAGGAGTGTTGTGGTAGGAGCTGACATCTTGCTTCCCAGCAGCCTGTCACTGCTCGAGGTGCTGAACCAATGAACAAGAATCCAGAGACCACCCAAAAGCCTTTCCTGTTGGGGGGGGGGGGAGGGACTGGGTTACACAGGCAATGACAGGTAATGCATATACAACATTTAGGTCCAAGAGCTGACACTCTAGGACCCCAAAACAGGGATCAGAGGTAACTAAACGGGTGTAACCTTTATTAGTGAGCCTGGCTACCTCTTCACCATCACACCCGCCTTAACCTAGGGATTCCCTCAGCTACAGGAATACATATTTATCCCTGTGCCTCATTCTCCTTTCTGAGCTGTGCTGAAGCAGGGTATCCTAGTGGTGAGTCGTGCTTACATTTCCAAGGGGACGTATTGCTGGAACAATGTGCCTACATGTATCCGAGAATCAGGCATGATTCCCGGGTACATTTATTGGGGACCCGGTAACTCTGGACCCCAACCTCCTAGGCACATTCTGACAACGGTTCCTCCGCAAAAAAAAACCTTGAAACTCATACCCTAGCGATCCCTGCTCGCTGACATGCCAGGAAAAGGCCATTTTTTCCATGACTATTAAACCCTTTTATGGATAACGCACTTTCCTCTTTTTAATTCTTTTTTTGGATAATTCCGGTTGTGCTCTACCATTTCTCTCTTCTATTCCATCACACCCTCAGCCCGGATTGGCCCACACAGAGGAGCCCTCGTGCTATGATTGGCTGCTCGTCCAGCATTCGCGCTGGGATTGGTCGTTGCCCCAAGCTCCATGTTTTCCTATGGCGAGAGGGAACTAAAAGCAGCGGCCGATCCGAGTTCTGCAGGTCTCCCCTGGGCTGGCGTGCAGATAGACTAAGCGCTGGGTTCCGCAGGTCTCCCCTGGGCTGGCGTGCAGATAGACTAAGCGCTGGGTTCCGCAGGTCTCTCCTGGGCTGGCGTGCAGATAGACTAAGTGCTGGGTTCCGCAGGTCTCCCCTGGGCTGGCGTGCAGATAGACTAAGCGCTGGGTTCCGCAGGTCTCTCCCTGGGCTGGCGTGCAGATAGACTAAGCGCTGGGTTCCGCAGGTCTCTCCTGGGCTGGCGTGCAGATAGACTAAGCGCTGGGTTCTGCAGGTCTCCCCTGGGCTGGCGTGCAGATAGACTAAGCAACTGTGTTCCGCAGTCTCCCCTGGGCTGGCGTCAAAGACTAAGCGCTGGGTTCCCAGGTCCTCCGCGGTCTGGTGCAGATAGACTAAGCGGCTGGGTTCCGCAGGTCTCTCCTGGGCTGGCGTGCAGATAGACTAAGGCTGGGTTCCGCGGTCTCCCCTGGGCTGGTCGTGCAGATAGACAAGCGTCTGGGTTCCCAGGTCTCCCTGGGCTGGCGTGCAATAACATAGCAGCTGGGTTCCCAGGTCTCTCCTGGCGGTGTTCAGATAGGACTAAAGCTGGGGTTCCGCAGTCTCCCCTGGGCTGGCGTGCAGATAGACTAAGCGCTGGTTCCGCTGGTCCTCCTGGGCTGGCGTGCAGATAGACTAAGCGCTGGGTTCCGCAGGTTCTCCTCTCCCTGGGGCTGGCTGCAGATAGACTAAGCGCTGGGTCTCGCATGTCTCTCCTTGCTGGTGGTGCAGAAACTAAGCGCTGGGTTCTGCAGGTTCCGCCCCCCTGGCTGGCGTGCAGATAGACTAAGCGCTGGGTTCCGACAGGTCTCCCCTGGCTGGCGTGCAGCATAGACTAGCGCTGGGTTTCCGCAGGTCTCTCTCCCTGGGTCTGGCGGTGCAGCATAGACTAACGCTGGGTTCCCAGGCTCCCCTGGGCTGGCCTGGCAAGATATGACTAGCGCTGGGTTCCCAGGTCTCCCCTGGGCTGGCTGCAGATAGACTAAGCGCTGGGTTCTCGCAGGTCTCTCTGGAGCTGGCGTGCAGAATAGACTAAGCGCTGGTTCTGCAGTAAAGTCTCGCCCTGGGCTGGCGTGCAGATAGACTAAGCCTGGGTTCCGCAGTATCCCCCTTGGCTGGCGTGCAGATAGACTAAGCGCTGGGTTTCCGCAGGCTCTCCTGGGCTGCGTGCAGATAGACTAAGCGCTGGGTTCCGCAGGTCTCTCCCTGGGGCGGCGTGCAGTAGACTAAGCGCTGGGTTCCGGCAGGTCTCCCTGGGCTGGGCGTGCATGATAGACTAAGCGCTGGGTTCTGCAGTCTCTCCTGGTCTGGCGTGCAATAGACTAAGCGCTGGGTTCCGCAGGGTCTCTCCTGCGGCTGGCGTGCCATATGATGACTAAGCGCTGGGTTCGGCAGGTCTCCCCTGGCTGGCGTGCAGATGACTACGCGCTTTTTCGCAGGTCTCCTGTGCTGGCGTGCGATAGACTAAGCGTCTGGGTTCCGAAGGTCTCTTCCTGGCGGCGTGCAGATAGAGTAAGCGCTGGGTTCCGCAGGTCTCCCCTGGGCTGGCATGTAGATAGACTAAGCGCTGGGTTCCGCAGGTCTCTCCCCGGGCTGGCGTGCAGTTAGACTAAGCGCTGGGTTCCTCAGGTCTCCCCTGGGCTGGCGTGCAGGTAGACTAAGCGCTGGGTACTGCAGGTCTTTCCTGGGCTGCCATGCAGATAGACTAAGCGCTGGGTTCCGCAGGTCTCTCCTCGCAAACCTCGCAAACCTATCCCCACTCGCACACTTATTTCCCCTCGCACACTTATTCCCCTCGCACACATCTCCCCTCACACACACGTATCTCCCCTCACACACGTATCTCCCCTCGCACACTTATCCCCCCTCGCACACCTCTCTCCCCTCGCACACCTCTCTCCCCTCGCACACCTATCTCCCCTCGCACACCACTCTCCCCTCGCACATACCTATCTCCACTCGCACATACCTATCTCCCCTCACAAACCAATCTCCCCTCGCACACCTATCTCCCCTCGTGCTCCTATTTCTGCTCACACAACTATCTCCCCCTGCACACCTATCTCCGCATACGCAACTATATCCCCTCGCACATCTATCTCCCCTCGCACAGCTAAATCCACCTTCAGCTCATTTTATTAATTACTTCTCTTTACTAGGACATAACTGTAAATAGAAAGTTAAAACAATGTCTAGCTTGTCTGGGAATTTGCTATATTCCAGCTGTTAAAACTGGTGAAAACCGACCCTCCAAAAACCGACCCCCTAAAAACCGACCCCCTAAAAACCGACACTCTAAAAACCGACACTCTAAAAACTGACACTCTAAAAACCGACACTCCAAAAACCGACACTCCAAAACCGACACTCCAAAACCGACCCCCTAAAAACCGACACTCTCTAAAACCGACGCTCTCAAACTGAACCCTCTAAAACCGACACCTCGACAAACCCGACCCTCTAAAAACCGACCCCCCATATAAACCGACCCTCTAAAAACCGACCCTCTAAAAACCGACCCCCAAAAACCCCCCCCCCCCCCCCCCCCCCCCCCCCCCAGTCCACTGGACACCCTACTTAGAGATGGGTTCATTTATTTTGCGGATTTGGATCGGCCGGTTTTGCAGATTTTTTATTATTATTACTAATAACGCT
The DNA here is from genome assembly GCA_036426205.1 of Ascaphus truei. Taxonomy (NCBI): domain Eukaryota; kingdom Metazoa; phylum Chordata; class Amphibia; order Anura; family Ascaphidae; genus Ascaphus; species Ascaphus truei. Next base: position 248,222,699 of record CM071570.1, on the reverse strand, counting down.
CCGCGTATTTCGCCACCGTGGGCGGATTCTTAAGAACGGATTGCTGAATCCACGCATTGGATTCTATAAATACGTCCACGGGTTGGATCCAATGGCGGATTTTTTATGAATCTGCGCAGATTAAAACCGACCAAATCTGTCTGCGGATTTTACACCGCGAAATGGATTTAACCCCACTCCGTAAAATCCAGTGCTGGTTTTTTTTAATCGGTGTTGAACCAATAAAATCTGATAAAGCCGCTCATATTCCCTTTAATTCTTTGTAACCATTCACAGAGCACTGACTTCCATTGCAAGCCCTCCCCACATCCCCAACTTTAACCCCTTCGCTCCCAGTGCGTTCGCACCGCAGCCTCTGACCGGGAGGGGGTTAATCACGTTAAACGCTCCCTCCGTTATACAGCACTCTGCATTGTACAGTAATTTCATTCTGTAATTCCCTGGAAGTGCTGCCGGGGCTTCGCGTCTTGACTTGACCCCGTGATGTAGGTAATTTTTGCTCGCTGGAGGGCCCGAGAGAGCGTTATCGCATCTGCCCTGACTTTATCAAGTCCCATGCCGAACATAACTGCCTTATCTCAACTCCTGCCTGCCAATCTACTTTGCATTTTTGTTCTCCGGTGCTTGTTCTGTGTCAGCGCCCTGAGTATCCTGCCTGCTGCCCAGCTTACAGGTGGCATGTGCTGTAAGAAGCGGGCTGAGCAGGGCTTGGCATAACACTTCTTCCCAGGCTGGTACACTCTGCTACCCTCTTCAGCACGGGCACTTGATGAAGCATTTAAGGCAAGGCTTCTCAACGCCAGTCCTCAAGGGCCACCGACACGTCAGGTTTTCAGGATATGTGAGCTTCAGCACAGGTCAAAGACTGAGACTCTGATTGAGCCACCGGCGCTGAAGCAGGGATTGATTGAGCCAACTAGGCTGGAGCAGGGACTGATTGAGCCTCCTTTGCTGAAGCAAGGACTGATTGAGCAACCTGTGCTGAAAAGCAGGGACTGATTGAGCCACCTCTGCTGAAGCAGGGACTGATTGAGCCTCCTGTGCTGAAGAGCAGGGACTGATTGAGCCACCTGTGCTGAAGCAGGGATATCCTGTAAACCTGACCTTTTGGGTGTTCTTGAGATCTGGAGTTGGGAACCCCTGATTTAAAGGTACATGGGGGTTATTTGCTAAAGTCTCCTGGTTGCAGTACCAGTTGCAAAAGATTCTCACCAGGGTTATTAACGGGAAAACTTCAGTTGCGTTTGTATTGGATTCATCTTCTCTGATAAATGGTTCATTTTTTTCGCCCTGGTTTTGTGGTCAGGATTTTACTGAAGTCCAAACTGGGCCCAAACCGGTGCAGAATAATTGGAACCCTCTTATCAAAGTAAAAACTCCCACGTGCTTCCAGCGGGATTCTTTGATGCTGTGATCCGTCCTCTCCAAACCACAAACACACCGCTGTCGGTATTTTGCAGAAATTAGGTCACCGTTTTTATTACATTATTCTCAGGTAAAAGAAGACGTCGAAAATCCTGCCCCGAGTTCCTGTCCTTACCTGTGCTCATGAGATTCCCATGACTCTCTGTCGTCTGCTAGCCTGCAAGCCCCCTAACTTATATCCAACTCCATCATTAAATCCATAGGCCTGCTACCCTAGCCAGGCAAACCAATGACCACTCGCTGTACTCGAAACCAACCATGGACCCCGGGCATCCATAACTGGCGTCGCCTGAGATAATCCAAATATGTTTCAAGCATTTCCCCACCACCAACCGTGGGAATAGTTAGGGCGAGTGGGTATGTTTTATCCTCAATTTCCTAACCCCCTTCACCGTCCAGTACTTTGGCTAAACTCCATCCTCCTCCGTTACCTGCCGGACATGACTGCTTCCTTTTTTCTCTGCCGGGGCTAACCAACCCCAGCTCTAATATAAAGCAGATGCTGGTTTTTTTTTGCAGTGGTTTTTCCGCAGGGAAATGGTCCCCTATGTGTCAGCTTCGTTCCCAAATTGCCTTGATACTCAATAACCAATGACACTGAGTGTGAAGCAGGGGAACATGGTTAAATTCCCGGTGTCTGCTCCTTGTCACCGTGGGCAAGTCACTTTATCTCCCTGTGCCCCGGGCACCAAATAACATAGATTGTAAGCTCATCTGGCAGGGGCTGTGTCTGTAACGTTGCTGCGTGCTGCGTACCGCGCGCTATGCTGTCATTGTGACGCGCTTCGAGTCCCATTAGGAGGAAAGCGCTGTATGAAATAAAGTTATTATTATGATAACATTATTTCCCCTTTTCCGTTCCTAATCCCATCAATTTCACGCCCAGAAACATTTTGCTGCCATCTTTGTTCGGCGGGTTGTTATAAATACGACTCCCACTGGTAAAACACAGCCGAGATATGTAAAGCTGGCTTTGATAGACACAAGGAATAAATGGGCGTCTTTGCCAGCGTCGCTGCGCCTTGGGAAGCGCGCGTTGCTTCCGGTCACTTAGGTAAAGTTTATTAGCTAGCTCCTAATGTATCTGGGACTGTAAAACAAACATTAACGTTTGCAGACGCAGTGCTATCGCCGTGCCTAAGTGCTCTGACGTCATCGCGGATCTGATGTGTCTTTCTAAGTGGGACGGCGCTTGGGTTGTCTCATTGTTACAGCGCTTTGTGCCTGACTGCTCAGGTACCTTGTTGCCAGGTAGGAAAGTAACACTGTATGTGCGTAGCACAGCAGATAATCCTCTGTAGGGTATTCTCTGTATTTTTTTTGTAGGATTTTTGCAGCGTGTGAGCACAGGGGGTCTCTAGATAAAGCCCAGGAACTGAATGCAGAAAGTCGCCTTGAGCCCCTTAGGTGACAAGGTCCATGACCGCCGTTTCTACGATTCCCCCCTCCCCTTTTCCCCTCTGTGGAGGAGGTTATTTAAATCCTGTGTCAGGGGGGGGAGGGTGGTGGGCGGCGGCGGGATGTCAGTCCGCTCCCTGCCAGGAAAGTTGCTCAGTCTCGAGCTGGTCCCTAGATGACAACCAGCCAGCTCCATACTGGCTGCTCTCACACCAGGGGCTCCATGTATACAGTACTCCCACTGGTTTAGGGGGGCTGAGACCCCACTTATTCAGTGGTGCTCTCCTATTATCCACATGGTGGAGTGGGGGGTAGGATCGGCACCCTTCTGTCAGGGATCCAGCTGTGCCGGTGGACAGTAGTGGTGAGATACTATTTTTGCTGCCAGGCTACAGGGAGGCATTGGGGTACAGCTTAAAAGATGGATAGGAGGAGCCTCGGGGATCACAGAGCTCGACAGTTGAAAAGTCGAATTGAGTTAATGAGTTCAGTCTCAGCCCGAGGGAGGAGGAAATTGTACATTACAGTAACGTTAAGATAAGTTTGGGGGTCACTGAGCTGGTTGGCAGTGTTGCAGCAGACAAGTTTAAGGAAAGGTTGAGTTTAATCTCAGATAGTGGGAGGATAAAGGTGGGCACCTATGGAAATTGGAGGGGTTATATGGGTGTCAAAGTTGGTGCGCGGTTGCCTGTTCCTGCGGCTGTAGCGGAGTGAGGTAGGGGGGATGGGGCCCCACCTTGCTGGTTATGGTCAGTTCTTGCCCCGGTGAGGTTGCAGTTACCACGGACGGAGAGGCGATGGGGAGCTGCGTGGCCCATCGTTGGGCCCCAGCAGATGTGGGTTAAAGTCCCTGATGGTTGTTTTAAGGTAGCTAATACGTGCGTCACCAGCTTCGGGGGGTTGCATTTACAGTAGCAGCTGAGGTAGTCAATGAACCGGGGAGGAGAGATATTGAAGTATTTTGCTGACAGGCTACATGGAGGAGTTGGTGGTAGCTAGCTAGAAGAGCCAAGAGGCTTATGAGCTTATGACTGGTTGGCAGTGTTGCACCAGAGAAGTGGAGGTAAACGCAGGGTTAAATCTCAGCCAGGAGGAGGAGGAAATTGGGCACCTATAGAAATTTGGAGGGGTCCTGTGAGTGACAAACACACACAGACACACACACACACACATACAGACACACACAGGCAGATACGCACATGCACACACACACACAGACACACACATACAGACACACAGATACACACAAAGAAACACACACACATGCAGACAGACACACAGCGACACACACACACAGACACACACACAAACAAAAACACAGAGACACAGACACAGACACACACACACACATAGCCTTTGGAGCTGGGATGAGCATTCTCAGAAACTTTGTGGGTAATCCCCGGGGGTGGGCAGCATGAAATAAGATGGGAAAGGAGGAAACAGTGGGACCGCAGAGGGTGGGCAGAGGGAAGGCACAGAGGGTGGGCAGAGGGAAGGCATGGAGTTTGGATGGAGGGAAGGCACGGAGGGTGGGCAGAGGGAAGGCGCAGGAGGGTGGATGGAGAGAAGGCACAGGAGGGTGGATGGAGGGAAGGCACAGGAGGGTGGATGGAGGGATGGCGCAGAGGGCTGATGGAGGGAAGGTGTGGAGGGTGGATGGAGGGAAGGTGCAGGAGGGTGGATGGAGGAGGGAGGGGGGTAGATAGAAGGAAGTCACGGAGGGTGAATGGAGGGAAGGTGTGGGAGGATGAATGGAGGGAAGGCGTGGGAGGG
>CM071570.1:248121930-248214158 GCA_036426205.1 Ascaphus truei | reverse complement strand
TCTATATTATTATATATATAATATATATCTATTATATATAGTACATTATATATATATATGTCTACATATATATAGTATAATATTATATAGATATATATATATATATACATACACACTGTACAGTATTTCTAACCTTACTCTATATTATCATGAGATTGTAGGCCATGCACTGAATTGAAATATGATCATGCTGACATGGACTTAGGTTGGTAATAATGTATGTGATTGATTGATAGATAGATATTGATAGATAATAAATAGATTGATAATAAATAGATTGATAACAAATAGATAACAAATAGATTGATAATAAATAGATTGATAATAAATAGATGATACATAGATTGATAGATAATAAATAGCTGATAAATAGATTGATAGCTGTAGATATATACAGATGCAGGAGGCTGCATTGATCCCTGTCGGTGGGATATGTTTCTATGTTCTGCACCGACACTAAATTCTATTAAACTCTGGGACATTCTGGGTTATAACAGGTTGTGTTTCCCGGGGGAACAATGAAGCCTGTGTAACGCACTTTCCCCCACCCCCTGGGAGGATGTGTGGCTACGGTGTGTGTGGTGCAATACCTGCGGCTCACAGGAGGTCTGAGCCTCCGCTGCAGGGGGCCTGGGGTGCAACTGGTACGGTGTTATTCAGCGCCTCCACCTGTCACGGATTCTACGGTGTGGAATTACCCGTTACAGGACATATATATGTATATATATCTATATATATAGTATATATATATATATATATACCACTGTATATATATATTTATATTAATTTATACAATAACCCCACACACTGGGTAAAACATAAAATAACAGCTTTACTGCAGAACAAAAGTATGGCTACTGGTTACAGCCTACCCGCCAGGCCTGTCACGGCTGTAACCACCCTAGGCTTCATGTCCCATTGGTACCGCGTGCCACATTCACTACACCTTGCATTGTGTGACAACACTCCTCCTGGACGCCTTGCGCGCCACACACCGTGAAAGAACTCCCTGCCCTGGATAGACACCACAGAGACCCCTCCTGGGACTTCACCATGCCTTAGCGTTAGGCCCAGTGGGCTCCATCTTGTGCTGAGGTAGCGACATGGTGGGGTCCAATACTGGGGTTGAACACAGTCAGAAATTCTGCAACCTTCTCTATCCTTAGCAGGGACTCAATCAGATGGGGGATTAACTCCGCCGACCTAACTGTAAGCATCAAGTCCAGATCAGGGCGAGTGGCAGGGTGTGGCTTCATAACACGCTTACCCGTGCGTGTTTTTCCTCTTTGCAACACTAACCCCATCCCTACCGAGACTATTAAGGACGGTTCTGGCCCGTTTCCCTGTATCCTTACAGAACAGTCCAGAACAGGCGTGGCCATACTTTCATGCCACACGAGCAGGCGGGTTCTCCCAATACTTGCACCCATGCACAGTTTGGGAAGCCCCCCTCTCGGGACTTTATTAGATCGTTGTCCGTATTGTTAGGCTGAGGCCCCGGTGTCGGCGCTGCACGCGCACCTACCAGGCTGGCGGCGCGTGCAGCTGTGATCCCCGGTCCGCAGAGAGCTGCAGGGGGAAAGACGGGTGGTGGGGGTGTGGTGGGGGGGGGTGGCCATGACATCACCCGTCAGGTTCGCCCTCATTGGCTGAACCACCGGGGGGGTGTGGCCAGCGCTCCGTCGCTAATCCTGAACACAGATTTCCTGTCTTCAGACAAATCTGCTCGTGCGACGCGGCGGCCGAGGCAGGTAGTGGGCCTGGGCCCATTGAGGGGCGGTTCTTGTCCCTGCAGAGCACGCCATAGCGCGCGCTGCAGCGGGCACCTAGCCTTACCTTGCACGAACCAGCTCCTAATACATAGAGGTTTGTGTAACCCTGTCTCTCCCCCTCCCCCAATCTCATATAGGGTTTATCATGGGGAAAACTGTGCTGGTTACTCATGGTAGTGTGGTGCATACCTGTTGATAAACAGTGGCCCTGAGTCTCCCGCCTGGTGTTATAGGGGAGGCCAGGACAGGCTTCTGGGGTCTTGCCCGAATCGTACTCACGGTGACAGCGCCTCCATCCGTTGCAGCCCCCAGAGATGAGGGGAGAAATCTCTGCAGGAGAACTTATCTCTTCTCCTCCCTGATAGATTTCAGTCTCAGGCAAGAAGATCGTGGAAACATATGATCTTTATTCAGTCTCTCTCTCACCATCACAGCAGGGTACAGCTTACACCGAATCAATTCTTAGCAATCAGGCCTTCACCTTTAGGATGTCCCTGGACCTACACTCCCGGCCACCAGTCACCAGGAACAGTCCTTGCTCTTCCCTTACCCCCTTGTGGGGTAAGGGGAATAGTCTTCCACCTATCCCCATAGGGAAGGCCTCAGTAAGCAGAGCCCTGCACTACTGAGTTGGAGAGACTACACCTCTATCACAGTAGAGGCAACACTGCTAAATTGAGGAAATGCATCTCCTTAAGTCAGTTCCAGTAAGAACCAGCCCCCTGTCCCTGATTGGACAGCAGGCCTGATTGCACTACTTTCTCTGAATCACTGAGCTGCAAGGTGTGGGGAAAACCCATGATTACTCCTGGCCAACCTACCCTTACTAGGGATTACCGCCAGGAGGAGGGCAGACTTATAGCCCAAAACCAGCCAGGGCTACACTTGCAAAATAGTTCCTTGTCTTAAAACTCGCACAATTCTTGCTTATTCTGCGGAAACTTGCACAAATCAGGTATCTTTAGCAAAAGAACCGGTAACAAAGTATTTTCAGTTTAACAGCAGCAAAAAAGTTTCCACGGCGGGAAACACACAACCTCTGTGAAAAATCTTAATGCTCTTTTTTTTCTTTACATCGACAGTTTAAATATCAAAAATCTGAAAAAAATTACTTCAAAAGTTCAAAATTTGGCACGCCCAGCCCCACGTTGGGCGTCAAATGTAACCATCCTTGCCCAGCTCTAAAGGAGTTTACTGTACATGAGACAGACTACTGTATATACTGTATATATGGCAGTGCTCAGTCTCTCATACTTGTTCAGGGTGCTGGGTCAGTGCAGGCTGGGCTCAGTCTCTCATACCTGGTCAGGGTGCTGGGTCCATGCAGGCTGGGCTCAGTCTCTCAGACCTGGTCAGGGTGCTGGGTCAGTACAGGCTAGGCTCAGTCTCTCATACCTGGTCAGGGTGCTGGGTCAGTGCAGGCTGGGCTCAGTCTCTCAGACCTGGTCAGGGAGTTGGGTCCATGCAGGCTGGCTCAGTCTCTCAGACCTGGTCAGGGTGCAGGCTGGGCTCAGTCTCTCATACCTGGTCAGGGTGCTGGGTCGGTGCAGGCTGGGCTCAGTGTCTCAGACCTGGTCAGGGTGCTGGGTCCATGCAGGCTGGGCTCAGTCTCTCATACCTGTTCAGGGTGCTGGGTCCGTGCAGGCTGGGCTCAGTCTCTCATACCTGGTCAGGGTGCTGGGTCGGTGCAGGCTGGGCTCAGTCTCTCATACCTGGTCAGGGTGCTGGGTCAGTGCAGGCTGGGCTCAGTCTCTCAGACCTGGTCAGTGTGCTGGGTCGGTGCAGGCTGGGCTCAGTCTCTCATACCTGTTCAGGGTGCTGGGTCCGTGCAGGCTGGGCTCAGTCTCTCAGACCTGCTCAGGGTGCTGGGTCAGTGCAGGCTGGGCTCAGTCTCTCATACCTGTTCAGGGTGCTGCGTCCGTGCAGGCTGAGCGTGGATATGCAGATAGAATTGTATTTATTTATAACATGTGTTACAGGCAGTAATACAGTGAGAGTTACCTCTCGTTTTCAGGTATGTCCTGGGCACAGAGTTATAACGTGTGTTACAGGCAGTAATACAGTGAGAGTTACCGCTCGTTCTCACGCATGTCCTGGGCACAGAGTTATAACGTGTTACAGGCAGTAATACAGTGAGAGTTACCGCTCGTTCTCACGCATGTCCTGGGCACAGAGTTATAACATGTGTTACAGGCAGTAATACAGTGAGAGTTACCTCTCATTCTCACGCATGTCCTGGGCACAGAGTTATAACGTGTTACAGGAAGTAATACAGTGAGAGTTACCTCTCGTTCTCACACATGTCCTGGGCACAGAGTTATAACGTGTTACAGGAAGTAATACAGTGAGAGTTAGCGCTCGTTCTCACGCATGTCCTGGGCACAGAGTTATAACATGTGTTACAGGCAGTAATACTGTGAGAGTTACCTCTCGTTCTCACGCATGTCCTGGGCACAGAGTTATAACGTGTTACAGGCAGTAATACAGTGAGAGTTACCGCTCGTTCTCACGCATGTCCTGGGCACAGAGTTATAACTTGTTACAGGAAGTAATACAGTGAGAGTTACCTCTCGTTTTCAGGTATGTCCTGGGCACAGAGTTATGATGACAGATACATAGTTGCAAATACACGGTTACATTAGGTGAACAGGGTTATACATTATGTATAAAGACATTGCAAGAATAACGGGCGCCAGGAAATGTTACAGTAGAAACAAGAGCTTTATTCACCTCCGTTTATAATGCTCACCCATACACAGATAGACTTCACTTCGGACATTAATTGGTGGGAAACAATATGGTTACTTTGTGCTTCTTCATCACTGTGTCTCTGACATCACCGAATCACTGTGTTTCTGACTTCCCGGCGTACACTGCAGCTATGACATCACCTATCGCTGCATTTATGACATCACTGATCACTGCATCTCTGACATCCCTGATTCACTGCATCTATGACATCACCGGCGTTCACTGCAGCTATGACATCACCGATTACTGCATTTCTAACATCACAGGTTCACTTCATCTCTGACATCACGGGTTTACTTCTTCTCTGACATCATGGGTTCCCGGCAACTCCGCCAAAGTAATGAGCAAATGTCAAACTCGTTACCGTCTCTGAAAGCGATTGTTGAGGTGTGACCCTCCAGTGTGTGCACAACCTGGAGAGCATAACGGCACCTTAATTTTAATCACCCCTCCATGTAATGATGCATGCACGTCTGCAATCCCTGGGTAACTTCTTATTGCTAAACACTAATTAACATGCTACATAAAGCCTGCTCGTTCACACGTGACCTGGACTATGTATGTGTGTACATTGCAGATATTGGCCATAAAATGACACGTCTGTCTGCCTTCCCTGTAACAATGACACACAGAGAGTAAGGGGAGTTTCGCTTCATGAGATGAGGGGAAGACTTAGAGCTCGAATGGTTCAAGTCTCAGGGCTGCAAAACAGAGGCAAAAAGCAGCAGCAGATTTTTCAAAAGAAAGACTCCAGTTTCTTTCAATGGAATTCCTGTTCTTTGATAAATCTGGTGCTGTTTATTGTGCTGGTTTTGCCCCAGTTCTGCGGCTGGGATGTTTCAGCAAATAGACACCCTTCAGCTTTTCTTACATCGCGCACGTACAAAATCGGGAAAAAACTGGAGGTAAAATCAGGTCTCCCAAGGTGTATTGGCTTTCCACTCATTTGATAATCCTGGTGCTGTTTTACCAGTTTTTCAGCCAGGAGATAATGATAAGTAGACCCCACAGAGGTTAGGGTAGGACCCCCCCTTTTAGTGTTTGGCTCAGATGATCAGAAAATCAGTGGACAAATCCTTCACCACTTCAAAACCCATGCCCTCTTTTTAACCACCATACCTCAACCTGCAAGCCTTACCTGTACACATACCCGTTGTCCCTCCCCTACCAGCACCCATACCTCTACACATAGCTCTAGCCTTTTAGTCTTGCTCACCTGTCCTAACCATCCTCAGTCCTTACCAGCATCCACCCTTACCCTTACAAACACCCTTCACTCTGCTCATACCTTTCTGATACCTCTGTTGTATTAAAAATATCTATTTTGATCAGGCTGCCCACCCATCCTCTCAGCATCATACGGAGCTCAGCTTGATAAATGCTCAAATCGCGTGCTCCAGAATGACAATCGCAGAAGCCAAGGCCTGCTGCGTGGAGTTAATCCCCATGTAGTATTTGCAGTCAATACCAGGTTTGATCAACCCTATTACACCAACATGAAAGCCCTTCTTACATGTTATAAACGAGCTTCTGAAACAGTGTCTTCTCCTGCTCGAAGATCTTGTTCCCAGATGTGTTCTGGGTTAAATGACAGAGAGATCAGCCAGGCAAACATTGCAGTAAAGCAAATCAACACTTACAATTCCAGACATGTCTAAAGTAACACAGAGCAGGGGGTGCGGAGGGGACTTTAAAGGAAACCTGTCCTGTGTACAGTAATTACCCCTTCCTTCCTCTGTGTGCGTCTGTCCACTCACTCCCAATGTTGCCAAAATGTGTTGCTGTTCTGACCAGATTGGCACCCCCCTATTCAGCGCAGTCTTGCCAAATAGTGTTCTTGGAATAACTCATTAAGCAAGGAAGTCCCACTACGAACACTAATGAGTTCATTTGCACATGAAATTACCTGGTTATTAATGCTGTGGCGGTGTGATGTGAAACATCCGGTAATGTCCCAATCTTTGTACCTTATTCTTTTACCCCCTTCTCGTGCCAGAGGCACCTTCAGAATTGACAAAGAATTTACCTGTACAAAGGCTTGTGTTTTATTGTAGTCAAGCCGGGGTGTATGGGGGGCATCTCCAACAGGATGAATGAAGAACACAAGCATCACCACAACAGTGATAAAGGGAACCTATCTAAAGCCCTCTCCCGCCTTAAACCTTTTTCACTGACTGCCCCACACCTCTGGAATGCCCTCCCCCTCAGTACCCGACTACTAGCACCCTCTCTATCCACCTTTAAGACCCACCTTAAGACCCACTTGCTTAAAGAAGCATATGAATAGCACTGTGGATATTCTAAACACGATACATAAAGCCTGGCCCCCTGCAGACGCACTTACCAGAACTCCCTCCTACTGTCTCTGTACGTTCTCCCTACCTACCAATTAGACTGTAAGCTCCTCGGGGCAGGGACTCCTCTTCCGAAATGTTACTTTTATGTCTGAAGCACTTATTCCCATGATCTGTTATTTATATTATCTGTTATTTATATGATATGTATTACTACTGTGAAGCGCTATGTACATTTATGGCGCTATATAAATAAAGGCATACAATACAATACAACCCACCAAGAACTGTGCAGATAAGGAGGGGCGTGAGAGGCAATAACAGAGCTCTAACACAGGGTACGTAGGTGACATCCTCCATGGTCCAAACTGGAGCTTCTAAGCTACAAACTGAAAAGTGCCGATTCCAGCTCCTGCTAGGTGGCTCCCTATAAAATATGGAGAGTCGTTCTATCTTATAGTTGTCAATCCTAAGGCTGCGGCCCCGCTGGCGCTGACCACGCTCATGCCTGAGAGCGGTGACGTCACTCCTCGCTATTTCGGAAGCACGAGCGGGGCCATTGCGGGCAGATTGAGCGTGCTTGAAAGTTAACATTTTTTGTTTAACCAAGCGCCTAGCGTGGGTGTTTGTGTGTGCCCATGCATGAGCGTGCGCGCACAGCGTGAGCGTGAATGTGACGATCCACATTGACTAAGGTAAGCGCGCTCAGCGCCAGCGGGGACTCAGCCTTATTCAGGATCCCTCATAGTTGGTTAGATGCTCTTAATTTTAACATCTAGGAGAGAAGGGTGTAATTGTTTACTCGTGGAAAATTCAGGAGTACGTTAAACTGCAGGCGCTATTAGCTATAGAGAATGTAAACACCCAATAGGGGAACCTGGGGCCAAGAGCTTTCCCCCCTCAGTTTTATCAGCACCGTGCCTTGATCTTCAGACGGGGGAAGCGTGCAAGTCTGTTCTTGAGCTGTTCAAGCCGATGTGTATGAGGGTGTCTTGGAGTGGACGGTGTTCTTACCGGGGGAGCCGGCGCGGAGAGAGATGTGGGGGCTAATGGTACCGAAGCCAGGTGCAGATCAGGGGATAAAACACATGTTTATCAGATTGGCTGCACACACACAAGTGGGACTCGCTTTTCTTGTTTTTTTTTTTTGTATTTTCTTTTTTTTTTTTAACATATTTATTGCTTCCAGCCGTTTTAACCCTTTCAGTGCGAGAAGGGGCCAGCAATGCAGAATAACACGCTTTCCTCTCTGGAGCTGAAAGGGTGAAACCTCTAAAAAAAAAAAAAAAAAAATAATTTTCTCAAATAAGTCACCTCACTAATACATTTTGCGGTTGAGCCCCCAGCAGATTTTTAATAACTGATTCGTAATTTTTGCAGGGATTTTTAAATATGGTCGCCATTGTGAATAATTTAAGAGCTGCCTTGTAACTCAGCTCAGGTCACTGCAGCTTTCTATTCCATGTTGTAGGAATACATTAATTGTAGGGGGGGTGGGGGGGGCATTAAAAGCAACATTGCACGTGTGGGAAAAGCCACCACTCCCTATAAATAAACCAACTGCAATATAAAGCTATACTGAGTATGACGAAGAACTTGCCTCCTACTGTAAAGCCTGTAGTTTCATTTAAGGAAAGAATCTTCCGTTGGCAGTTATTTATTAGTTATCAGTTAGTTATTATGGACACGAACATACAGTATAAAGCAAACTACATGAAGGCGTGTCTGTACCTACTTATAAACGTCTCGCAACTGCAATACCAGGGCAAACGGGGGGCACAACAACTACCCCAGGGTTATCAGTGCAGACAATAGGACTTACAGACATACGCCTATAACTTATTTTATCTGTAACTGTTCATGCAATGTCTTTATAAATAATGGGTATATAGCGATGGCTGGTCCAGCTATCTCTCTACCTACCCTGTCATATAAGTTCTAGTAAGACACAGACAGTAAGGCCTCGGTCCCGCTGCGCTCGTTGGCGCGGGCGGCAATGTCGCGAGTTCCCCACCAGCAGGGGAATCCTCGCGAGCCGGTCCCGGTCCCCCTGGCTGCACAGCTGACTACACGCTGTGGCGCGTCAGCCGCTGGAGACACCAGAGAATGGTGTTTCCTAGCATTGACGCGTCACGTGGTGTGGCTGTGAGCCAATGGGGAGGGGAGGCTTCGGGAGGAGGAGAGGCTTCCGGGAGCGGGGAGGAGTGTGGAGTGAAAGCAGGTGCGTGCCTGTCTGTGTGTGTGTCTGAGTGCGTGCGTGCCTGTCTGTGTGTGTGCGTGCCTGTCTGTGTGTGTGTGTGTGTGCCTGAGTGCCTGCCTCTGTGTGCGTGAGTGAGTGCCTGCATGTGTGTGCGCGCGTGTGTGTGTATGTGTGATGATGAGTGCTCCAGCCCGAGTCCGTGGAGGGAGGGAGGGGGGGGGGAGAGTAGCGGGTCCCTCCTGCAGCCCGTGGAGGGAGGGGGGGGAGAGTAGCAGCTCCCTCCTGCAGTCCGTGGAGGGAGGGGGGGGAGAGTAGCAGCTCCCTCCTGCAGCCAGTGGAGGGAGAGTAGCAGCTCCCTCCTGCAGTCCGGGGAGGGGGGGGAGAGTAGCGGGTCCCTCCTGCAGCCCGTGGAGGGAGGGGGGGGAGAGTAGCGGGTCCCTCCGCTCAAGCCACGCCCCCCCTCCCTGTCAAACCTCCCACCTCCCGCCCACCTCCCGCTCCCTACAGACCGCATATCGCGGTCTGTGTATCTCAGCGCACCGCCTGTCAGCAGTGCGGGTGCGCTGACTCTGGGAGCGGGGCCTTAGCCTAACAGGCTATCCTATGGGGTTTTCCCCTTCCTCATGCTGACTTCCTGAGTGACAGGAGTGGTGGTGCATGTGCTGGGCCCTCCCTCTTTGAGCTACAGGAAGGAAGTGTCTAAATTATAGTATGAAGTTCAGCCCCTTAGGAAAGGGTCCTTCAGTCTGTGGTTGGGGTTCCAACTATCCCTTCATGGGGTAGGGGCTCTGAACTCTCCTCCCGGCTGGGAGAGAGAGACATGTGCTCAGTCCCTCATGGGCTGAGGCACTAACCTAATCCAGAGAGGCCTCACTATTACCAGCAGGCCAGTACCATCCAGAAGCCAGGGATCTACTGTACCCTATCAACTAAAGCATACGCTGTAACAATACCTGCAGTGGCGGCTATAATAAAGATCATCCTCAATTATACTTCTGGCTCCGCGGCAGTCTGTGTGGAGGGAGTATTTTGAGCAAGTACTGTCATAGCGAAGACCCCCTTCAGCTTTGCTGAAGCCCCCTATGTCTGGAGGCGCTGTCACCAAGAAGAAGAACCAGAGGAATCCCTAAAAGTCTGCCTGTCTTCCCCCGCACCATCGTGGGTACCTCGGCTCTCCTGTGCCAAACAGGTAACCAGCACTACACCTAGTAATAGCCATGACTAAATCTCCCAGAGGGGGGTGGGGGGGGGACACAGACATGTGCTACATATAAAATAACTCTGTTCACTTAATCTAACTAGATATTTGTAACCATGTGTCTGTCACCATAACTATGTGCCCAGGACATGCATGAGAACGAGAGGTAAATCTCACTGTATTACTGTAACGGATCGGGGGACTCGCAGTTCACAGCGTGTCCCCGTCACCCCTGCTTCCACAGTGCCTAATTCCTCCGCTCCCTTACATCCCCAAACCCTACCTTCTTCCCTCAGCCGTTCCTCCACGGCTCAATCCTCACGCCCAGGCTCACACTCTGCGCACGGTTCCCTATCGTGGCTCACGCGCTCCTCGGAGTGCCTCTGTCACCCCTGTCCGTTCCCTACCTGGTTCCTCCGTTCCTCCTTCCCCTCTGTCTTCTCTCCCGTGCGCCTCCTCCGCTGGTCTTCCCCCACGCTCTGGTGCACGCGCGGTGCGCGCGCATAGCAGGGTTACAGAGGGCGCGCGCACCTGCTCTAGTTACTTACCGCCCCCACGCTCTAGCTCCGCCCCCCGTCGGTTGCAGGCTATAACTCTTGATTACCTCCCTGTTTCCTCCCCTGCTCTCACTGACCTATCCCTGCAAGTACCCACTCAAACCTCTGCTCCTCCCTGCATTCCTATTGGCCCTCCTTCCCATATAACCCCACTCTGTCCTCTCAGTCATTGCTCTGCATAGCTTTCCTGTAGCTCCTGTGTGTGCAGTGTCTATGCCTAGCTCCCTTGTCTGTTTCAGCTCTGGTTCCTGTCCCTGCCCCTGTTTGGATTCCTTTGGCTTGAACTTGAACTCTGCTTTGAACTTGACTACGCTGCTCTCTCCTGCCCTTGAACCCTGGCTTTCGTACATCACTACGCTGCTTTCTCCAACCCCTGAACTCTGGCACTTGGACATTACCCTCCGACCTCTGGCACCCCGGACTCGGCAAGTATTACGTTAACCCTTACTCACCAGGCCCGGCAATGCTACTACCACACTCCAGGCACGCCCTCACTGCTGTGGGTGCGTGTTATACCCTTACCCACCTCAGTACTGGGGACTGGCCAGGTCTGGGGGCATACAGGCGTTACATTATGCAGAGCCCAACAAATGCAGACCCCCCTGAGGTGGGCCAAGGTGTCTCCATGGAACATTGGCAATTCCTAAGTGACCAACTCACTAATGTCACACAGAGACTTTCTAATTTGTCCCTACGGGAAGCTCCTGTGGCACCATCTACCCCGGTCCCAGTGCCTACAAGTAATCCGGGGCCACGTATTCCACCCCCCAACCGGTACGACGGGGATCCCCTTGCTTGTCGAGGGTTCCTGAATCAGTGTGACGTTCAATTCGAGATGTCCCCGTCCCACTTCCCTACTGGTTGTACTAAGGTGGCCTACGTTTATGCCCTACTCACTGGCGACGCTCTCGCTTGGGCTTCTCCCCTCTGGGAACACAGACCAGATATAACCCAAGATTACTCCAAATTCCGGCATGAGTTCCAACAGGTTTTTGACACACCAGCGCGTAGAGAGACTGCCGCTTTTTCCTTGTTTCATCTCTCTCAGGCTCGTAGGTCAGCTGCAAGATACGCGGTGGAGTTCCGCACCATCGCTGCAGAAACCCAGTGGAACGATGAAGCGCTCGCTGCGGCATACTGGCACGGTTTGTCCAAATCTCTCAAAGATGACCTTGCAGTTCACGCCCGGCCTTCATCCCTCGAGGAACTCATTGCCCTCAGTATCCAGATGGATCAGCGTACTCAGGAACGACGCCACGAGCGTCACCGTTCTCGTTCTCTCTCGTCCTTGCCTGTTTCTCCTAGGTCTCCTCCATTGGCCCTCCCTGTGTTGGACTCCCCGGAACCGATGCAAATCGGTAGTCAACAGCTTCGGGACACTGAGAAAGTGCGACGCTGTGAGGAGGGTCTATGCTTCTACTGCGGTTCCCCAGAACACCAACTTCGTCACTGCCGCTTGAAGGGGACGACACGCGTTCGGGACATTATGAGTATTTAGTGATGGTGTTCGGCCTATGCAATGTCCCTGCTGTTTTCCAAGAGTTCATGAACGTTATCTTCCGGGACATTTTGGGAACATTCGTCATCGTATATTTGGATGACATCCTCATTTTCTCCAAAGGCTTGGAGGAGCACATTCGCCATACCAAACTGGTACTCTCTCGGCTTCGTGCTAATCGCCTCTACGCGAAAATGGAGAAATGTCTGTTCCATCAGACTTCCACAGCTTTCTTAGGCTATATAATCTCCGACAAAGGCTTCACCATGGACCCTGAGAAGTTGAAGTCTGTACTCGACTGGCCATTGCCAAACTCCCTCAAAGCCGTGCAGCGGTTCCTTGGCTTCGCTAATTACTACCGGAAATTCATACGCAATTTCTCAACTATTGCTCTACCCATCACTGCCTTGACCAAGAAAGGTGCTGATCCGACTGTTTGGTCCCCCGAGGCCATTGAAGCCTTCGACTTCCTCAAGAGAGCCTTCGTGTCAGCCCCCATCCTTCGGCATTTGGATACTTCCCTTCCATTTACTCTAGAAGTAGATGCCTCAGATGTGGGAGCCGGCGCAGTGCTTTCTCAGAGATCTTCCCCACAGGAAAAACTCTATCCTTGGGGATTCTTGTCCAGGAAGTTCTCTTCGGCCGAGAGAAATTATGATGTCAGGAATCGTGAGCTTCTGGCCATCAAGTTGGCCCTCCAAGAATGGAGACATCTCCTCAAGGGTACCATGGAGCCAGTAGCCATCCTCACCGACCACAAAAACTTATTGTACATTGAGGGGGCTCGTCGGTTGGGATCCCGTCAAGCTCGTTGGGCTTTGTTCTTTTCACGGTTCAATTACACAATTTCTTATATCCCTGGCACCAAAAATATCAAGGCTGACGCCCTGTCTCGTCAGTTCTCCACGGAGAACGAATCTAATGAATCTTCGGAGATGATTCTTCCCGCTAAGCGTATTATTTCCGCCAACAACTTTGATGTCTTGGATGAAATCAATAAAGCCCAGGCTCATATTCCTAGGAGATTTAAGGTGCCAGAAGGACGGTTGTACGCGGCCCCCCGTTTTCACCACAAGATACTTCTATGGGGACATTCGTCTAGATCTGCTGGCCATCCAGGCTTCAAGAGGACGGTAGATCTTATCAAACGGACCTTTTGGTGGCCTAAGATGAACAGGGACATTTTTTACTTCACCAGAGCTTGTCCAGTCTGTGCCCAGAGCAAATCCGTCCGACACAAACCTTCTGGTCTCCTCATGCCTCTTCCTATTCCGGAACAACCTTGGAAACACATCTCCATGGACTTTATTGTGGAACTTCCCAATTCTAAAGGGATGAATAGGATCCTTGTCGTAGTAGATAGGTTTTCCAAGCATACACACTTATACTATTTATATAGCGTTATTAATGTACATAGTGCTTCACAGCAGTAATACACGTGACAATCATGTAAATAACAAGTAATACAAATAACTCCTAGTGTATTCTGGGCATCCATACACAAACGTTACTATTTTGTACGATAGCTATACTGGGAAAATAATAATTGTTGTTAACCAGTATATCATGAAACATCCGTGCTGCCTCAAATACATTTTTGGTTGATACATGGTAACTTAATTCTACGCTAACATTGTTAAGAGTCTTTTTAGGGTTTACAGTATATCAGTTTGAACGATTACATCAGTACGCCCAGCGCCGGCCATTTCTGGGTACCAAAACAAATGAAAAATATATATATTTACATTTAAGGGTCTACTCACTAAAGTCTCCAAGCTGCAAAAGTCATCAAAACCAGTAAAAAAAAAAAACAGAGCTACTGTATGTCCATCAAAGAAAAGGAATCCCAATGAAAGTGTAGCCCTGTGTAATTTTGGGGTTACATGCCTCTCTCCTTTTGTGCAGTAATTCCTGTTAAGAGGGCACCGGAGGAGCAAGGGGAGAGGTTGTGTGTGTGCAGGAGGTCAGTGACCCACCTGCGCAGGCCATATTTCCCCTCAGGCCCAGTGCAGACCCTGAGTCACCATTAGCTTGTGGTGCTGCAGGGAAAGGCCTATAGAGAGAGACACATATTCCCTTACTGTAGTAGCAGATAGGGACACAGTGTTCTTCCTGAGCTGCGGTGTGCAATCAGTGGTTTGGGCTCAAGCAGCTGGACATCACCAACTCGTGAGAGACTGCACTGGATTGGCGGATCCTTTTCAAAGTCTGTTGCCGGCTGCAGGAGTAGCCGGAAGGTATTTAATAAGTGCACCAACACCGGTATCAATAGGCGCTGATCCCGCCTTGGGGGAGGACTCTTTGGGGACACTGGGTTGAGTGACCAAGGGACTAAGCATATATTGGACACGGTGTGGGGTGCACGTGGTGGTGGGAAGTGACATTACTCTATAGGAGAGTGGCCGAGCCACAGGTGTATATAACTGTGTGTCATCATTTCATATATGGTATTATATGTGTGTTATCCCCAATAGGTATAATCTGAGGTTATGCAATTACGTATTAGTAAATGGTTACAAAGTTGAAGTGTGTTATCATTATTCTTACCTAGGGGAATTTCACTTATTGGGGATCCTGGGTAAGTGGAGGCGCTGCCAAGACCCTAATATTACCCCAGGCTCCCAGTTAGCGGAGGCTCAGGTCTCGCTGAGCCACAGGTACATGCAGCACTAGTAGTCGCTCTAGATCAGCAGGAAAGAGGGCTACAAAAGCAATGGGAGTTTTTCCTGGGATAAATCTAGGGCCATTCTTTTGCAAGTCCCCAAGTCCGGAGTACGTTGTTTGGTAGACACGGGCAGAAAAACTGACACAAGGCGATCTATTTCCTTAAGTCTCCTCGCTCCTAAAACTAGAGCGTAAGACCATACTTCAGACTTATCTCGGTGCAGGGTTTGTATGGGGGGATAAGGGGGGGCATGGGGGTGCTTGGTGGATTAGTAGGGTTAGTGGGGGGTGGGAGGAGTGCAGGAGAGGGGTTCTGGGTCAGGGCAGGGACCAGGGAGTGCCATTTACAGGGCCTTTGTGGTGTTTGTTCTGCAGTGGGGGGCGGCAAACAGGGACAGGGCGTGTTGGCTACTGGGGAGGTTGGGCAGACTGTGGCTGGGATTTAGGGCATGGGGCAAGGTTATACAGGAGGCATTACTGGACAAGGGTAAGCATCAGGGGCAGTGCCCATGGGGCTGGTGGCTGCGCCAGTGGATGGTGTCGCCCTGGGATTTGGGGAGGGGGGTTAGTGGCCAGGTGGGTTGAGGAGGGGGTGGGGAGAGCTGAAGTGGTGGTGACAGGGGGGGTCTCCGTGGAAGTGGTGGTGCCAGTGGAGGGAAAGAATGAGGGAGGGGATGAGGATGCTAGATTTAGAGACACATCTTTGTTCAGCTAGCCCACTGGGCATGCATTTGGTGGCGGCAGTGAAGGAGCAGCTATGAAAAGAGGAGTATGTAGATTAGTTGACATTATTGGCAGACGATAAGGAGCAGGCACAGCCAGAGTTAAAGAAGGATGAGAACGAGGAAGAGGCCGAGAAAGAGAGGAGGCTGAACAGGAGTATAGGCAGTTCCCCAAGTCATTCGGTAACTGGTTGCAGGCTTTCCTGATACTCGCTAGTTTAATTGGGGGAAATAAGTTAGAGCATTGCTTGGCACTTTTCAAGTATGTGGAAACAATTTGGGAGCCTTATAAGTTTAATGGGGGATTGGGTTTGTGGAGGCACGATCGGAATTAAGGCAGAAAATGGTGGTAAGCAAACATCTGAGATATGATGTGAAGGACATGGACCTGTGGATGTCCAAGATAATGCCATTTAAGATTATTCCCATTCAGGGTGGAGCTGGCAGCTCGCTGTATGCTGGGCAGCCGGCCAGGGATAGGAAGGGTACATGCAATTTAATGAGGGACAGTGTAAATGGGGTGAGGGGTATCTCCTTAGGCAAAGTGCAACGGCTGTGGGGGTTCCCACCCGGCATTCAAGTGCATCAAAAAGGGCATGGGTGGATTTAGAAAGGGAGCAGCTTAAGAGGCTGGGGCGAAGAGTGAGGACACCGGTGAACATGGATGAGATGGTACCCGTGGCTCAGCCACGACCAGAGTAGGGTGATGTTGGAGATAGACTTTAAGAGTGGTTTCTGGATCCCATTCTGGGAGGTTGAAGTTCCCTCATGTAGGCAGCACCTGAGATCACTAGAGATGCATGACGGGGTATCACTGGAAAAGTTAGAGAAGGAAGTGGGGATGGGTAAGTTGTCGGACTCATTTTCTCTTCCTCCATTGCCTGAGGTGAGGGTGTCTCCACTTGAAGTAGTTCTGAATACAGAACTAGGCTTTTTTCATCTCATACAGTATATCACCTGTCATACCCGGATGAGTTGTCAGTAAACTTTCCGGTTGCTACCCGTGCACCTGGAGTGCTTTCATCCACTAGGGTGCATGAAGGGGAGAGGGAGTTCTTTGTGGATCTCTGCCTACCAATGAGAGGTTCGATCTCATGCTTCTATTTTGAGACGTTCAGCTCATTCTTGGAATGGGCGTTGATGGATGTGGCCAAAGTTGGGGACATCCTTCCTTATCTAGACAATTTCTTATTTTGCCACCAGAATACTCATAATGGGAAGGGTCTTTGGAGATGATTGGCATTTGCAATTGCAGGGGTGAAATCGCTGAACCACTTTAACTGGGTGTGAAAGAACATAAATGAGGACCTGCAGGTATGGTATACCTTTTGAAGCAATAAAGCGGTAGGACTTTGGCTTTGTGGGGGGTAGTGGAAAGCCAGCAGATAGAGCACATTACGCATGCATCAGGGTCAATAGGTTTTGGGGCATTATTTCAGTGCCGCTGGTGCGTGGAGCGTTGGCCGGCTGATTGGGTGAAGCAGAGATGTATGTTGAACCTGACATTCCTGGAGCTCTTTCCTCTGGTGCTGGCAGTGGAGCTTTGGGGGACAGAGCTGGCTAACAAAGAGGTTATTTTTAGGATTTATAATTCAGGGGGGGGGGGGGCATCCATGACCTGGATATCAGTATCCTCCCCGGTGCTGGTCAAGCTACTGAGGTTGTTGGTCCTGAAATGTTTAGACCACCACATCTGGTTCAGGCCGAAGCATGTCCCTGGGTTAGAAGACCCATCTTTCTCATTTTTAGTTTTCAGTGTTCCAGGAGCTTGATTCTGGGAGTGGACTCGGTGGGGAAGCCGGGCCTACGAGGCTGTGGCAGGAGGCAGTGCAGGAGTCATGGAGTTGGTACGGGCACGTGGTCAGCATACACCAGGGCTGGGAAAGAATGGCAGACCTGGTTAGGAGACGAGTTAGTGGAAAGGGGAGACGAGGCTTTTAAGGTGGAGACTGTTAGGGATAGGTTGCTGACATTAATTATAAGAAAGCGGGAGTTGGGTGGTTCAGCTTCAATGGTGGCAAAGTCTCTGGCAGGGGTCTCCATTTTCTTAAAATTGGAAGGCGAGAAGGATTTCGTGATTCGCAGAGTGGTGGCAGGTTATAAGAGAGTAGCGACATCCAGGGATAAGCGAGCCCTTGAAAATATAGTAGGGGGTGCTGCAGGTAGAAAAAAAGTGTGTGCTGTGTAGCGCTATTTAAATATAATAATTTATATAAATCAATAAATATCACTGTAATATAAATAATAAGTGAATGAATTAATGAGGGCTGCCAACTAAAAACACTAACTACCCAAAGTACAGTAAGGGATAAAGATACAGAAAAAACAGATGATTGGGGAGCCCTTACATCTACATAGTGTGAATATATCTCAAAAATAGATGTAAAAAAATATATAAATATAACATATACTTTATATCAATTGGGTATAAACAAATACAACCGTGTGAATGTGACAAAATCGCTGGGAAAGTCCCCAAGAGTTCCAAAGATGTGGAAAAAATGTATCCAGCCGTTTGCTCAGCACATGGAAAGAGATAAATAAAACAACATAGGTGATACTTGTTTAAGAGACAATGCAACTAATAATGATTAGATGGAAAATAACCATTAAAATAAATAAATAAACAAATAAAAATACTACCAGAGTAATGAGCAAGCACAAAAATCCTTATAAATACTAATTTCATTAAAAAGACAAAAATCTAAGAACAAAATACATAACAAGACTAAGACATCCACTTGTCCTGCCTTCGTCCGCAACTATAAGAATCCTACTTACAAACTGCATAGGTATCAAGCGCATTTAGATACCAACTGCATGGGCCGCTCCCTCTTCAGATATACTGCAGAATGTCCTCTCCTTCTCCTGCCCACCCGCTGGTATTCGAAGTGAACCCCTCTCTGCTGGGGATTGTTTTGAAGGCCTCCAGACCTCTCCTGCTCGAGACCGCTCGGCTCCACTGCCAGCAAACCCGTCTGGCCCCCTCCCCTCTCTCGCGAGATTGCGCCGTCGGAGGAGCTGATGCTGGTGTAGCTCCAGAGATCCTCGATTGTATAGAGTGTAGAATAGGCGCTTGAACGCCGAGAGAGGGAGGGCGAGCGTTTTGCTGGCAGTGACCAGTCCTCGAGCAGGATAGTCTGGAGGCTTTCAAAAGACAACTCCCCAGCAGACGGAGGTCCCTTCGAACACCCAGCGGGTCTGGGCAGGAGAAGGACACGATTCCTGCAGTATATCTGAAGCGGGAGCGGCCATCCAGTGTTCTATCTACATCGCTTGACCTACTTGCAGTTTGTAGTAGGATTCTTATAGTGCCGGACGCAGGACAAGTGGATGTCTTAGTTCTTAATGATTTTTTGTTCTTAGATTTTTTGTCTTTGTTAATATTAGTATTTTAGTAAGTATTTTTTAGTGCTTGCTCCATTACTCTGTAGTATTTTTTATTTTGTTTATTTAATTTTTATTTTTAATGGTTATTTTCTCCATCTAATCATTATTAGTTGCATTGTCTCTTAACAATATCACTCTATGTTGTTTTATTTATCTCTTTCCATGTGCTGCGCAACGGCTGGCGGTGCTGCAGGTACCATACTTTCCAGGGTACGAGGCAAGGCTTTTTAGTGTGGCCTTTTTTGGGGGGCCATGTGCATTAGCAAATTATTGAATGCATCTAAAAATGGGGTTGGAGTTTGCGAACAAGATGTCATGGGAGACGGTATGTTGCGTTGCAGTGATTAGGAGGTAAAAAAACAGACCAGACGGGAGTAGGAAAGTGGGTCTCCTTGCGGGGTTAGAAGGCAGCGCGACTACTCCAGTTACGCAGGTGGGGAAGTACCAGCAGTCAAGGCCCAAAGGGGGTGCGTCTTCCCTTTTCATATATGAGGATGGCGTTGCCTTGTCCTGTTTTCAGTTTGTAAGGGTCTTGCAGAAATGTGCAGCAGTAGCTGGGTTTGGGGAATTGAGAATTTGCTCCCACTCCTTCAGGATTGGGGCAGCATCAGGAGTCGCCTGTTTGGGTCAAGGGGAGACAGCGATTAAGGAGTTGGGCAGATGGTCATCGAGGAACTTCAGAGGTTATGTTTGACCGTGTTTAGATTGTTAAGAATGGTAGTGATTGATTTTTGTTATCTGTATCTTGCCCGGAGGTCAACACCCCTCTAGCTCGTAGCGCGTGCAGGACTTATAATCGTTCATTGGGCAGACAAGCGGGGAGGGGGGAGACAGTTGGGGGTAAGGGCAGACTTGGTTAGGATGTTGTGAGTTGGAGTTAGGGGGATGAGAGGGACCAGTTGCTTCCTGAGATGTTGGGCAGGGCCCCTACTCATATGATGCTGCTACACTTGGGAGGAAATAATTTGGCACTGGTTCATTCGTTAGCAATAAGGAGGGGCATCTCGCAATAAGTGATATGCTTTAGGTCTGTGGTTGTGATATGGTCGGAGGTGTCCCCTAGGTTGCAGTGGCGAGGGGCCCAGGGTTGCACTGCTGTGAGTAGGTCACAGAGGAAGGTAAACAAGGAGATAGTGGCCTTCGTGATGGGTATAGGAGGGATAGCAATAAGGCATGTGGTTTTGGAGGGTGAGCTTGCTTGCTCAGGGAAGATGGGGTTCACCTTTCAGATCTTGGCATGGCAGGGCGCACTAGAGAAGGCGGTGAGGCTGGTGGTGGCTCTCAAGGCCAATGTAAGGTCAGTTAAATGACCTTGCTGGGGGCCGAGCAGTGTAACTTGGGGGCAGGGGAGGAGGGTACTCTGTCAGTGTTGGCTCCTTGTGGTCAGGTGTCAGACTTCGTAATTCAAAGTTTGGGGAAGGCGTTTCCATTTCCGGCTCGGGCAGCCAGAATGGGAGTGTCAGTCCGTATTGTGTGTTTTGTGCCATGCTGCCTGAGTGGCGACTGGCAATCGTGGGCACGAGCTGAGAGAGTATCCCTCGAGCATTGGTTAATGGTAGCTGGATCTCTAGTAGGATACATTGTTGTGTTTATCATGGTGTGTTGAATATATTAATAAAGCTGTGACCGGTTTCTCCTCCCAAGAAGTTATTTGGTGTGGTTCTTGTGGACTTGGGCGAGGGGACTTGCTCCAGGCTTGGGTAAGTCTAGCATAAATAATGAAGGGCAGTTCAAGCTTCTCTGTTCTGCACCAGGTGTACTGTATGCCTGGGACTTCTGCAGAAGGTGTATGCTTGGGACCTCTGCAGCAGGTGTATGCCTGGGACTTCTGCAGCAGGTGTATACCTGGCTTCTGCAGCAGTGTTCTGGACCTCCAGTGACCTGACCTCTGCAGCAGGTGTATACCTGGGACCCCGATCTGCAAGCAGGTGTATACCTGGGACCTTCTCTGAAGCAGGTGTAGCCTGGACTTCTGCGCAGGGATCCTGGGACTTCTGCAGCAGGTGTATGCCTGGGGACTATCTGCAGCAGGTGTATGCCTATCTGACTTCTCTGCACAGGTGTATGCTGGGACTTTTCTGCAGCAGGTGTATTCGAGGACCTCTGCAGCAGGTGTATGCCTTGGACCTCTGCAGCAGGTGTATGCCTGGGACTTCTGCAGCAGGTGTATTCCTGGGACATCTGCAGCAGGTGTGTGCCTGGGACCTCTGCAGCAGGTGTATGCTTGGGACCTCTGCAATTTTGACCTCTGTACCCTGTTTTTGGACACTGCAGATATAAGACAGAAGTACACGTAGAACCAGCCTCACCTAATGAGAAATTAAATCAGTAATTTTCACACAAAATATATTTGCAGACGTGCATATATTTGGAAATATTTAAAACAGTTTATGACTTACCCATGCCTCAAGCTGGTCCGCCCCCTCAAGTCCCCAAAATCCTGTCACACAAGGTCTTGGGAGGAAAAACCGGTCACAGCTTTATTAAGAACAAATCAACATATCAAACACTCCTAATAACAGAAACTAGAGACCCAGGAAGGATGCTCCGTCATCACGTAGCGAGAGCCCGGGAGAGACCTTCGCCTCGTACCCGCATAGCCACTGGCCACACAAGCCAGATGGCCCGTAATCACATAGACAGAGGATGAGACACGCACTCAATATCAATGGTAATAGAGGTGGGGTACTTAGCTGCCGGTGCGCTGGTCCTGGGGAGCTCCTGTAGTCCCAAATGTTCCAGTACAATGAAGAAGAAGCAGGCACACGGTCTTACTCAAAGGAGGTTTAATATGCCATAAAGTCCAACGTTTCGGCAGTCAAATACTGCCGTTCTCAAGGTGAAGATCCTCACCTTGAGAACGGCAGTATTTGACTGCCGAAACGTTGGACTTTATGGCATATTAAACCTCCTTTTGAGTAAGACCGTAATCACATAGCACACAACGATAACCCTGCTATTCCCCATTATCTCTTAACATCCAATGTTTCCACTGCAGCCAGGGATTCTGGGTAAAGACATGCAAACGAGCACTCGCAGAGTACTTTAAGCACGTATGTTTCTCTACTTGACTGCTCTGTTACACATCTTTTATAGAGGAAATGTATCCCTTTCACCTTTTGTTCTTTTTTTTTATTTATTACAAAAGCTTGTTTCTTTCCCCCCAGTTTTTATTACTGGTTCAAGGAAATAAAGCAACGTAAAAACCCACTCATGTTACTTTGTGTCACACAGCACACACGTTCAGGTACTACACATTGTTACTTCCGCTAGTAAGTTTAATTACCATAATATATTTAACCCAAAGAAATCAAATGCAACAGGGGAGGGCAACTCCACGCCTCAAAAACCACAAACAGGTATGTGGCTCACTCAACCACTGGCTCAGTGGTTCAATCAGTGGCTCAGTCAACCACTGCACCACCTATGCTGAAGCAGGGATATCCTTCAAGCCTAAAATGTAGTTGAAGTTGCACAGATGTTTAATTGCACAAGTTACAACAATGTATTATTTTAACAGTATGGCTATTACATGTAATATCACACTAATAATTTACTAATACTGAGGGTAATTAAAAAAATACACATCAGTCTGCTTCCATTGGAAATCAGGTTTGCAACAAAACACAATGCGTCAACATTTCATAATTATACGTCAAATGTATAAAGTCCATGGGGCGCACATTTTATCACTGGATTTTATTACTTTTTTAGCACTGAAATTGTGACGCGCATTTGAAAAAATATATATGTAGCCCCTCTCCTAAAGGGTTACTAGATGGTTGGAGTGTATCGGGCCCCACCCTGTGTTGCCGTGGGATCACTATGTCACAGTAGAGTATAGTAGAGAAGGTGAAGTTTCAAGAAGGTTAGGTCCCAGGAGGACAGGAGGAGAGGAGCCTCGGGGAGAGTAGATACAGTAGGTATGTTCATAGAGTAATTTTACTGACCAGGCCCCCTATTTTATTGTGTTGTGCCCCTGTTAGTTAGGATCCCAGCAGAAAGCTAAAGGAGTCCAACATAGCTAACGAATAGGAAACCGGCACGCCACTGAGGGCCTCGAGTCAAGAGGGCCCCCGGGTATCGGCGGATCAGCTGTAACCACAGATCTGCATGTACGTTCCCCCTCAGTCTGTAAGCAAGTGGCAATTCCCAAACAGGCCAAATGTCTAGTGGTCACTTACAAAGGACCCACCAGGATTTCCGTATGGACCCAGAGTTAGAGGGGTTATAGCAGAGTATCCCGAAGCAACAAGAGGGGGTGGGCATGGGTCCAACACAAGGAAGGATAAGTATAAGTTACTATACCTCCATTATAGTTTTAAGAATAGGCACAGATGGAAGAAACCGTAATCCCGCATGTTTGATAGAAAATCGTACAACGTCTGGAAATGGGAAGGGCCCCTGTGCTTGGGGACACGAATAAATAACAGTTGTATGTCAAACGTTCCTGGCGCCCATTATTCTACAACCTTGCTACCTCATCGCCCCGCCGCCCTAAACCCAGCCCCTGGGTCACAGTAACCCAGTGCTTTTTTTTTATAAAAAAAGAGGTGCCGGTTCTCAGGTCCAGACAGCTTTCCCGGGGGCCCAGGACTATAATGTCTACTGGGCCCCCAGAACACCTCTCTCCCACACCCCCACCTCTCCCTCCCACAACGCCATACCTCCCCCTCCCCACCCGATAAGCCCCCAACACACATTACCCCCAATACACATAATAACCACCCCATCTCCCCAACACCCATAGTAACCCACAATACACATAACTCCCCCAATACACATAACCCCCTCCCCAATGCACATAATACCCCACCTCCCCAATGCACATAATACCACCCATATACATAATACCCCACCTCCCCCAATAACTAACACACATACACACCAGTCGCTTATTGTAGAAACCTGTTACTTGACACATATGCCTTAACGTCTCCTGCCTCATTCTACAACCATTTCCAGCCTCTGAAAATAATTTATTTATTTATAACATGTGTTAGCAGGAAGTAATACATTGAGAGTTACCTCTCGTTTTCAAGTATGTCCTAGGCACAGAGTAAAACAAATAATACATGGTTACAAGTACAGTTACATAAATGAGCAGGGTATACATTATATACAAGACATTGCGTGCACAGTTACAGATAATATATATTATGGGCGTATGAAACAGTTACAGACCAGATTAAAGTGTGAGACAGCCTTAGATTTGAAAGAACTTAAACTGGTGGTGGATGTGAGGGTCTCTGGTAGGTTGTTCCAGTTTTGGGGTGCACGGTAAGTATTCTGGAAGCCAGAGGGTCACGTGTAAGATGACTTAGCTCAGGTAGTGTCAACTCGGCCCTCTTTTCCAAGCACGACAAGGTCTGTTTCTTTTCTTACTTTATTTTGGAGAAAGCAGGGAAAACAGTCTCTTGTGTAGAGGTGTAGGTCTAAATATCTGTGTGTGTGCTTAGTAGTAAAGGGAGGTGAAAAGATAATCCTGCAGCACCATTACAGGGGTTACAGCAAGGTACTCACTCGTCCAGTGGTGTGGTGGAAAGGAAATGGCAATGTATGCTGGGTAGTAAGATAGTCTGGGGACAGACCATCTATGGGCAGAGCAGAGGGGGAGCTACAACATGTAGCAATAATGTTGCATCTCTAATACAGCAAGGTGCTGGGAGAGGAGAAATGGCACTGTATTATCACACAAGCACTGTGTTTGTGTGCAGGACCAAACACATACAGCTGGCACTAATAAGCTGGCAAGCAGGGCTGCGAGGAAAGGGGGGAGTAAAACAGAAGTGCAGACAGGGGTATTCCTGTTCCATAAGGTAAGTAAGGGAACTCCCTTAATTGGATCCTCTATAATTGTCCAGTACAGTCCTTCATAACGGCATACTTTAGTTTAATGAACACTTGGCACAGGGTTTGCATCCTCCTTACTGCTGTAGAAATATTTCATATATGGGGTTATTATTGACCGCAGCATGATCGCCACATAACATGAGTTAAAGGGAGAGGGAGGGAAAGCCGTCTAACCAGTCCGGTGAGATTGTAGTTCGACCCGGCGGTCCCACAGTGGGTGGGCTATTGATACAACCTCCTATGCTCCCTAAGATAAATCTCTGTACTCACTTCTTTCTTCTTGCTGGGTACGGTCCGTTGTGGTCCCCTTTGTTGGAAGAGCAGATGCCCCCATCTTCAGGTTCAGGTAGCTGGGTAGCTTGCCCAGAAAGTATTTGAAGGCAAGACAGGAAAGGTGAACTTTGCGCCTAGACTCGAGTGTTGACCAATCTAGTTCTTTGAGCATTTCGCAGTGATGTGTGTTATAGTTGCCTTGGAGAACAAAACGACAAATTGAGTTGTAGAGGGTGTTAAGTTTGCTAAGGTGGGTTTGAGGAGCCGAGCCATATACTATGTCTCCATAGTCAATAATTGGCATTAGCATCTGCTGTGCGATACGTTTTCTGACCAGGAGACTTAGGGAGGATTTGTTCCTGTAAAGTACCCCTAGTTTGGCATAGGTCTTGGTTGTCAGGGTATCAATGTGCACCCCGAATGTTAAGTGGGAGTCAAACCATATGCCCAGGTATTTAAAAATAGTAACAGGAGTTAGGGTGGTGTTAGTGTTGGTTCTAATCTGGAGCTCAGTCGCTGGAAGCTTTAAAAATGTAGTCTTGGTCCCAAACACCATTGTTACAGTCTTGTCAGTGTTTAAAAACAGTTTGTTTTGGGAAATCCAGTTTTCGAGTCTCAAAAAGTCAGACTGAAGTATGTGTTCAAGGTCAGAGAGGCTATGGCTGTGTGCATATAGGATTGTGTCATCTGCATACATGTGTATTGAGGCTTCCTTACAAGCTGTGGGAAGATCATTGATGAACACTGAGAAGAGTAGGGGCCCCAGAACAGAGCCTTGCGGGACACCACAGGTGATATCCAGGGGGTTAGAGTTAGAGCCAGAGATGGACACATGTTGGGATCTACCTGATAGGTAGGACTGAAACCAGTTTAAAGCATGCTTCCCTATTCCAGAGCTCTGGAGTTTGTTGAGCAGGATAGTAGCCAGGTCTCCTTTGTCCCGCGACCCCCCTCTTACCTCCGCTGCCGGGGGTCACTCGACAGACCCGCCGGCACTTCTGGAGGGTGGGGGCCAGTGCAGGGAGTGCTTTTGGCGTCTCCGAGTTCCCGGCGGCTCCCGAGCAGGGCGCCGCCATCTTTGTTTAGTTCACGCATGCGATGTGCCACAATTCATGCGGCGGCCAGCCAGAGACATTGCGCATGCACAGTGATAACGTGCGAACGCTGGCCAATAGGGAGAGGGCTCTAAGCAGGAACTACAGCTCCCATGAGCCTTAGGAGCGCCCCACATGACCCAAGGGAGCCAATAGGGCTAGAGTATCTCCCTGCACCGAGGGATTGATACATTTCACGGGCTCTGAGCACGTTAGTCAGTCAGGACCAGGAAGAGCTAGGGGAAGGAGGTGAGTGCAGGGGTCAGTGACCCACTGCATTAGGCCAGTAACCCCCTAGGCCCCAGATAGGTTCTGAACTCCCTGTAAGGAATCCACTACTGGCTT
The DNA here is from genome assembly GCA_036426205.1 of Ascaphus truei. NCBI lineage: Eukaryota > Metazoa > Chordata > Amphibia > Anura > Ascaphidae > Ascaphus > Ascaphus truei. The sequence continues at coordinate 248,187,547 of CM071570.1, read as the reverse complement.
TGACTATAGCCTTACAGAATCATGCAGTTGCAAGCTTCCCCTGGCAATCAAAGGCACATGTGCTGCCTCTCAATTGCAGCTTCTGTCCTGTGCTACATCATTGGAGGAATACTCACACACCCTCCTCCTGTGATTGGATCTCCGCCCTTTATATTCTAGGCGTTGGCTCTGAACCAGCGCCGAGCATAACTATTCCTACCTCTATGTTACTGTCGCTGCCACAAACCACCCCAGGCCTCCCTCCTAGCGTTCTTACCTTCCAAGTTCCTGAGTATCCAGAGGCCTGGTCCTGGACGTCTGTGCTGAAGCGTTGTTGCCAGCACTGGCCTGCTGCTATCTCCTTGCAGTGGCCTACCCTGGACGTCTGTGCTGAAGCGTTGATGCCAGCACTGGTACTGCTGCATTCCCTCCTAGCAGTGGCTACCCTTCCTTTCCTGCGGCCTGCTGCTATCTCCTTGCAGTGGCCTGCCCTGGACGTCTGTGCTGAAGCGTTGATGCCAGCACTGGCCTGCTGCTATTCTCCTACAGTGGCCTACCCGGGACGTCGGTGCTGAAGCGTGTTGCCAGCACCGGTACCTGCTGCATTCCCTCCTAGCAGTGGCTACCCTTCCTTTCCTGCGGCTTGCTGCGATCCTCTTGCAGTGACCTGCCTTGGACTTCTGCGCTGAAGCGTTGGTTCTACCCGACGCTGCCCTGCGGTGAACTTCGGCCAGCCTGCTGTCTCCTCCTGCTGAGATCGGCGTCATGGGCCGAGGCCGCTCCTCGCGCAGAAGCCACCCCCGCGCTCACGCTCCTAAGCTGAAGCGGGGAAATCCTGACTACCTGTTGCCGAACTCCTGCTTCCATAACGACGATGCTGCCTTCTCCAATCCTGACCCTGCGATGTACGACTACGAACTGCGCACTCCGGATCAGTCTGCGTGGACTCAGGTCGGTGATTATATAACCCCACCTCAGCCCCGCGGTCCGGTCCCGGTTTGTGGCGAGCATCGGCGTAACAGTATGCTCGGCCCATTAAAACCGGACCGCGCCGTGGCGGGGGATGGCAATTTTCCAACTGAAGTTATGTCCCGTCCTGCGTATCAGTCCCACTATGAAGGCCAGTATTTGTGTGAAGTACTACCCCTGATTGATGAACTGTGGACTTATGAAGGTTTAACCCCTTTGCAAAGACAATGCCGTTGTGATCTCTTTTTTAAGGCTTACCGTATCCTGAACTTAAAACAGTCTCTAGCCGAATGTATTCGCTCCCCTGATTCCCCTTTAACCTGGGGTAATGTGAACCTTATAGAACTGGCCGACGCCAAAGAGGCAATCTATGCCCTGGCCTCATCACTGGACATTCATCTAGTAGAACAGAGCGCCCTCCTCATGTTGGCCCAGTCTCAAGATACACTCCATGTACTTTCCTCTACACTAGACACTCACATAATAGAACAGGATCCCCTCCTTGCCAGCTATGCTGCTGCTTGGCAGATTCTCTGTGCTGCCAGTCCTGTTACTAAACCTGTGGGGTTACCTTTCTCTCCTAAGAATGGTCAAACCATCTCCCTGTCACTCCCCGCTAAGGAAGAAGCTGCCACGGTCCCTAGTCCTGAGTTAACACCCCCCCCCCCCCCCCCCCCAAATAAAAAAAGTCTTGGCAGCGGGCCAACTCGAGTCAGGCCAATCAGAGAAGGGGATTTTTTTTTCTCGGCTCGAGCAGGGGAAATTGAAAGAAAACCGCATGCGTTGCAGTGGCGGCCATTATGGGTCGCCACCGGGCCAAATCCAATCGCTCCTGGCGAGCGGGCGACCAGATTTGTCGAGCACTGTATATATATATATATATATATATATAGATATATATCTCTATATCTATCTCTATACTGTATACATATCTACATATCTATATACATATATATATCTACACACAATATATAGTTAATTATATATAGATAAATATATATCTAATTATATATATATATATATATATTTATATATATATGTATATATCAAGAGAGACTAACAGAGAGAGTCAAAGAAAGAGAGAAACAGAGAGAGAAAGAGAGAGAAAGAGAGATAAACAGACAGAGAGAAAAAAAGAAAAAGAGACAAACATACAGATGTGTGTGTATGGTTACATCTAGCTGTAAGGAATCCACTACTGGCTTTGACTTTTGCCTTGCAGACCTGTGCAGTTGCAGGCTTCCTCTGGCAATCTATGGCACAGGTGCTGCCTCTCATTGCAGCTTCTGCCCTGTGCTACTTCATTGGAGGAATTCTCACACACCCTCCTCCTGTGATTGGATCTCCGCCCTTTATATTCTAGGCGTTGGCTCTGAACCAGCGCCGAGCATAACTATTCCTACCTCTATGTTACTATCTCCTTGCAGTGGCCTACCCTGGACGTCTGTGCTGAAGCGTTGATGCCAGCACTGGTAACTGCTGCATTCCCTCCTAGCAGTAGCTACCCTTCCTGTCCTGTGGCCTGCCGCTATTCTCCTGTAGTGGCCTATCCTGGACGTCTGTGCTGAAGCGTTGATGCCAGCACTGGTACTGCTGCATTCCCTCCTAGCAGTGGCTACCCTTCCTTTCCTGCGGCCTGCTGCTATCTCCTTGCAGTGGCCTGCCCTGGACGTCTGTGCTGAAGCGTTGATGCCAGCACTGGCCTGCTGCTATTCTCCTGCAGTGGCCTACCCGGGACGTCTGTGCTGAAGCGTGTTGCCAGCACCGGTACCTGCTGCATTCCCTCCTAGCAGTGGCTACCCTTCCTTTCCTGCGGCTTGCTGCGATCCTCTTGCAGTGACCTGCCTTGGACTTCTGCGCTGAAGCGTTGGTTCTACCCGACGCTGCCCTGCGGTGAACTTCGGCCAGCCTGCTGTCTCCTCCTGCTGAGATCGGCGTCATGGGCCGAGGCCGCTCCTCGCGCAGAAGCCACCCCCGCGCTCACGCTCCTAAGCTGAAGCGGGGAAATCCTGACTACCTGTTGCCGAACTCCTGCTTCCATAACGACGATGCTGCCTTCTCCAATCCTGACCCTGCGATGTACGACTACGAACTGCGCACTCCGGATCAGTCTGCGTGGACTCAGGTCGGTGATTATATAACCCCACCTCAGCCCCGCGGTCCGGTCCCGGTTTGTGGCGAGCATCGGCGTAACACTCCCCAGCTTGTGGTGCTACAGGGACAGGCCCTAGGTTAGGGACCCTGTCACAGTAGTACTAGTGTTAGATAAGGACACAGCGGACGCTGCGCTCCCCGAGAACAGACTTGGGCTCAAGTCTGTGCTAAAGAGACAGAGACTGTCTCCAGGGTGGGATCGCCCCTGGCGGACCCTCGTGTGAGTCAGCGTGTGGTCAGCGCTGCCACTATGTGTAATGAATATATATATATATATGATACGTTGGTGCACTTAGGAAGGTACCTGCCGAGCGCTCCTGCACTCGGGCCAGCAATCAACTTCAAAAAGGATCTGCCACTTGGTGATCCCGTCTGTCATCCAATGCTTCCTCACATGAGGGTCCGCCAGGGGCAATCCCACCCTGGAGATAGTCTCTGTCTCTTTAGCACAGACTTGAGCCCAAGCCTCTTCTCGGGGAGCGCAGCGTCCGCTGTGTCCCTATCTAACACTAGTACTACTGTGACAGGATCCCTAGCCTAGGGCCTGTCCCTGTAGCACCACAAGCTGGGGAGTTCAGAACCTATCTGGGGCCTAGGGGGTTACTGGCCTAATGCAGTGGGTCACTGACCCCTGCACTCACCTCCTTCCCCTAGCTCTTCCTGGTCCTGACTGACTAACGTAGTTGTTTAATATCCTGACTGGTTATATAGTTGTTTAATATTGTATTTTGATTGCTACATTATCTAGCACTGTACTGTATGTGTTACATGTGGCGTAATTAAAATATAAATACACTTTCATCGCTTACACATCACAAACAAATGAAGTATTTTTGTAGCGAGGAAGTGTTCAAATTGTGAAGACATCAATAAAACCTGAGATATAACCTCCAATAAAGCCATAAAGCCATAAAGCCAGGTCACCGGGCCTGGCGCGTTGGATGCTGTATATGTGACCCAGACGAGGAGGACCTGGGTGACGAGAGAGACGTGACAGAGGAACTCCCGCGTCGCCACATGTCTCGTGGAGGACAGAGGTGGATCAAACAACAGGATCTGCTGGTGAAAGCCCTCAGCAATTACACACCTTTTTTGTTTAACACTAGTTTCCTGTCTCTCCTGAGTGCTCACATAGTTCACGTGGACAATATATCAAATATTATAGGCTAAAGCAGTAAAATTCCGGGCATTATAGAAAACCCTGCTCTCTGATTGGTTAAAATTTAAGCAGCTTGCCATGTGTAGTTTTCAATGTGTTTATTTCCAGCCAATCAGCTTTCAGAACAGCTGAGACAGGGCAGGGGATTCGTCTGAATTAAGTAACAGCTCTGAGACAGGGCAGGGGATTGGTCTGATTGAAGTAACAGCTCTGAGACAGGGCAGGGGATTGGTCTGAATTAAGTAACAGCTCTGAGACAGGGCAGGGGATTGGTCTGATTGAAGTAACAGCTCTGAGACAGGGCAGGGGATTGGTCAGGACGTATCAGCCACTGGTTGACTCCTCCCCCTCCCGAGCTGACTGAGATTTTCTGAGCAGATTCAGTTGAAATGGGGGGGGGGGGGGGGGGGGGGGGGGGGGGGGGGGGAGACTGCAAAGAAGTAAGTGGCTGTCTGCAGTTTGTGTGTGAGTGTGTCAGTAGCTGTGTGTGTGCTGTGCTGTTGTATATCTGTGTAGAGGTGCTGTGTGTGTGTGTGTGTGTGTGTGTGTGTGTATATAGCTCCAGTGTAAGTGTGTCAGTGTCAGCAGCAGTGTTAATGGGTGTAGCATGTGTGTGTAGAGGTGCTGTGTTGTGTATAGAGGTGCAGTGTTGTGTGTGTAGAGGTGCTGTGTTGTGTGTAGAGGTGCAGTGTTGTGTGTGTGGGGTGTGTGTAGAGGTGCTGTGTTGTGTATAGAGGTGCAGTGTTGTGTGCACTACACCTTCTTCTTCTTGCTGGTAACGGTCCCGCTGTGGTCCCCCTTTGTTGGAGGAGCAGATGCCCCCATCTTCCAGTTTCAGGTAGCTGGTACTTGCCCAGAAAGTAATTTGAAAGGCCAAGACAGGAAAGGTGAACTTTTGCGCCTAGACTCGAGTGTTTGACCAATCTAGTTCTTTGAGGCATTCGCAGTGATGTGTGTTATGTTGCCTTGAGACACAAGAACACAAATGAGTTGTGAGGGGGTTTCAGTTTGCTAGGTGGGTGTTTGACTGAGCCGGCCCTATACTTGTCCCATAGTCCTATAATTGGGCTATTAGGCATCTGCTGTGCATATACTTTCTGACCAGGAGACTTAGGGAGATTTGTTCCTGTAATACCCCTAGTTTGTGGCATTATTCCTTTGGTTGTCAGGGTATCAATGTGCACTCCCCGCGTTTAAGTGGGAGTCAAACCATATGCCCATGTTTTTAAAATAGTAACAGGGTTGGGGTGTTAGTGTTGGGTTCTGATCTGGGACTCAGTCGCTGAAGCTTTAAAAATTGGTCTTGGTCCCAACAACCATTGTACAGTCTTGTCAAGTGTTTATAAAACAGTTTGTTTTGGGAAATCCAGTTTTCGAGTACTCAAAACGTCAGACTGAAGTATGTGTTCAAGGTCAGAGAGGCTTGGCTGTGGTGCCATATAGGGATGTGTCATCTGCATACATGTGTATTGAGGCTTCTTCAACTGTGGGAAGTCATGTGGACTGACCTGAGAGAGTAGGGCCCCAAACATAGCCTTGCGGGACACCACAGGTATCCAGTGGGGTTAAGTAGAGCCAGAGTGGACACAGTTGGGATCTACTGATAGTAGGACTGAAACCAGTTACAAGCATGCTTCCATATGCCAAGCTCTGGAGTTTGAGCAGGATGTATCCAGGTCTCCTTTGTCCCCGCGACCCCCCTTACCAATCCGCTGCCGGGGTCTAACTTCGCAGACCCGCCGGCCCTTCATGGAGTGGTGGGCCATTTGCAGGGAGTGCTTTTCTTTGGCTCTCCGAGTTTCCCGTCGGCTTCCCGAGCGGCGCCGCCATCTTTGTTTTAGGTTCACGCATGCGTATGTGCCACAATGCATGCTGCGGCCGCCAGAGACATTGCGCATGCACATGGATAAGCGTGCGAACCGCTGCCAATAGGGAGATGGCCTAAGCTAGAACTACAGCCTCCCATGATCCTTAGAGCGCCAATGCCAGGGAGCCAATAGGGCTAGAGTATCCCCTGCACCGAGGATTGATACATTTCACGGGCTTGATCACGTTAGTCAGTTCAGGCCGAAGAGCTAGTGGAAGGAGTGAGTGCAAGGGGTCAGTGAACCCCCATTAGCCAGTAACCCCCTAGCCCCATATAGTTCTGAACTCCCTGTAAGAATCCACTAACTGGCTTTGACTAAGCCTTACAGAATCATGCAGTTGGCAGCAAATTCCCCTGGCAATCCAAGGCACATGTGCGCCTCTCATTGGCAGCCCTTCTGTCCTGGTGCCATCATTTGAGGTAATACTCACACACCCTCCTCCTGTGATTGGATCTCGCTCCTTTATATTCGAGGCGTTGGCTCTGACACCAGCGCCGACATAACTATTCCTACCTCTATGTTACGTCGGGGCTGCCACAAACCACCCCACCCTCCCTCCTATCGTTTTTTACCTCCAATTTCCGATGTATCCAGAGGCCTGGTCCTGGACGTGCGTGCTGAAAGCGTTGTGTTTGCCAGCACTGGCCTGCTATCTTCTCCTTGCAGTGCCTACCCTGGACGTTCTGTGCTGACGTTGATACCAAGCACTGTAGCTGCTGCTTCCTCCTAGCAGTGGGCTACCCTCTCTTTCCTGGCGTGCCTGCTGCTATCCCTTGCAGTGGCCTCCTGACGTCTGTGGCTGAACGTTGATGCCAGCACTGGCCGCTGCTATTCTCCTACATGGCCTCCCGGACGTCGGTGCTAAGCGTGTTGCCAGCACCGGTAATCCTGCTGCCATTCCCCCTCCCTAGACAGTGGCTACCCTTCCTTTCCTGCGGCCTTGCTGCGATACCTCTGCGTGACCTGCCTTTGGACTTGCTGCGCTGAAGCGTTGGTTCTACACGACGCTGCCCCCTGCGTGAACTTCGGCAGCCTGCCTGTCTCCTTCCTGCTTGAATCGGCCTCATTGGCCGAGGCCGCTCCTCGCGGCATAAACCCCCCCGCTCCACCGCTCTAACCTGAGTCGGGGAATCCTGACACCTTTTTCCGAACATCCGTCTTCCATAACGAACTATGCTGGCCTTCTCCACATCCTGACCCTGCGATGTACGACTACGAACTGGCGCACTCCGGATCATCCCTGCGTGGACCATGGTCGGTGATTATATAAAAATACCCCACCTCGCCCCAGCGCCTCGTCCCGCGTTGTGGCATGCATCGGCGTAACCGTATGCTCGCCCATTAAAAACCGGACCGCGCCTGCGTGGATGGCCATTTTCCAACGAAATTATGCCAGTCCTCGATTCAGTCGCCAATGAAGGCCTATTTGTGTGTGAAGTACTACTACCCTGATTGATACTGTGGACTATGAAGGTTTAACCCCTTTGCAAAGACAATGCCGTTGTGATCTCTTTTTTAAAAGGCTTACCGTATCCTGAACTTAAAACAGTCTCTAGCCGAATGTATTCGCTCCCCTCATTCCCCTTTAAACCTGGGGTAATTGAACCTTATAGAACTGGCCGACGCCAAGTGCAATCTATGCCCATGGCCTCATCACTGGACATCATCTAGTAGAACAGCGGCCCCCTCATGTTGGCCCATTCTCAGATACACTCCATGTACTTTCCTCTACACTAGACACTCACATAATAGACAGGATCCCTCCTTGCCAGCTAAGGCTCTGCTTGGCAGTTCTCTGTGCTGCCATTCCTGTTACTAAACCTGTGGGGTTACTTTCTCTCCTAAAATGGTCACAACCATCTCCTGTCACTCCCCGCTAAGGAAGAAGCTGCCACGGTCCCTAGTCCTGAGTTAACCTCCACCTGGGTTCTGTCCCGAGGTCTTTCTGTCTTAAACCCCCTGCTAGTCAGGCTATGAGTCCCTCACCGAAATCCCTGCATCCCCCAGGTCAGTGTATCTCTCCCACACCAGAAAATGAATCCTTGTTTGCCCCTCGTTCTAAACCAGAATTTCGAGCTCTGTTCCCGAGTTATTTCTGTTTTAAACCCCTGCTATCTGCTCTGTGAGGTCCCACTTAGAACCTTGTATCCCGCAGACTAAGCTGAGGTCTCTAGTGGCAGAAGCTGAAAACCCTATGCCCCCCACTCTCTGAGATTAGTGTATCTTTTCCTGTATTCTCAGCTACAGCCTAACTTTACCTTGAGGTTTTTCCTATGTTAACCCCTGCAGGTCAGCCCTTGAAGCCTCCCTTGGTAAATCCCTGTAGTCCGCCAGTCAAGGACACACCTCCTTAGCCTCATAGGATGAACCCTTATGTCCCCTTATTCAGCTAAAATCTCGGGGTTACGCCCCCTGAACTTTCGGCAATAATACTTGGCTCCAGTTAAAAGTATTCTGGAGCCGTTTGTTTCTCTAAGCCTTTCCCAGAATCCCTACTCCTAGGTATTTCTCTGACCCCGTCTGTCACTCAAGAGCTGAGACCCCTGCTTCTGAGCATAGACCCCTTTTCGTGGAATCTGTTTGTCGTTTCTGATGTCCCAGACACTCTTTCCCAAATACCCACTTCAGAGACCAGCACAGTCGTGTTTGCCCCACTTGCACTGTCTGTGGTCTCCTTTTCTCAAATCCTAGGGTTTAAAGTGAACAGTACATATTATGTCCCTTTCCAATGACCCCTTCTGAATCCCATATCTGCTGTTGCACCCTTAGTACTATTACAGTCTGGGTTCCCCGTTTTGAAGGATCAAGTTTTCAGTGTAAAACTCCCTTTGTTCCTGATTTTGTAAACCTGCAGTCCCTTCTCCACTGTAGTTAAAGGTTCTCAGCAGCCGCTGGATTAAGCCTCTGCCGCTGTAAAGTCTTCTGTTGTAGAGGCAATCTTTCCTAGCTTACTTCTGTCAGTCCTTTCTGTGATGCCTATCACCTTACTAAAATTTCTAGTTTTGTCAAGGCTTCTCCTACTAAGTCTGTGATACCTGCAATTCCTTTCATTGGTTCCAAAAACCCTGTCACAAGTTTCCCATGGAGTCTGAGCCCTCACTAGGATCTCCTGGGACCCAATTCTGAAACAAGTGCATGTTCTCTGATTTCATTACTAGCAAGTTCTCCCTTGTTTCTATTGGAAAGTCTACCCTAGTTTTCTCTCACAGGATCATGCCACAGCCTCCGGTCTCATTAAAATGACTTTAAGTCTGGGATGCCCCCCCTGTAATATACTGTTTCACCTCTGATTCGCCCACAGTATTCGGGGTATCCACTACTGACTGTAGGTCTCTACCACAAATCAGGGTTATCGCATTTGGTACTTTCCTTTTTTCAAAAAAATTCCGTCTTTAAGATGGACTTATTTTTCTCTGTGTCTTCCACAATACTTGGGGTACTTGCTATTGACTGTCCTGTCCAAGACTAGGGTTACCTCTCAAGAAGTTGCCTGGTACCGATGTTAAAAACCCTATGTTTAAAACAGTACAATTTGCATTGCTTCTCCCATAGTTATCATGTGAAACCTGGGTACCTGGGATCTCTACTCCACAAGCCAGCTTTGTTCTCTGTCTTCTTCTCTTTCTGTGTTGGAGGTACCCAGCTTAACCCCAGACTTTTTTCCCAAAGGCTGATGCACCGTTTAACCGCCTGCCTTTTTTTTTGGATAAATCTGTTTTCCTCCCACCTTTTCAAACAGACTCCTAACACGCAGGTCTCTGTGCTGCCCAAGTGCCCTTTCTGGATGGCATTTGGCCTTTCTCTAAGACGAAGATACCCTACTGGACCTCGTCGCTTTACCTAAGCGTCGTCCCTTATTCTTTATGGGTCCATTATGGTAAGACATGCTTATTTTCCTTTACCAAGGCCACAATTTCGAGGTTGATTCTCTCTAAATCACAAACCAGGAAGCGGATCCTTCTCAACTGCCAGTACCATGACCAAGGTTGCATACACACTGCTACAGACTCTTGCAATGCCTAGTATAGCAACCCTGTTTTGTATCAAAGTACCACAGCTGCTATAGTGGGTAGTGTACCTCCGCCCATTCCCTCGCTAACCATCACCCGGAATTCCTGTTGAAGCAAGACTTTCACATTCATGCACTTGCTGATTCACTAAGACATTGCCTTCTCTGAAGATCCCTCTGCTATTTGTGTCCGACAATCTTGTCCTGTGTCCCGTACTCTTGACTATTACTATGCACCGGACACCGTGGCTACTGTCCTCTGATGTTCCCATTCCGGAGCCCTCAGGTCCCATTGTCCATGTACCAAGAACTGCAGTGCCACCGCTGTCTTTTATGGCACTCGCCAATGTACACCTGGATTGTGGACCTAATTCTCGCCGGGACACTTTTGGACAACTCAATGTCTCCAGACTCTAATGGTCCTGACTCCCACCAGCCTCTCACCCAGGTGGTGAGGGTATGTAATGAATCCCACACACTATGGCTTTCAACGCCTCCTCTCGCTCCTAGGAGTTTAGGAACAATTCCATGTCCCCCAAATCTGTGATGGTTCCTGTTCGTCCAGAGTCTCACCTGAAGGGGGGGGTACTGTTAAGGAATCCACTCTGGCTTTGACTATATCACAAATCATGCAGTTTGCAAGCTTCCCCTGGCAATCAAAGGCACATGTGCTGCCTCTCAATTGCAGCTTCTGTCCTGTGCTACATCATTGAGGAATACTCACACACCCTCCTCCTGTGATTGATCTCCCCCTTTATATTCTAGGCGTTGGCTCTGAACCAGCGCCGAGCATAACTATTCTCCCTCTATGTTACTGTCTCTGCCACAAACCACCCCAGGCCCTCCTCCTAGCGTTCTTACCTTCCAAGTTCCTGAGTATCCGAGGCCTGGTCCTGGACGTCTGTGCTGAAGCGTTGTTGCCAGCACTGGGCCTGCTGCTATCTCCTTCCTTGCAGTGGCCTACCCGGACGTCGTGCTGAAGCGTTGATGCCAGCACTGGTACTGCTGCATTCCTCCTACAGTGCTACCCTTCCTTTCCTGCGGCCTGCTGCTATCTCCTTGCAGTTGGCCTGCCCTGAACGTTCTGTGCTGAAGCGTTATGCCAGCACGGCCTGCTGCATATCTCCTACAGTGCCTAACCGGGACGTCGGTGCTGAAGCGTGTTGCCAGCACCGGTACCTGCTGCATTCCCCTCCTAGCTGGCTACCCTTCCTTTCCTGCGGCTTGTCTGCGATCCTTCTGGCAGTGACCTGCCTTGGACTTCTGCCTGAAGCGTTGGTTCTACCCGACGCTGCCCTGCGGTGAACTTCGGCCCAGCCTGCTGTCTCCTCCTGCTGAGATCGGTCGTCATGGGCCAAGGCCGCTCCTCGCGCAGAAGCCACCACCCCCGCGCTCCGCTACTACGCGTCAACACAGGCAAAGCGGGGAAATCCTACTACCTGTTGGCCGAACTCCTGCTTCCATACGACGATGCTCGCTTTCTCCAATCCTGACCCGCGATGTACGACTACGAACTGCGCACTCCGGATCAGTCTGCGTGACTCGGTCGGTGACTATATAACCCCACCTCAGCCCCCGGCGTCCGGTCCCGGTTTGTGGCGAGCATCGGCGTAACACTCACCCCAGCTTGTGGTGCTACAGGGACAGGCCCTAGGTAGGGACCCTGTCCACAGTAGTACTAGTGTTAGATAAGGACACACGGACGCTGCGCTCCCCGAGAACAGACTGGGCTCAAGTCTGTGCTAAAGAGACAGAGACTGTCTCCAGGGTGGGATCGCCCCTGGCGGACCCTCGTGTGAGTCAGCGTGTGGTCAGCGCTGCCACTATTGTAATGAATATATATATATATGATACGTTTGTTGCCTAGGAAGGTCCCTGCCGAGCGCCTCCTGCACTCGGGCCAGCAATCACTTCAAAAAGGATCTGCCACTTGGTTGATCCCGTCTGTCATCCAATGCTCCTCACATGAGGGTCCGCCAGGGGCATCCCACTCGGAGATAGTCTCGGTCCCTGCGCACGACTTGAGCCCAGCACGTCTTCGGTGAGCGCAGCGTCCCTGGTCCCTATCTAACACTAGTACTACTGTGAACAGGATCCCTAGCCATGGGCCGTCCCTGTGCACCACAAGCTGGGGAGTTCAGAACCTATCTGGCCTAGGGGGTTACTGGCCTATGCATGGGTCACTGGACCCCTGCACTCACCTCCTTCCCCTAGCTCTTCCTGGTCCTGACTGACTAACGTAGTTGTTTATATCCTGGAGGTTATATAGTTGTTTAAATATGTTTTTGATTGCTACATTATCTAGCACTGTACGTTTGTTACATGTGGCGTAATAAATATAAATACACTTCACCGCTTACACATCACAAACAATAGTTTTTTGTAGCGAGAAGTGTTCAATTTGTGAAGACATCAATAAACCTGAGATATAACCTCAATAAAGCCATAAAGCCTAAAGCCAGGTCACCGGGCCTGGCGCGTTGGATGCTGTATATGTGACCCGACGAGGAGGACCTGGGTGACGAGAGAGACTGACAGAGGAACTCCCGCGTCGCCACATGTCTCGTGAGGACAGAGGGGATCAAACAGGATCTGCTGTCTGGTGAAAGCCCTCAGCAATTACACACCTTTTTGTTTAAACATGTATTTTCCTGTCTCTCCTGGGCTCACATAGTTCACGTGGCCATATATCAAATATTATAGGCTAAAGCAGTAAAATTCGGGGCATTATAGAAAACCCTGCTCTCTGATTGGTTAAAATTTAAGCAGCTTGCCATGTGTATTTTTCAATGTGTTATTTCCAGCCAATCAGCTTTCAGAACAGCTGAGACGGCAGGGGATTCGTCTGAATTAATTAACAGCTCTGAGACAGGGCAGGGGAGGGGTCATTGAAGTAACAGCTCTGAGACAGGGCAGGGGATTGGTCTGAATTAGTACAGCTCTGAGACAGGGCAGGGGAGGTGTCTGAATTAGTAACAGCTCTGAGACAGGGCAGGGGATTGGTCTGCATTGAAAGTACACAGCTCTGAGACAGGGCAGGGGATTGTCAGGACGTATCAGCCACTGGTTGACTCCTCCCCCTCCAGCTGACTGAGATTTCTGAGCAGATTCAGTTGAATGGGGGGGGGGGGGGAGGGGGGGGGGGAGGGGGGAGACTGCAAAGAAGTAAGTGGCTGTCTGCAGTTTGTGTGTGAGTGTGTCAGTAGCGTTGGTGTGGTGGTGGCTGTGCTTTGTATATCTGTGTAGGAGTGCTGTGTGTGGTTGTTGTGTGTGTGTGTGTGTTGTGTATATAGCTCCAGTGTAAGTGTGTCATGTCAGCAGCAAGTGTTAATGGGTGTTAGCATGTCGTGTGTGGTAGAGGTGCCTGTGTTTGTATAGAGGTCAGTGTTGTGTGTGTAGAAGGTTGCTGTTCGTGTGTAGAAGGTTCATGTGTGTGTGTGGGGTGTTGAGAGTGCGTTTATTATACATCACTGCGTATTTCACCGGAGCTGTCTTCTTCCATCACTTGGGTTCTGTGCAGGTTTCTTGCGTGTCTCCTGCCTACAAAATCAATTTATCGCAGCAAGAAACCCAAGTGCTTCATATTAGGCTTTTTTATTTGATTCATCTGGTACAGTCCCCCCCCCCCCCCCCCACCAGGAGACTTGGGGGATCATTTTTTTTTTAAATCAAAGAAAGAAACTGCACAAGATTTAATTAGGAATAAGATTCCCACTGAGACCAATGGCATTTTGCTGTTTGATGAATCTGATGTCGTGTTTTTGGCCCTGTTTTGCAGACAGGACATTGATAACTGAGCCCCTCAGATACGGATTCCCAGAATTCCCCATTGGTTTGTCCAGCGTGCGACCCTTCCCCTGATATTAGGTGGGGGGGCTGCGCTCTGCGTATTTACTGATCAGAATAAGATCAGTGACATTATGTGCACTTTTGTTTTCGGATGGCGCTTCCTTTTCTGTGAGGTCACCGAAGTAACGCAGGGTTATTGTTTATCACAAGGACGCGTAGGAACGAACGGCGGAATGGGAGCACTTTCCTTCCTACATAATGGCTGCCCGGGGCTCCCTCTGTCAGCAGGCGGTTTAATAATTCTGCATTTGTTTCATAGCTTTGCAGAGTGAGAACCAATCGCATTGTTTTAAAAACATTTTAGCCGGACTCAAATTTCGGGGCCTGTTTATTTGGCTAAAGTTTTTCGGCTCCCAATCTGGGCAAAGACCAGCAAAGCTCTGGGGGTGAAATGCCAAGTGTTTACAAAAGGAGTCCTTTCCTTTGATAAATCTGGTGTTGCACTTATTTGTGTATATACTGATACATATATATATATATATATATAGTGCAGAAGAAATTAGTTCTTCCGTATTAGGTTATACCTTTTTTATTTGGACTAACAATTTATGTCATAGGACCAGCTTTCGAAAGATTTCCTCTCTTCCTCAGATCAAGCAATACTGACATTCATTTTTAGTCCAAATAAAAAAGGTATCACCTAATACTGAAGAACTTATTTATTCTGCACTATCGCAACTGGCCTACACGCTATTTCCATTATATATATTTATATATATATATATATCTTTATATATATATCTATATAAATCTTATATATATATATCTCCTCGCATCTCTTCTCTCTCGCTAATATATCAGAACTCTCTCTCTCTTCCCCATCCCAACCCACTAAGTAGCGCCTTAGTGTATTGGATTAGAATTTAGAAAAACTGTGTCAGATTGGATTATAGGGCTATACTGACCAATGGATACGTAAAGACGATGATAATTTAATATAGCAGCTGGTCTAAACTATGGAATAAAACACACACACAAAAAAAATATTTTAAAATATACCAAATCAAATATATATGTATATAAGAATATAAAAAATATATTTGTATAGAACAAGTCCACAGATAGTAATCCACCGGAGTTTAGCAGCCTGAATATAAGGATCACCAAATCCACAAAGATATCTGCAAAAAAAACAAGAAAAAACAGGCGCACTCCTAGTGTATTAAAGTATAAAAATTATTTATAGGACTGAAACATATAAAAAACGCACTCACAGACAGAGTTCAATATAAAGCATGTATGAGATATACTCAATCGCCAGAGAGCTGCACGGATCCCTGCCAAACATTCCGCTTGTTCCCTGACGAAGTCATTCGTGACAAAACGCGTAGGGTGTTTCCTAGAGCGGCGAGTGTAGCAGCTGATTGTATTACCCACGAACAGAGAGCCAATTTGTGGCTGTTGAGAGCGGTGAATGGACTGCCAAATTTTCATTGAACTGTGATTGTCTGCAAGTTCCTGTGGTTAGTTGTTCCAACAGAAGGAGTTGTTGCTGGAGGAAGCCTTTCTGTGGGACACAGTGATGACACCATCCGGTCTCTAGAATACCCACACATCCTGTTGAACCACTGGATACAGCAGAGGAGGCACCTTGTTACCAATGGAATGTTTGGCGGGGATCCTTGCAGCTCTCTGGCGATTGAGTATATCTCATACATGCTTTATATTGAACTCTGTGAGTGCGTTTTTTATATGTTTCAGTCCTATAAATTATTTTTATACTTTAATACACTAGGAGTGCGCCTGTTTTTTCTTGTTTTTTGCAAATATATATATATAAATAAATATTATATATATATATATATATATATATATATATACACAGAAATATACATAGTTACATAGTAGATGAGGTTGAAAAAAGACATACGTCTATCAAGTTCAACCTATGCTAAATTTAGACAACAGATACTTTATCCTATATCTATACTTACAGTATATTGATCCAGAGGAAGGAAAACAAAAAACCCCAGTGACATATTATCCAATGATATCTCAAAAGGGGAAAATTAATTCCTTCCTGACTCCAATAATTGGCAATCAGATTACTCCCTGGTTCAACATCCTTCCTCTGTATACTTATTTGGTATATCCCTGTATACCTCTCCTTTCTAAAATGATGTCCAACCTTTTTTTTTTAACAAATCTATTGCATCTGCCATCACAGTCTCCATGGGTAATGAATTCCACATTTTAACTGCCCTTACTGTAAAGAACCCTTTCCTTTGTTGCTGGTGAAATCTCCTTTCCTCCAACCTTAAGGGATGGCCCGAGTGCTTTGTACTGCCCGTGGGATGAATAGTTCTTGTGAAAGCTCCTTGTACTGTCCCTGAATATATTTGTATATAGTTATCATATCCCCTCTTAGATGCCTCTTTTCTAATGTAAATAAATCTAAATTAGCTAGCCTCTCCTCATAAGTTAGAATGTCCATCCCCTTTATTAATTGGGTGGCTCTTGTCTGCACTATCTAGTTCCAGAATGTCTTTTCTAAGGAGTGGTGCCCAAAATTGTACTCCATACTCAAGGTGTGGTCTTACTAATGCTTTGTAAAGGGGCATAATAATGTTTACTTCTCTTCCATCCATTGCTAGTTTAATGCAAGATAAGATATTTTTCCCTTTGCAGCTACTGTATGACTTTGGGCACTATTGCTAAGCCTGCTGTCTACAAGCACTCCTAAATCCTTCTCCATCAAGGATTCCCCTAATTTATCCCCTTTACATTTGTAATTCACCTTTTTATTCTTGCATCCCAAATGCATAACCTTACATTTATCTGTATTAAACCTCATCTGCCATTTATCTGCCCACGTTTCCAGTCTCTCCAAGTCCTTCTGGAGAGAAATTACATCCTGCTCTGATTCTATTACCTTACACAATTTAGTATCATCAGCAAAGATGGAGACTTTGCTCTCGATGCCAACCTCAAGGTCATTAATAAACAAGTAAAAAAAGCAGGTGTCCCAGTACCAAACCATGAAGTACTCCACTCACGCCTTTAGCCCAACAGCCCAAGTTGCTTTATTTTGTACACTAACCTCTTGTGTGGAACCGTATCCAAAGCCTTTGCAAAATCTAAGTAGACCACATCAGCTGCATTACCCTTGTCTAAATTCCTACTTACCTCCTCAAAGAAACAAATAAGGTTAGTTTGGCATGATCTATCCTTCATAAATCGATGCTGACTATTACTAATGATTTTGTTTTCCATTAGGTATTCCTGAATATTATCCCGTATTAAACCTTCAAGTAGTTTCCCTACTATTGAAGTCAGGCTTACAGGTCTGTAATTCCCCGGCTGTGATCTAGCTCCCTTTTTAAATATAGGCACCACATCTGCTTTACACCAATCTTGTGGTACTGAGCCTGTGGAAATGGAGTCCTTGAATATTAAATATAATGGTTTGGCCATTACTGAGCTTAACTCCTTGAAACTCTTGGATGTATGCCATCGTGGCCAGGTGCCTTATTTACTTTAATTTTATCAAGCCACCTATGAACGTCTTCCTCATTTAACCAATTGTTCATTAATATAGAGGTTGTGGCTTCCTCCTGCGGCACTATTATTTAAATTGATTCTTCCCTGGTAAACACAGAGGCAAAGAATTTGTTTAATACCTCAGCTTTTTCCTTATCTCCAATAATCTGCCTGCCCACCTCACACTGAAAGGGTCCTAGATTTTCTTTTCTCATTTTTTTGTTATTAAGGTACTTAAAGAACTTTTTAGGGTTGACGTTACTTTCTATTGCAATCCTTTTTGTATTATTCATTTTTGCTAATTTGATTGCCCTTTTGCAATTTTTGTTACATTCCTTATAATTCTGATACGATGTCTCCGTCCCTTCTGACTTAAAGAATCTAAACGCCTTCCTCTTCTTGTCCATTTCCTCCCTACCTGTTTATTTAGCCACATTGGTTTTGACTTACAGTATATATTTGATACTTGATATATATATATATATATATATATGCATAGCTGTACAAGTATTTTCTCTACTTTTCCCCAGCTTCCTTGAAGATTTCCATAATTATTCCATATTCCCTTGGGGCCTTTCCATTCTTCGTGGATGTGATTGCCTTGGCTATATCTTCTAGAAGAAGGATACATAATTCATTGGGGACGTTTTCCTCTCACTATTCATCTCCCTTATTTTACCCGGAGTTATCTGTGTTCTTGTACAAGTCCTCAGCTCTCCCTACATGATAAGCTTTTAATGGCTGATCCATCATCCTGCTGGAGCGCAATGATTTGCTTCTTCCCGATCTTCATCCTATTTAAACTTTTGTTATCTTCCGTAGTCTTCATCGTATCACAGTTCCATTTTCTTCTAACCTGCGTTATACATTTGTGGGGTTTCTTGCATAACTCTGCATATTCACTGTATTTTCTTGGGATGTACTCATTGTTTTGCTGTTTCCTTATTAACTGCTTTGTAGATTCTGCTATTTTCTTATCCTGTTTTCATAGAGCGATTCCCCCAGCTTTCGCTGGACTTTCAGCTATAGTAAGTTCTTCCTCATTCTTTCAGTGTCCCCGCGCATTTTGAGCTGAAGCGATTATTCAGCTCTAGTTGAAATTCGCTGCTGTTATTCATGAAGTTCTTGAGGTTGATTGTTTTTGTCATCTTTTTAATCAGTTTTTCTTCTTTCTATCTTCACATTAAGATGTAATTTGCAGCGAACCAATCAAGGATCACTCCTTGTATCAAAATAGTTCAGGAATAGTTCAGGACAGTGCGGTCTTCAATCACGGGTTTCTTGTTAGTTAGGACATAGTCTATTTAATTCTTTATTCCATCGAGTGCATTCGATGTTCATTTTCTATTTGGGTAATTCTTGGATAATTAATTCATTACATAGAACTTTTCACATTCTGCAAATGTTAACGATCTGTTTCCCCTTTCATTCCTGTTGCCATAAACATACTTGCCAGCTAGTGCTTCGCCTTTCTGCTGGGCACCAATCTTTGTACTGAAACCTCTATATAATCTCCTATAATGATTTTACGGTGGCAATTTATTGTATTTTAATATTCGTAAGTTTGTATTTTTTTTTATACCCCTTACCATTGATTGCCAATGTTGATATCTAGGCCCCCATTGAGAGGGCATAGGTAGCCACAGTGTCAATCAATGGTTTTATGGTTAAAATATAATGTAAAATTATTTTTAATATTGTGTTTTATATTTTAAAATGTGTATTATTTTGTTTTCATGGACAAAAGCACTATTAGCCACATTTGGCTAATAGGACTACTGGCCATTAGTTTGGAGGGATGGGCGGGGAGTTTTTTTTTTAGGGGGGGGGGGGGGGTAAAGGGAATGGGTGGGTGATAAGGGTGGTTGCCCGGGGAAGTGTGGTTAGGCCTCCAGGGAGGGTGGGGTGATAGGATGGGTTAATTTCCTGGTAAATTTAGCAGTTCGCCACTAAGGTAGCCAAGGGGGGTATGTAGTGTATTTTTTTTAAACGGTATTAACCCCTTTGGGGTCTGTGGTATACCTTGATAACTTCAGTCATCAAACGGGTTAATGTTATTTTGATCATAGATTTCTGTAATAAATTACTACAGAAGCTTATATTATAAATAGTATCACTGCGATCGCAATGCAGTAATTAACGTGTCATTAACGGTCACGTTAATTCCCGCATCACGATTTTGGTCCAGATATCGCACCCGGTAAATTATTAACACAATCTTGATGAATCTCATCTTTAAAAGTGCAGCAATAAGACCCGTCTTTTTAGTTTTTGTTTTTATATTATTAATATTAACTCCACTTTAACTGCGTTCGATGTATTCGGGCCTTTGTATCTTTTCTTAAAGTTGTTACCCAATATTCAGCCGCCAAAACACAAAGGGGAAGAATCCTGGTAAAATAAATCCCCATTTGTTTGAGAAGAACGAGAGGGTAAGAAGGATCGCGTGTCGCTGTACGCTCCCCTCTGCGGCTGTGTAAACGCCCGCGTTACCCAGCCTGTGTCAGCTTATCTCAGTTATTTTCCCTGCTTCTTGTTGGGCGTGTTATCTCCCTGCTTTATCACCCAGGCGTGCGCTTTATCACCTTTTCCCGGTCCCGGGCCGCTCTCCTGAATTTGTGCCTGTCCTGTTGATGGAGATTGGGGAAGCAGTCGTACAGGAGCAGGTCACACACACCCAGGGAGCTCTGTATCCCAGGCTGAAACATAACCGCCTGCACCCAAAGAACAAGGGGAAAACCACGGTTTGCATCTGTTCCGTGTGAGAAGGTGGGCAAACGACATACATTTAGTACAGATGTTCTCTTGCAGATGCTATGTGGAGTATTATCACTCCCCAGCTGTGTAATGCGGCAGGCGTGAGCTTATAGGGGGTCCATGTTACAATGGATAAGAAGCAAAAGGTGACACTGTGTGTTCATTTGCATGTCATTTCCCAGAATCCCTGGTTGCAGTGGAAGCACTGTATGCTAAGAGATAACGGGGAAGGGCAGCGTTGCAGACCTGTCTGAGACGTGAATGCGCTCACACGTGGAATTTGTATTTGTTAATATTAATAATAATAACTTTATTTCATATAGCGTCTTTTTCCCCATTGGGCCTCAAAGTGCTTCCCAATTACAGTATAGCGCGTGGAACGCAGCACGTAGAAACTTTTAACCCTTATATGTTAAGTAGAAATAGCCCCACTACCACCATTTTTGTAATGTTTTGGCCTGCCTCTCTGTGTATTTTATAATTAACCCCCTCACTCCCCTCTACCCCTCCCCCTGCACACTGCTGATGGATGTATAGTCCTGTGTCTCACTGTCCCTTACCCCCTCTCCCCCTGCACCCCCAGCTGAATACTGCTGATGGGTGTATGGTCCTGTATCTCACTGTCTCTTACCCCCTCTCCCCCTCCCCCTGCACACTGCTGATGGATGTATGGTCATGTGTCTCACTGTCCCTTACCCTCTCTCCCCCCTGCACCCCCACCCCCCCCTAAATACTGCTGATGGATGGATGGTCCTGTGTCTCACTGCCCCTTACCCCCCCCCGCTCCTCCCCTACACACTGCTGATGGAAGTATAGTCCTGTGTCTCCCTGTCCCTTACATCCATTTATTGCCCCGTCTGTTTGTTCCTGCTCTGCATTATGTCCCTTACATGGCTATTTCTTTCTTTCTTTACGTCTGTGTTACACTCCTGGAATCTCTGTGAATCAGTAAATGACCTGATGAAGGGAGAAATCTCTCTAAAGCTTGTCTTATAATATCTATTATTAGTCCAAATAAAAAAGGCATCACCTAATACTGAAGTACTCATAACCCTCATATAAAACACTTCCCAAATCATTCACTGAGCAATGGTGCGTATTGGTACACAATGAAAATGTCTCTTATTCAATATGCTGAGACGCCTCTTCCCTGCGTGCGTGAAGATTTCACTCCCATTTATTTGAATGAAGCTGCCCTCTTCTCTAGCGCAGGGGAGCGGCCTCACAACATCCTCAATGGGAGGTTTCCGGGATTATTTACTAAGGTTTCCCGTCTGCAAAACCGGAGGCAAAAAAAAGGAATCCCAGTAAAAGCGTTTTTAGCCCGTGATCCACCCAGTGCAATTCTTCTGCCCAGGTTTTGCCGCTGAGACCTTGATAAATACCCCACCTAGTATCAATGCAGAGGCACGCATGCATGTGCAGTACCCAGAGGCACGCATGCACGCAGAGTACCCAGAGGCACGCATGCACGCACAGTACCCAGAGGCACGCATGCATGCGCAGTACCAAGAGGCACGCATGCACGCAGAGTACCCAGAGGCACGCATGCAAGCGCAGTTCCCAGAGGCACGCATGCACGCGCAGTACCCAGAGGCACGCATGCATGCCCAGTACCAAGAGGCACGCATGCACGCGCAGTACCCAGAGGCACGCATGCACGCGCAGTACCCGTTCACATGTAAATTTGGGGAGTTGTATGTTTTTGGAGTGGGTGTTTTTTTTTTTGTATTGTATTTGGGGGGTTGGTTTTTTTTGTATATTTGGGGTGGTGGTGTGTTTGTTATTTTTTGGCTGGTTTTTTTTTTTTTTGTACTGGGAGTGTTTGTATTTGGGAGGGTGGGTACTGTTGTGGTGGGGAATTTTTGTTTGTGCCGGGTGGGACGTAATGAGCGTGAGTGGGGTATTGATAGAGGAGGGAGAGTGGAGTCGGGGGAGGGGGGTGAGTGAGATGAAGGAGAGAAATAAATGGGAAGAGCAGGGAAATAGAGGAGGGCACTCGTGAGGTGTGAAATGGGGGGCTCACTTCTGTGGGGTACTGGTCTTAACTCTTGTCCTGCGCGCCGGGAAATCTGTCTGTGTCTCTGCTCTTAAAAGTCATCCCTCCTGTGCTCAGCAGTTACCCCATTAAAGGTATTATTTACATTTATTAGACCAGGGGTGCGCAACTTTTGGCTGCGCCCTGTCTCTCTCCCCGGCTCTCCTCCCCCGCTCCCCCCTGCCTTCCTTCAGGCGCGTCAGATACGCTGCGTGTGCGTGTAACGTCAGGTCACATGGTGCCGCAACACAGACGGCTGAACCCGGTAAGTAAACAGTTGCAGGGGCCTTCACGCGATCCCCCGCATTTAATTTAAATCGCTGGGGGAAGAGCGCGGGGCCTCTGCAACTGCCCGCCCCCCCCAGCACAATTCCCGCCCCCCCTGGGGGTCTCGCCCCCACTTTGCGCACCGCTGTATTAGACTATGTATAGAGGCAAAATGGGATCACCCTCTAAAAGTGACAACCCCTCCTAGGACCACAGTGAACTCATTACAGTGACATTCTAAGAGTCTCTCTTATAGTATTGATACCTTTCTGACGCCTGCAAGTCTTTTTTAATTCTTTTTTAAGTGAGCTTGGGAGTGGTTTGCTTCCTCTGGTTAACCCACTTGTTGTGTCATTTCATGCGTGATGTCACGGTGTTTGTCCACTGTACAGTATGTGTGTGAGTCCCCACCCCTCCCATCCTGTTCCACGTCCGTTCTTGGCTCTTGATGAGGACAGGGTGGGAAAAGGTGAAAAATCACTCTATTGACAACAACTTCCTGTTCCGTGGCACTACGTAATTCTTATGGTGTTGCACCTTTAAAGGTCAGAGCCACCCACTTATTTATGGATAGTTAACCCTTGTATACTGCAGTGGGGAATCATCTTACATCCATCAGTTGCCCTAATAGACTTCAATGATACCAGTGATAGACTGTCCGGATCTCCCTTAGCACAATCCATATCCCTCTCCTCTTAGTGTAGAATAAGCCTAATGACTTCTTTTTTTAATTAACGTTGAAGAGGGCATTGTCACCACACGATAGAGTACATTATCACCACGGTGTGCCCTTTATGGCTTGTATTGCCCCTTGTGACAGACATAGAGTTGTTTGCTTCTTTCACAAAACAGATAGGTGTACTAGATAGGTGATTCCAGCTATAGGTAATAGGTACACACATGGAAGGCAGTCTAGGCGTGTAACGGTGTCTCCTACGATTCCCCAGCTTGGAGTCCACTGAGTGATGCTCCGAGGTGGTATTCATTTGCAATAATGTATGACATTACTGATATTGGGTATTAAGTGTACATGGAGGTTGGCAAGAATCGAGCAAAGAGGTCAAATATATCCCATATCTCAGTTTTGTGTGAAACACATGTTCCCCACCCCCCCCTCTTTGACATCGCCTGCTGCTACAAATGGTAAGTTGGTGCTACCTTGCTGGCCACAGTATATCTAGTCTCTCCCGCATTAGTGGTAGTGGGAGTCCAGAAACAGGCTTCTGGGTATAACTGAATGTCGTCTCACGGTGACAGCGCCGCCATCTCGCAGACCCCATGGATAAGGTTGAAATTCCATGCGGAGAAAGTCTCAACGCCTCGCTGCCCCTGTAGAGATTCAGAGTCTCAGACAGGAAGGTATAATAAACAACGGAACCTTTGTTCGTCACTGTCCACCGCACAGAATACACAGCAACTAAATACATTGACTAAGGGCCTTCAACCCGCAGATGTCCCTGGTACCTTCACTCCCACAAAGGCCCACCAGGAGTCAGTCTAGCTCTTTTCCCTTCCATCCCCGGTAATCGTAAGATGAATAATCTCGCTCCTCTCCCCTAGCGAAGGTGGCCGCAAACTGACAGAGCCCTCACACTTGGAATGGGTTAGACCTGCCGCTCTCTCAAGTAGTAGCACTATTAAATTAGGAAGTTGCAGCTTCTTAAGTAGGCAGGAGCAGAACCACCCCCCTGCCCCTAATGTACACAAGGCCTGGTTGTACACCGCCTCCTCTGTGTCTTCACTATGGGCGCCATAAGGAGAACACATGTTACTTCCTGCAAGCCTGCATTTAATAGGACTTACTGCCAGGAGAGGGCGACTGGAGCCCAAACCAGCCGGGCTACCTCTGTAAAACCTATTACATATTGACACTATATAAATAAAAATACCCATATATATATCCCCTCATTAATCTTAAGTGCTGATGTCTCAATATACATCCCCATTCTATAAGGCAGGTGAGGAACTCACAAAGGAACTGTCCATTGTAACATGTATTGCACGTCTTATCCCAACCTTTTTCTTCTGCTGAATTCAGGGTATCTTTTAGATACGAAAGTAGCCAAGGTTCAAATAAATAGGGTGCGCCGAGGTTCTGAAGCGTAGGATTATGGGAGGTCGGTGCGGGCCATAGGCTTGTTCTACTTTCAAATTCTGCTTTGTTTTTACATAGAACGCAATGGATCTCTAGGTGTCGCAGTACAAATGCATCACCGCAATGTGTCACAGGTACTGCGCATGCTGCGTTGCCTCTGGGTACTGCGCGTGTCATGCGTGACTCTGGATAACTGCACATGCATGCGTGCCTCGGTCACTGCGCGTGCGTGCGTGCTCTGGGTCTGTGCGATGCGGTACTTGCGTGCTCATGCTGCGGGTACTGCCGCGTGCATGCTGCCTCTGGGTACTGCGCTGCATGCGTGCCTCTGGGTATGCTGCGTGCTGATGCTTTGCCTCTGGGTATGCGCGTGCATGCGTGCCTCTGGGTATCTGCGCATGCATGCGTGCCCTCTGGGTACTGCACATCATGCGTGTGCCTCTGTTTACTGGCGTGCATGCGTGCTCTGGTACTGGGCGTGCATGTGCCTCTGGGTACGTGTGCGGGCAGGGCGTGCCTCTGGGTACTGGGCGTGCATGCGTGCCTCTGGGTACTGGGCGTGCATGCGGGCTCTGGGTACTGGGCGTGCATGCTTGCCTCTGGTACTGCACATGCATGCGTGCCTCTGGTAACTGCGCATGCATGCATTGCCTCGGTACTGCGTGTGCATGCGTGCCTCTGGGTACTGCGTGTGCATGGCCGTGCTTCGGGTATGCGCGATGCGCGTGCCTCGGGTACTACTGCACATGCATGCGTGCCTCTGGGTACCTTGCGCATGCATGCGTGCCTCTAGGTGACCGTGTGGTGCATGCTTGCCTCGGTACTCTTGCTGCGCGTTGCATGCTGCCTCTGTGTCCTTGTTCATCGGCCTGGTCCACTTCACGCACGCTGCTTTGTTCGGATGCAGCTGCTGTCGGTCTTCGGCATGCGTCCTCAGTGGTACTCTGGGCGTGAACATGCGTGCCTTTGGTACTGGCGCGATGCATGCGTGCCTCTGGGGTACTGCGCCGTATGCATGCGTGCTCTGTACTCGGGGCTCTGGCTGCACCGTGCTATGGCCGGGCGCTCTGGGTGCTCCAATGGCTCGTGCATGCGGGCTCGGTCTCTCTATGGTGATATGGGTTACTGCCTGCATGCTGCCTCAGTGGGTACTGTGCTGTGCATCGAGTGCATTGGGTCGTGCGTGCATGCTTGCCTCTGGGTACTGTGTCGTGCATGCGTGCCTCTGGGTACTGCGCGGCTGCGGCCTCTGGGTACTGGAGTGCATGTCGTGCCTCTGGGTGACTGCGAGCGTGCATGCGTGCCTCTGGGTAACTGCGTGATGCATGCGTGCCTCTGGTACCTGGCGCTGATGCGTGCCTCTAGGTATGCTCATTGCATGCGGTTACTCTGGAGTATACTGCGGTCGATCCTCTGTATCCTCTGCGGTCATGCTCGCTTCATTGTTCCTGCGCCTTTTTGTCTCCTGCGTGCCTCTGGGTACTGCGCGTGCATGCGTTGAACCTCTGGGTACTGCGTGTGCAGGCGATGATGGCGTAATGCTGCCTCGTTGTACATGCGGTGCATGCGTGCCTCTGGGTACTGCGCGTGTGAGGCCGGTACGTGCTTGGTTGCCTCTGGTACTGCGCTGCATGCTGTGCATCTGGGTACTGCGCGGAGTTGCTGTGCCTATGCGGTACTGGGTGCATCT
Organism: Ascaphus truei; assembly: GCA_036426205.1. Classification (NCBI taxonomy): domain Eukaryota; kingdom Metazoa; phylum Chordata; class Amphibia; order Anura; family Ascaphidae; genus Ascaphus; species Ascaphus truei. The sequence goes on along the minus strand of CM071570.1, from coordinate 248,161,233 downwards.
TTGCCTCTGGGTAACTGCGCTTGCAATGGTGGCCTCTGGTACTGCGGCTTCCAATGTCGTTTCCTCTGGGTATATGCGTGCTTCTTTGAATGCGTGCCTCTGTGTACTGCGCGTGCATGTGCGTGACCTCTGGTACTGGGGGGGGCAAAATGCATGCGTGCCCTGTGGTACTGGCGTGCATGGCTGTGCGCTCTGGGGAAAAAACTGCGCTTTGCAGCGTGCCTCTGGGTCCTCTGCGTGCATGCTGCCTCTTGGGTTACTGCGCATGCCTACCGTGCCTCTTGGGGACTGTGGTGCATGCGTGCCTCTGGGTATCGCTGGCGGCATGCGTGACTCTGGGTACTGCACATGCATGCTTGCCTTGCTTGATACTAGTGGGGTATTGTATCAAGGTCTCAGCGGCAACCCGGGCAAAATTGCACTGGGTCTACTTCCTGCCAAGCCTGATTTATAGGACTTACTGCCAGGGAGAGGGCAGACTGGTAGCCCAAAAACCAGCCGGGTACATCTGTAAAACCTATCTCACATATTGACACTATATAAATTAAAAATACCATATATTTATATACCCACCCTCATTAATACTTCAAGTGCTGATGTCTCAATATAATCTCCATTCTAAAGCAGGTGAGGACTCACAAGGAACTGTCCATTGTAACATGTATTGCACGTCTTATCCCACCGTTTCTGCTGAAATCAGAGGTATCTTTTTAGATACAAAGTAAGCCAAGGATCAAAAATAGGGTGCGCCGAGGTTCTGAAGCGTAGGATTATGGAGGACGGTGCGGGCCATATGGCTTGTGTCTACTTTCAAATTCTGCTTTGTTTTTACATAGAACGCAATTGGTTCTAGGTGTGCAGTACAAATGCATCACACGCAATGTGTCACAGGTGCTGTGCAGTGCGTAGCCTCTGGCGTACTGCGGTCGTGCATGCGTGACTCTGGATACTGACATGCATGCGTGCCTCGTCACTGCGGTCGTGCGTGCTCTGGGTACTGTGCGTGCATGCGTGCCTCTGGGTACTGCGCGTGCATGCTTGCCTCTGGGTAAGGCGCGTGCATGCGTGCCTCTGGGTATGCGCTGCATGCGTGCCTCTGGGTACTGTGCGTGCATGCTGCCTCTGGGTATTGCGCCGTGCATGCGTGCCTCTGGGTACTGCGCATGCATGCGTGCCTCGGGTACTGCACATGCATGTGTGGCTCTGGTACTGGGCGTCTGACATGGTGCCATCTGGGTACTGGCGTGCATGAGTGCCTCCTGGGCGACTGGGTGCATGGTGCCTCTGGGTACTGGGCGTGCATGCGTGCCTCTGGGTACTGGGAGTGCATGCGGGCTCTGGGTATGGGCGTGCATGGCGTGTGCCTAACTGGGTATGCCATGCATGCGTGCCTCTGGTACTGCGCATGCTGCATGCCTCGGGTACTGCTGTATGGTGCTCTGTATGCGTGTCTGGTGCTTCAGCGGGTACGTGCGCGTGCATCTGCTCCTGGGTATGCTACATGCATCGGTGCCTCTGGGTACTGACGCATGCATGCGTGCCTCTAGGTACCGTGTGTGCCGCCGCCTCGGTAATGCGCGTTGCATGCGTGCCTCTGTGTATCTGTGCGGCATGCGTGCCTCAGGTACTGCGCGTGCATGCGGTTGCTTTGTGTACTGGACGGCATGCGGCCTCTGGGTACTGGCGTAGTGCATGCGTGCCTCTGGTACTGGCGTGCATGCGTGCCTACTGGGTGCTGGGCGTGCATGCGTGCCTCTGTGGTATGGGCCGTGCATGCGGCGCTTTCTGGGTACTGTTCATGCATGAGTGCCTCTGGGTACTGCAATGCATGCGTGCCTCTGGGTACTGGCGTGCATCGATGTGCATCTGGGTACTGTGTGTGCATGCGTTGCCTCTGGGTACTGTGTTGTGCATGCGTGCCTCTGGGTACTCGCGGCTGCGTGCCTCTGGGGTACCTGCGCGTGTGCAGCGTGCCTCTGGGTGACTGGTGTGCATGCGTGCCTCATGGGTACTGCAAATGCATGCGTGCCATCTGGTTACCTAGCGATGCATGCGTGCCTCTGAGGTAATTGCTCTTGCATGCGGTGCTCTGGGTATAGCTGCGGGTCCCTTCTTTCGCTCTGCGGTTTGCTCATTGGCTTTCACTGCGTCGCTTTTGCATTCCTGCGTGCCTCTGGGTACTGCGCGTGCATGCGTTGGACCTCTGGTACTGCGTCGTGCATGAGGCTGTGCCCTGTCTTACTGCGCGTGTATGCGTGCCTCGGGTATGCGGTGCATGCGTGCCTCTGGTACTGCGCTGTGTGTGCCTCTGGGTAGCGCGGCATTGCGTTGCCTCTGGTATGGCGTGCATGCGTTTGCCTCTGGGTACTGGAGTTGCTGTTGCCTATGCGGTACTGCGGTGCATGCTTGCTCTGGGTAATGCGCGTGCAGAGGGGCCTCGGTACTGCGGTGCATGCGTTGCATCTGGGTAATGCGGTGAACCCCCCCCCCCCCCCCCCACCTAATAGCAGATATAGTGTGAGTGCGGAGAACCTACAGTTACCAGTGTGAGTGATGCGTTACTTGTTAGGCTCACAGGAGGGCTGAGCTTCCGCCACGGGGAACCTGGGGCAAGTATATTAGGAGTAACCCTGTACTCGGTGCAGCGCCTCCACCTGCGATGGTTCCCAGCAGAGCGGGAATTGGCCCTCGCAGGACACATACAAATACTCAGCACACCGTATGTATAATAACCAATAATGCTTTTACTATCGTGACCGTACTCAAGCATAACACTCAATAAATCAACAGGTGTCCCTCCCTAGAGGAGACACTAACTCACGGGTCTCGCAGGACGCTACCTTCCCCTACACCCCCACCGGATGATCCCACCCAGTGTCCAGTAGCCCCACACAGTATTACCCCACCCTTCAAGTGAGATGTGCATGTGTGACTGCGCAGCCACTATGTCCCGTGTGAATGTGAGAGGACTCGTTGGTGCACTTGTGGATTACCTGCCGGACACTCCGGTGCCCGGGCCTGCCAAGGAACTTCACAAAGGATCCTGATGTCGGCTGAATGCAGGAACCACCGTCCGGGGCGATCCCACCCGGATGGCTGCTGCAGCGACAGCGAAGGTCTGAGCCCAGACCTCGGGATAGACGCACGGCGTCCGCTGTGTCCCTAACTGGCTCTGGATCTGGATAGTAAGTGACAGGGTCCCTAACCTGGGGCCTGTCCCTACAACACTCAATACTACCAGGTGGCTCAGGGCTGTCTCGGGCCTTGGGGGCTGCTGGCCTAGTGCAGGGAGTCACTGACTCCTGCACCCTACCTTCTTCCCCTGGCTGCTCCTGGCGCTGACTGACTAGCGTGCTGCAAGCCCGCGAAATGTATCAGATCTCCCCTGCAGGGAGATGCTGCAGCCCTATTGGCTCCCTGGCGTCACGTTGGGCGCTCCTGAGGCTCATGGGAGATGTTGTCCCTTCTGTGAGCCTTCTACCGATTGGCTGCCTCTCGCGCGCGTCTCCTGCGCATGCGCGAACTTCCCTGCTGGCCACCGCACCGCGATCTGTACTGCGCATGCGCGAACAGCAAGAAGATAGCGGCGCCCTCGCCGCCCTGCTTCGGGAGCGCCGGGAGCCCTGCAACGCGATCGAGGCCTTGGCAACCGGCCGCACGCGTCCCCGGCAACCCCCGAGCAGGATCCTGACTGCCCTCACTCTTGCGATCGGCTGGCAGGGCCGCCAAGGGACTCGGCGGCACCGCGATCGCCAGCAAGGTGAGGGGGGTGCTGACAGGCAGGAGGGGACCTGGCTACACATGTATAGCGATGGCTGGTCCAGCTAACCCTCTGCCCCTCAGGTCACGTAAGCCCTAGTAGCTACAGGCCGTGGCAGGCTATCCTATGGGTTTACCCCCTCACGCAGCCTCCCTGATTGGCATAAGATGTGGTAACCGTGGGTCTGTGTGGCAACCAATGCTGGTGCAGATCCAGTATCCTCCCATTTGCATCCGAGAGGAGGCTCCCTAAATTATATTGATGCTCACTGCCCGATGACAATATAGCATATGCATCGATGAAGGAAGGTATCAGGTCCGTGGATGGTGCATGGACAGCGGTAGTAATAGAGGCCTAGTGCGGAGCACTTGTCTTGTTCCTTCCCCTCATAGATATGAAGGACTGGGACACCTTACCCCTGGGAGGGTAGGGCTCAACGCCCATACCCCAGGAAGGGTAGGGCTCGACAGACTCTCTCACACCCCAGGGGCGGACTCCTAACTATAATTTAGGGAGCCTCCTCTCGGATGCAAATGGGCTCTCCCCAGCTGTGGTCTCCCTCACTGTACCGCGCCGGGCCTCAATCACTGACACAGTGCCATGCTGAGCCACTGAAGCCAGCGTGCGCCGGGCCTCTCTCATGCCGGGTTGCTCCCGGCGCGTCGATGTCGGAGAGTCTCGGCACGTGCCGGCATCAGAAGCTCGGCATGGGACAGTCAGTGAGGGAGGCCCACAGCTGGGGAGAGCTGGGGCCCGGCGTCAACGAGAGGACCGGTAGCCAGGCAAAGAAGTTGGGCCCGACCTCTGGCCGGGCCAGGCACCCCACAAGCACCGGTTCCAGGACACTTGTCCCGGATTTCTCCCCCTGTCAGCGGACCTGTTTAAGAGCGATACCCTATTTACGTTTAGAAGGAACTCATGTAAATGAGTTCTTCAGTGTTAGGTTATACCTTTTTGTTTTTGGACTAACAAGTTCTGCTCTCCTCCTCAGGACGAGCGATACTGATTTGCACAGATTCCAGGAGGTTAACACACGTGAAAAAACTAATGTGGGTAATATTTTATTGCAAAACAAGGGAAGCCGAATGGGCCAGCTGATGTATGTAAGATGGGAAGCCAGATTGTTATTCAGGGAGGTTTCATATCTGGGACCTGGCAAACGTTTTGACGCAAGAAAACGTGAGAAGAAGTGACATTGGAAGAAACATTTACTAAGCAGTTCCTTTGCGGCGTACGGCTCCTCCCTTCAGGACAGCGCCCCTACCAATTATCCAAATAGCATGAAGGTATAATATACCTGATTATCAGTCTACACATCACCCTCCACTGAAGAGTATATGAGTGTCTGTGGCTGGCAGAATGAAGAGAGATGTGTAAGTATTAATATTTCCCATTAGGGTATTTATGCACCCACAGGTCACCTTTATAACAAGGGAACTCTGATACTGGCTTTGTCCAGCTTTTAATTGTACTAAATAAAAAAAGCATATGCTTCATTTATTTTACCCCTTCAGGGTATTTCCACATATCTCACAAGGTTTAATCCACAGGACAATAAGAAATGATATATACTCAGTGTAGGTTCCTGCTCAACGGACTTTACCTTGCCGAGGTTGGCGGCTTGAATCAGGTTTTGATCAAAAGATGCAACCAGATGACTCCTTTATCACACAGACTTAGGATCTAAATGTAAACAGGTCACTGGTATATTTTAGCCCAATTGGTAGGAAGGAGTGCCGGATCAGTTCTTTTGTTTTCCACATATGTAAGGCCAATCCTTTTACCCGCTGCATACTCCATAAAGGGAGGAGCGCGGCAATATGTACAGTCTTCTACGAAGGAACACACACATCCTGTATTATACAGCAAGTGCACTTCTCTCCACCCCCTGGGAGATGTGTGGCTACGGTGTGTGTGTGTGGGTGCGATACCTGTGGCTCACAGGAAACCTAAGTATAACAGTTTTACTGCACAGAATAACAATAACCACACTACAAAACATACAAGCCTAGTAGGGCCGTACCTCCTCACCGTGCTTCCCCCTCCACCGTGTCCTCACCACCGTAGGGTTTGCCCCACTGTACTGAGGGGCCCCATGGCACCCAACCACCCTGGTGTCCACAGAGTCAAACACCCTCCCACGTGTATGAGACAGCGCTGCCCACTGACCAGTGTATGTTGGTGCACTTGTGGAGATGAGGTACCTGCCGGGTGTGTCCACACCCGGGCGTGCAGATGAAGAAGATGGGATCCATGGATCCAGCGACTGTTTCCGTGAAGCCTCCACCTCTACGTTGGGTGGGTCCCGCTTGGAGTGTACCACCTTTAAGAGTCGGTTATAGTAGCAGGTGTCTGGTCCCAGACCAGGGGAAAGACCCTGCTATATACAGCAAGTGGCAAATTCTGCATCTGACGCCTCATTGACACTCACCATTAAGCACGATGCACATGAAGCAACATTGGAGCAAAAATCAGTCTGAATTGTGCTTCAGAATAACCTTGATACATACACAATAAAAGAAATACAGCCTATACAGATTACAGTTTCGACGAGTATGCAGAGACCCCACTGAGTGGAAATGGTGTAAGGTTTCCAAAAGAGATGAAACAGAAGACAGCCATGGACTCGGCAAAACAGGGGTTCGAGTGACTTACGAAAGCTGGTATATAGAGCAGATAAAATGTTAGTAGCACTACAAAGAAAACCTTGTAAGAAGAGGGGAATTTGACGAGGACTCGACCCAAGATATTAGTTTAAGGAAATACTTAGACTAATCTTAGAGAGAATTAGACTATTTTATCTATAGAACTGGATCTCCAGAATCAACCAAGTTCTGTGGAATCAACTGAGTGGGAAGTTCTATCATGAGATAATGAGACTCAATTGTAATGATGGGGACAGTCTTCGAATGAGTGGGACAGACTTCTAATGAGTGAGACTCAATCCTAATGATGGGGACAGTCTTCTAATAAGTGAGACTCAATCCTAATGATGGGGACAGTCTTCTAATGAGCGAGACTCAATCCTAATGATGGGGACAGTTTTCTAATGAGTGAGACTTAATCCTAATGATGGGGACAGTCTTCTGAGTGAGACTCAATCCTAATGATGGGGACAGTCTTCTAATGAGCGAGACTCAATCCTAATGATGGGGACAGTCTTCTAATGAGTGAGACTCAATCCTAATGATGGGGACAGTCTTCTGAGTGAGACTCAATCTTAATGATGGGGACAGTCTTCTAATGAGTGAGACTCAATCCTAATGACGAGGACAGTCTTCTAATAAGTGGGACAACATTCTAATGAGTGGAACAGCCTTCTGATGATGAGAGATCCTTAATTCTAATGAACAAGACTCAATCTTAATGAGCGAGACAGGCTTGTAATGAGTAAGAGTCTCTCCAAAAAAGTGGCAATTTATATTCTTACTGCGTTATCTTTGTAAAAGTGAGAGGCAGGTTATAGTGAGGGTGATGGAGCAGGCAGCAGTTCTTTGCACACTGGGCTCTCTATAGCACAGGAGGTTATAGGGGGGGAGGAGGGCCAGGAATAAATAATGGCTGCAGAGTCCTGTTTAGTAGTTTTTTCCCACCATGCTTTGGGAGGAACCAGTTTAATAAAAGCTTCATGCACACAAGTGCGCAGTAACGAAAAGGTCCACTGTTACTTATTGGTATGGAACGGATAATGGGGGAGGGGAGAGGGAGTGGAGTGGGGGAGCTTTGTAAAGAGAACACGTTTCCATGGTTTCGGAACACTTTCCCCTGTCACTTTGTATCCCTCATGTTCATTCTGTCTTCATCTATTCCACTGAATAACCAGGTCAACTCAATCGTTAACCCCATTGCTGCCAGAGGGCCCAGTAACGCACAGCATGGAGGGGCATGAACGCATCACGGGGGGTGGGGCCAGGAACGCAGCGCAGGGGGGGGAGGAACGCAGAGCGGAGGGGGGGGGGGAGGGGAGGGGGGGAGGAAGGCGGGGGGGGGGGGGTCAGGAACGCAGAGCAGGGGGGACAGGAATGCAGCGCAGGAAGGCCAGGAAAGCAGTACAGGGGGAGCTAGGAACGTAGCGCAGGGGGGAACGCAGCACAGCGGGGGGGGGGGGGCGTGGAGGGCCGGAACACCGCCATGGGGGGGGGGGCCAGGACTCGGTGCGAGGGGGGAGATAGGAATGCAGTGCAGGAGGGGCAGGAACACAGCCCAGGAAAAGGACAGGAACGCACCACAGGGGGGGGAAGGAATGCACCGCCAGGGGGGGCAGTAACGCAGCGCTGGGGGGCTGTAACGCACTGCAGAGGGGGTAATGAAAGCACTGCAGGGGGGGCAGTAACACAGCGCTGGGGGGCAGTAACACACCACAGGGGGGGAAGGAACGCACCGCAGGGGGGGGCAGGAACGCACCGCAGGAGCGCACCCTTTGGCGGCAGGTGCCCTCCCCCTGTGATCACTCATCCTCCCACTTACTGGCTCTCCATCTGCCTCCCTCTCTCCCACCGCAGGCCAGGAACGCACAATGCACCGCGCGGGAACGCACAATGCACCGCGCGGGAAAAACACACACAACACACACATACACACTCAGTCCTCCAGCCCAACATCCTACAAAGCCCCGCCCCCGGCATCCTTCAACAAATCCCCTGTGGCCCGGCCGGCATTCTCTAAAAGCCCAACCCCCCGCATTCTTCAAATCCTCATCTGCTACCGCATCTTCCCCGCATCGCGCGCCCCCGCGCACCGCCACCTGCTAGAAAAACCGGGACATTACCGTGACGGACTGGCTACCGGGACAGGAATGAAAAAAAACGGGACTGTTCCGGCAAAACCGGGACATCTGGTCACCCTATCTATTTGCCTCACCCTTTATGGGGTAAGGATGTGTTCCAGTGCTGGATCTGACTCCTAGTCCTTGCCAGGGGAGGGATGATGCCCCCTGGATGAGGTCACTACTACAGGTCTAGGATGTTTGAGGCATATCTGCCCAGAGAATGGGTGGATGTACCATGTCCTAAGGATGGGATATATGGGGCATGGATATGGACTAATTGCTACCTGTACCCCGACTCTCAATAAAGTCCCTGCTGCACTGTTACTGGCACTCTAGAGTATTCCTTTTCTACAAGGTCCTGCAAGGAATGGATCCCGGTCTCTGGCTGGGCCCTTGCAGGTGGAGGCGCTTCACCACACCATCTTACCACCTTACCTACCCCAAGCCCCCCCTACACCGAGGCCCAGGATCCTGGAATACCTCCAGTTGAGCAGCACTAGCACCATAATACCAACTATCACCCGTCGAGGGGGCATGGGGGGAGGGTAGGGGTGTTACATGGAGACTAAGCCACAGAGGAGCATAGCACCAATCCACTACGTGGATACTATCAGAGGGGCCCACAAGATATAAGGAGGGAAGCCTGGCTGTGTTATGATGAGGCCTATCGCAGCGCATATCAGCAGATAAGAAGGTCAGATGGGATTACAAAGATACAGTACATACGCCTCAGAGGCCGTGTCCCTTTAGGACAGCAGCCGGCAGATCACAAAGCTTAGGGCGGTCGGCAGGACGGTAGTGAGGCGTTTGCTGGCTTTTTAACGATAGCGCAAGGAAGTTTGGCCAGGAATTCTCTGCCTTTGGCGGGAGCCAGGCGGCCTACAAGTGTTTCCAGAAACAGAGGGGGGGAGAGGGAGAGGCAGCAGAAGTTGGTCAAAGGGCAGCAGCACCGATGAGAGTAGACGCGATGCAGAAGTGGCTAGGGTGCTATCCCAATCAGGAAGAAGGATGTTTACTGTTAGCCGGCTTCTCACTGGAGTTTGTGGAAACTGTGTGAACGGTGGGAAGCGATTACGGGAGAAACGTTAAAGCTGTAGAACAGGAATTGTCCTTGATAAGGATTGTGGGTTCTTTTAGTGAGGCCCCCCTGGCAGATCTGAGGATTTCGCCACTTGGAGTAGTTCCTAAAAAGAAACCCGGCTCCTTTTGCCTAATACAAAACCTCTCTTGCGCAGCTGGGCAATCGGTTAACTATGGTACAGTATCATCCCAGGTGTCATATGCGTTAATTGATAAAGCGATACTTTTGTTTAGGCGCTGCGGCCCACGGGCGTTGCTGGTAAAAACGGATATAGAGCTTGCTTTAACCTGTTGGGTTGCCATTTTGAGGGAGAGATTTTTGTTGACTTATTTTTACCGATGGGTTGTTCTATCTCCTGTTGTTATTATTTTGACATTTTCAGTTCTTTTTTGCGTGCGTAATTGGAGAAGAGTGCGGGATTCCGAGCGTTATCCAATACTTGGATGATTTTTGTAGTGCCCAGCGGGACAGCAGTCTGTGTTTTTGCTAGACGTTTGCGATGTCGAGAGTGGCAGTGTGGTTGGGGTTTTTGGGTAGTTAAAATGGCAGGACGTTGTGTTTAATGGCTAGTTAGAGATGTTTACAGATGCATTATGTTTGGTGGGGTACAGGTGTTATTTTGGGGGTGGGGGGTGTGCCGCCGCGCTTGGACGGATTCCTGGCGGGAATCTGAAATCATCTTGTTTTTCCTCGAACTTTTGCCCGTATTGGTGGCGGTGGGAGTTGTGGGGGGAGAGTTTGGCTAACCGCCATGTTATCTTTTGGTCAGATAATATGGGTGTAGTGACTGCATTAAACAGTTTAACGACATCGTCACCCCCCCCCCCCCCCCCCCCCCCCCCCCCATAGTACAGCTATTACGATATCTGGTAAAGGCATTTTCGGATGGTAATATTGTTAAAAAAAAAGGGAGTTGTCGGAGAGTTCAGTTAAATGTTGGGCAGGATTGAAGCGGTGGGAAGGCATATCAAAGCATTTCCTGGTTAAGAAGATGCTTGCGGGATGGCGGAAAGAGGGTTGGGTGTCTGATAGTCGTAGGCCAGTCAACCCAGAGATTCTGGATGGTTTATTGCGGGTTTCGACCGAGGTTTGTTTTTTCGGAGTTTGGTTCTAAACTGGTTGGTGCAGCTTTTTTGGGGCATTGATGGTAAGCGAGTTGGTTGCGGAGTCAAAGTTCGCTACAGGTTGACTGATCTGGGGCCAGGTCCTTTTGGAGCGGGTGCAGGTAATATTTTTTGTAAGGCACTCTAAAACCAATCAGGCGGGTAAGCAAGTGTCGATATGTATCGGTGGTTTGGTTGAGGCACTGACTTGCCCTGTACGGTGCTGGGAGCATACGAACAGTGGCTGGTCATTACCTGCTGCACGAGAATAGGTGGCCTTTGACTCGGTTCAAATTCTGGCAAGTTTCCGATTATGATTAAAAAAGCTTGGGGTGGATGCCACTGCCTACCGGTCCCATCCTTTTCCCATTGGGGCGGTGACAGAGATGGCTGGGCTGGGTGTTGGTGAGGATGTAATTAAGAGAATATGTAGGTGGGAGTCTAGGAGGTTTGTAAGCTACTTTAGGCTCCAGTTGCTTGTTCAGCAAGTTTAAGTTGATTTCATTTTAGGGTCATGCCCCAGGGTGGTTTCAATGTGTGGAGATTCTTATATCTTTTGGGCTGCTAGGAGGGTGGTTGTTCATTCATATACGGTGTAGAGACAAGGGGTTAACTGGACTGCGGTCCAGGGATGTGGTTTGCACCTTGTTATACCTTGAAAATGTATGTTCCCCTGTTCCCATGTTTCATTATATGCCTGTATTTTAATGTTTTAAAGTGCATTTCTGTATCTCCAGTTCTGGAGGTCGCAGAGAGTTCATATTTGGCCAATATGTGGAGTCACTGTAGGCATTAAAAACTGGCAAAGGTCGACCCACTGAGCCCACCAGAATGAAACTTATTAATATGTGTAGATATTAAAGTGTATATGTATTTTATTTTGGATCTGTTCTCAAAACGCAGACGCCATTTGCTAGGCTAATAGGTCATGAAGGGCAGACGGCTGAGTAGCCTAAGCACGGTGATCAAAAGTTAACTGCCTTGATTGTTACCCAATGTCTAGGGATTAAGTATTAATCAATCAACAAACTCTGCCAGTCTAATTGTTACCTGAGGGCATGGGTTAGTCTGTTAGTCTCCACGTTAGGGAGTGGATACAGATAATTGTTCACCATTAGGCTGTATTCAATGTTAAGAATAGGGTTGCACAGGTATATAAACTGTGTCAACCCTGCAGTTTTCAGTTGTGCTGGAGTTGTGCTTCTGATACCATCTTGAATGTCACTGGATTGCTGGAGTTGTGCTTCTGATTCCACCTGGAATGTCACTGGATTGATGGAGAATTGCTAGCGGATACTTCTCCATTCCCCAACCCTAAGTAAGTGTTACCTTCTTGTCTGTTAATTGTACTATATTGCTGTGTTCACCTTAATTAAGGAATAAATTATATTTTATTATATCTAAGCCTCGTTCAGTTCAACCCAGATATTTGGTATTCATTATACCTTGTCATAAGTTACCGTGACAAGCTCTATAATTAACTGGTGGCAAGCGGCGGGATTGAACTGGACCTGTGTTACAGTATACTGCGGGATACTGTAACATAGTAGGAACTTGATGGTAATTGCAAGTTCCTGGGACTAAAGATATTGAACACACAGTAGTGCAACAGTTAACACAAGTTGTAACACCACCTCACTGCTGCGACTGAACCATGAGCGAGGCTGAAGGCTCATCCAACATGTGGACCCGAGCTCAGCTGAAGGACAAGTGCCGTGAATATGGACTGCCCTATGAGAACCAGGAGGTCGCAGACATGGTTGACGCAATCGGTGACTATGAAGCCCGGCTTGCAGAGCCTCAGGATACGGCTCAGCTTGCCCTTTTACAGCCACCCGGAGAGCAGGGAAGGAACCCAGTGCCGGGGCGGTGGAATCTCGGGGAGGGAACGAGTGCACCTCCCGGGAGTAGTGCAACAGGAGGGGTACTGGTTGCTGCGGCTACCAGTCCATTCACCCCTGAAATGTTGGCACTGATTACTGCGTGGGGAGACAGAGGGACACCGGAGGAGCAGCTGCAGTTTATCACTATGGCAGTGAACAGACCCGCTTATTGCCCCCCTGTCCAACTCAACAACGATGAACTTAAGCTGGACCAGCACAGTCTCACCAAGTTCGTGGAAGGCACTGACCAGATTGACAGTTTCTTAAAGTTTGAAACGCAGTGCCGGCGGTACAAAGTGCTTCCCTAGCATAGGGTTGCACGTTTGGACCCCTTACTGTCCGGCTTGGCTAAGCAGACAATGATGGCGCTTCCAGATGAGTATGCTGATGACTACGAACACCTGAAAGAACTGTTATTGTTTCAGTACGGTTTTACCCCTGAAGCCTACCAGGGTAAATTCCGGCAGGAGGAGAGGCAGCCCAAGGAGTCCAATGTTACCTACGTGACCCGCATGGCTTTATACGGGATACGCTGGGTGGAGGGCTATGAGGCACAGACTTACCAACGCCTGCTGGACCTCATCTTCCAGGAGCAGCTCATGGAGCAGTGCCCGCCGGTGGTGAGGGCTTGAGTGTACGACAAGAAGCCCAAGACTTACCAGGAGGCGCCGAGGCTTGCAGATGACTATGTGGCCAGCTGAGCCCTGATGACCGCCAAAACAGTAGCCAAGGCGGCGGTGGCGGCGGCACCGGCCAAAAGGTCTGCCAATACCCCCCAATGGACTCAGAGGCCGCCTGCGGGCAGCAGTCCACCGAAGGCGGGGGAGCTCCGGCACGAGCGCCGGTGCTACAACTTCAACCGCCCTGGTCACATCCGACCAGATTGCCTGGAACCCCTGCGTTCCGACGGACCCCATCAGGGGCAACGCACCCCAGCTGCGAAGCCGGTAGCCCGCGTGCGGGTGGCTTCCACCACAGACTCCGGACTGGTCATGGAACCAACGCCCAGCGAGACGTCCCATGCAGCACCTGTCCCGGTTTCTTCGGTGCCTACAGCCAGGAGCGGAGGACATCTCAGCGCGGACCTGCAGCAGACGGCCGGCCGGAGCAGACATCTCACCCCGGTCACAGGCGGTGACCGGCAAGCAGTCGGCTTGCTAGATTCAGGAGCTGCAGTGACCCTGGTCCGACCAGAGGAATTGATCCCAGGCCCTGGGATACAGATCACTGTGGCCGACGGAGAGCCACGTTTCCTGCAAGTGGCCAGAATCTTTTTGGATTGGGGGAGGGCCAGGGTGTGCGGGAGGTGGGGTTTTTACCCGGTTTGGATGCCGATGTTCTTCTTGGCAACGATCTGGGACCGATGACCTGCACCTATGACCGAGTGCCCAAGCCCGCTGCAGTGGCGGCGGTCACCCGGAGCCAGAAAGCGGCAATGGCGGCGGCACCAGTCCCCCAGCCTTTGGGACCAACGTTAGCGGAGGGCGCAGAGGAGCCCGGGGCGGTAAGCCAGGATCAGTTGCAACCACAGACTGACTTGATGTTCCCTCACACCCTTCCCCATTCCCCTGACAATGACATGACTGGGGGGTGGCCAGAATTAGGAGCCCAGTTTAGGGAGGCAGTGAAGGCAGACCCTACCCTGGCCGGCGTGAGACTTCGGGCGTCCGAATCTCAGGCAGGGGAGGGCACTGAGCACTGCCTATGGCATAAGGGACTCCTGTATAGAGAAGAAGGGAACCCAGGGATAGAGGAGGGATTGACTGGTAAGCGACAGCTAGTAGTGCCCCAGGGGTACCGACAGCAACTGTTACGGGTAGCTCACTCTATTCCGTTAGCGGGACATCAGGGGGTCAGCAGAAAGCGAGCCCGGTTATTACAGCGTTACTACTGGCCGGGGGCATCTCGAGATGTGGGCTCTTTCTGCCGCTCTTATGATGGCTGCCAGCGAGTGGGTAAGGCGGGCGACCGTGTGAAGGTACCCCTGAAACCCCTACCGGTAATAGGGGAACCCTTCCAGAAAGTAGCGATGGATCTTGTAGGACCCCTTATGATTCCTAGCAGGTCAGGGAAGCACTACATCCTCACGGTGGTGGATTGTGCCACCCGGTACCCTGAGGCGGTAGCGCTTGGCACCATAGATGCCAAGACAGTGGCAGCAGCTTTGCTGAACATTTTTTTCTAGGGTAGGTTTCCCTAGTGAGATCCTAACCAATCAGGGGTCGCAGTTCATGAGTGAACTGTTACATTGTCTCTGGGATGCATGCGGTGTACAGCACCGGCGCACTACCCCTTACCATCCCCAGACAAACGGATTATGTGAGAGGTTTAACGGTACCCTGAAGCAGATGCTTCGAACCTTTATAGAGGCGGAGGGGAAAGACTGGGAGATTCATTTATAGCACTTGCTGTTTGCATACCGAGAGGTACCGCAGGAATCTACAGGCTTCTCCCCCTTCGAGCTACTATATGGCCGCAGGGTACCTGGACCTCTGGACCTATTCCGTGAGGGATGGGAAGGGGAGGCTACTGCTACTGATGCTTCAGTGATCCAGTATGTAGTAGATCTCCGAGACCGGTTAGAGATGCTCATGGGGGTGGCCCAGGACCACCTCAGGGCCGCTCAGACCAAGCAAAAGCAATGGTATGACCGGAATGCCCGTAGCAGGGAATTCATCCCAGGACAGCAGGTGCTTGTTCTCAAACCCACTCGGGAGAACTAGTTAATGGCTGCCTGGTCGGGACCGTACCCGGTCATCCGAAAGGTGAATGAATGCAACTATGTTGTACAGTTAGAGCCTGAGAGGCACAAGACATATCACATTAACATGTTGAAAGAGTACAGAGCACCGAGTATGGGAGCAGTAATGGCCATTTGTAGCCCACTGCTGGAGGATCTGGCGAGCAATGCTCTGCCTGATCTCCTAGGGGAGGCTAGGCAGGGACACACTGTGGAGCAGGTAGAGATAGGGGCACAGTTGAGTGCTAGGCAGCAGGTAGAAGCCAGGGACATGCTAGCTAAGTATAGGGCCCTCTTCACTGACATGCCAGGGACCACACATCTCACAAAACACCCAGTGCTCACAGGGGACCTGCAGCCTCTGCATAAGCACGCTTATAGAGTGTCAGCAGAGGTCAAGACCAGTATGAAAAGGGATATAGAGAAGATGCTGAGCCTAGGGGTAATTACTCCGTCCCAGAGTCCTTGGGCAAGCCCGGTAGTTCTAGTCCCTAAGAAGGACAAGACCACCCGGTTTTGTGTGGACTACCGCTTGCTCAACGCTGGAACGGTGTCAGATGCCTACCCCATGCCCCGCATGGATGAGTTACTGGATGAACTCGCGGGGGCAAAGTATCTGACCACTATGGATTTGAGCAAAGGCTATTGGCAAATCCCACTGACCCTGGAGGCTAGGGAGAAGTCAGCATTCCTCACTCCAAGTGGCCTCTATGAGTTCTTAGTGATGCCATTTGGGATGAAGAATGCCCCGGCTACCTTCCAACGCCTGGTCAATAGGTTAGTGGAAGGGATGCAGAGCTATGCCAGGGCTTACTTAGATGACATTGCTGTCTTTAGTAATTCCTGGGACTCCCATTTAGGACATGTAGCTGCGGTGCTGGATAGGATCAGGGAGGCTGGGCTCACCTTGAAACCCACTAAGTGTATGGTAGGGATGGCAGAGGTCCTGTACTTAGGGCACAGGGTGGGTGGAGGGCACCTCAAACCAGAGCCAGCCAAGGTAGAATCCATAGTTCAGTGGCCTGTTCCAAAAACCAAGAAACAGGTCATGGCATTTTTGGGCACCGCAGGGTACTATAGGAAGTTTGTCCCACAGTACAGCGCCGTGGCCAAACCACTGACTGATTTGACTAAGAAGCAACTGCCTGTGCTTATCACCTGGACTCCTGCCTGTGAAACTGCTTTCCAGGCACTGAAAACTGCGCTTGCTGGGGCCCCCATACTGGCTGCCCCGGACTATACCAAACATTTCCTTATACAGACTGATGCCTCGGCATTGGGGCTGTGTTGAGTCAAGTGGGGGACGACGGTAGAGAGCACCCTGTGGTTTACCTCAGCCGAAAACTACTCCCCAGAGAAGTGGCCTATGCCACCATTGAGAGAGTGCTTCGCCATTGTGTGGGCACTCAAAAAACTCCAGCCCTATGTGTATGGAAGGGCTTTCACGGTCCTCACAGACCACAACCCCCTGAGTTGGCTGCAGAGGGCATCAGGGGAGAATGCCAAGTTGCTAAGGTGGAGCTTGGCCTTGCAAGAGTTTGAGTTTACTATTCAGCACAAAAAGGGTAGTGAAAACAGCAATGCTGATGGACTTTCACGTCAGGACTATCCCTCTGAGACTGAGTTCGTTAAGGGTGCCAGCAGTGCCCCACTCCCCATTAGGGCCAGTGGGCCACAGGTCACCCATTAAGAAGGGGAGGTGTAGAGGGAGAAAGGGGGTGGCTCGGTATTAAAGGGGTTGCACCCCATATGGCCATCCCCTGACCTCACCAGAGAGACAAGGGGTTAACTGGACTGCGGTCCAGGGGTGTGGTTTGCACCTTGTTATACCTTGAAAATGTATGTTCCCCTGTTCCCATTTTTCATTATAAGCCTGTATTTTAATGTTTTAAAGTGCATTTCTGTATCTCCAGTTCTGGAGGTCGCAGAGAGTTCATATTTGGCCAATATGTGGAGTCACTGTAGGCATTAAAAACTGGCAAAGGTCGACCCACTGAGCCCACCAGAATGGAACTTATTAATATGTGTAGATATTAAAGTGTATATGTATTTTATTTTGGATCTGTTCTGAAAATGCAGACGCCATTTGCTAGGCTAATAGGTCATGAAGGGCAGACGGCTGAGTAGCCTAAGCACGGTGATCAAAAGTTAACTGCCTTGATTGTTACCCAATGTCTAGGGATTAAGTATTAATCAATCAACAAACTCTGCCAGTCTAATTGTTACCTGAGGGCATGGGTTAGTCTGTTAGTCTCCATGTTAGGGAGTGGATACAGATAATTGTTCACCAATAGGCTGTATTCAATGTTAAGAATAGGGTTGCACAGGTATATAAACTGTGTCAACCCTACAGTTTTCAGTTGTGCTGGAGTTGTGCTTCTGATACCATCTTGAATGTCACTGGATTGCTGGAGTTGTGCTTCTGATTCCACCTGGAATATTTTGGATCTGTTCTGAAAATGCAGACGCCATTTGCAGGCTAATAGGTCATGAAGGGCAGACGGCTGAGTAGCCTAAGCACGGTGATCAAAGTAACTGCCTTGATTGTTACCCAATGTCTAGGGATTAAGTTTAATCAATCAACAAACTCTGCCAGTCTAATTGTTACCTGAGGGCATGGGTTAGTCTGTTAGTCTCCATGTTAGGGAGTGGATACAGATAATTGTTCACCAATAGGCTGTATTCAATGTTAAGAATAGGGTTGCACAGTATATAAACTGTGTCACACCTACAGTTTTCAGTTGTGCTGGAGTTGTGCTTCTGATACCATCTTGAATGTCACTGGATTGCTGGAGTTGTGCTTCTGATTCCACCTGGAATGTCACTGGATTGATGAGGAGAATTGCTAGCGGATACTTCTCCATTCCCCAACCCTAAGTAAGTGTTACCTTCTTGTCTGTTAATTGTACTATATTGCTGTGTTCACCTTATTTAAGGAATAAATTATATTTTATTATATCTAAGCCTCGTTCAGTTCAACCCAGATATTTGGTGTTCATTATATCTTGTCATAAGTTACCGTGACATACGGGACTCCACTTTGCCTGCATGAGGACATCATGAGGGTAACATGGTTAGGGAAGAGGGGTATGCTGTGGACTCATGTCCTCCCTGATGTCCTGTGTAACAGGCAGCAGTATGGGTGTCCGGGTGTCCTGGTCTTCCATAAGAGGGGTAACAACCTGTGTCAGGGGCGGACACTAGAGTTGCTTTACGATATGAAGAGGGATTTGGAGCAATTGTTATTATTATTTCGAGAGGTGGTAACAGCCTTGTGGGAGGTCGACCTTAGGTGCTGCTGGCGGGGGTCTAGGGACGATAAGGCAATCGAGCGGAGTTGGCGCAAGCTTAACATGGTGTCGTTTGATAAGGAAATGGGAGCTGTGGTTGTCCAGCACAGAGAATTGGAGGAACCAGAAGTTGGTCTTTTTCATGGAGATGGTGTCTTGTTGGAGGTGGGCATGGACATTTTCAATGTGGGCATGAAGGACGGCCTTGAAACTGCGTTGGTGGGGTGGTGAGGCCAGTTTAATGCATTATATAGCCTCCCCTGTGGCGGGGGTTTCATAGGGTGCCAAACTGGATCCTGGCGCAGATGGGGGTCTAATGCCCTGGGTTGTTTCGGGCAGATGGCGTAATGCCCGGTTGGTATATATTACCATGATGGCTGAGCTGGCTATCCATCCAGCATGGGGAGTATGGGGGGGTTGAGGTGCCACACGTATGCAACAGCTCAAGACACAGCCACGGGCAGTTTGCCACGGTTTGGTTTACGGACTATATATAATATTTATATGGTCGAGCTAATAAAAGACGTGGCCATTATACCCCATATACAGTGTGGCGTGCTATAAGTGTCCGTGTCTGTTATTGGGGGACGATGGTGAGGAGAATGGGGCATCCATGGGTCAGGGGCCTTGATGGAAGTAATCCCCCCTTTAGGCAAAACAGTTTTAACGCCAAGTTATTTGAAGCTAACGCAAGGCCGTGTTAATTTAGCATGTGGTTAAGCCTGTGGTAATGGGATCACGAACGGACGGTGATTTGTCATATATTGAGCATTGTGGATTGGCGTTAACCTCTGGGGAAATGATATCCGCTACCCACTTAGGTAACTTCACGTTATTTACAGTACATTCATTTTTCCGAGCTCTCAGGGGCCCTCAGACCGTTCCCTGGGATGCTGCACCTCTCTGAAGAAATCGTTCACGTTCCATATAAAGCCACAGAAGCCTTTCAATCTGCGTTTACAAACACCGACAGCACAAGATATTTCATTTCAGTTTCTAATCAGTCGTAAAGGACCTTTACCCCTCAGGGTGCCCTTCAGACACCCGGTGAAGTTACCCGCCTATGTTGCCCGTGTATGGGGCTGATCACTGCTGATCACTGCCGCACGATATGACCTCCTGTTCCCTGCCTGACGCGGAACGGTTTAACACAGACGCACATCGCTGCGGAGCTGGAATATCAACGGCATTCCGTCGCCGAAAGGGTTAATGGGCATCCCTATTTGCAGTGGAGGTAGATAGCAGTGGTACTGTGCTGGATATTAAGTCGTTCTGCAAAAATGGGGCAGAGCTCCTCGCTTTACGGAGGTGTGTGCACAACGTGTGCTCTGAAACAGAAGCACACAGACGGGCGTTCAAACACAGGCACGTTTTCTTCAAAGGAATTTGGGACAGTAACTTTGTGCAAAGGGTAATTTGTACATGGAACAGCAGTGGTAGTCTGAGCCCACAGTGACCCCGCACTTCCACCCCGATCTTCACACATCCACCACACAATCTGCTGGAGGGGAGAAGCATGTCCTCCTGCGCAGGGACAGCTGCGTTCCCTCTGGGTTTCTCTGGTGACCTCTGGCATCAATCACTCCCCCTGCTCTGCCCTCCCGACGCAGGAAGTTTGTCTATTGACTTCCCAGACTTTCACCCAGAAACATGTTACAGGAGTCAGCGGTTTCCTGGCACATTAGAAGTGTAATCGCTGACAAACAAAAGCTGCCGAAGCACAATATATCCTTCCTTTCCGCGGAACAGCTGCGAGACTTTGTGCCAGCTGTGCACCTGTAATTATGATTCATGAACATGGATAAAAAGGGAAAATACATGAAGGTCGAGGCGTCCCCTAATCTGAGTCCTTTGCAAAGGCAGAAGAGCCGGCTACAGCAGGTTTTTGGACAGTTTCCTGTCAGCAATTAGGCCTTTCGTCTCATTGGCACCAACGACAAGCTTACTACACCTTCTTTCAGTAGGGAGATTGTTTAATGGGTTAAAGGGTCAGTCCCACGTAGGAGCAAAGTGACCTAATAACAGTTCAGAATGTGATGTTTGGCTGCAGCGAATGTAAAAATGTGTCCTGGCCGCGGTGTCCTGCTGGTGCGCACGCATGGGCGTGGCAACCACGATGTTGTCCCGACTGTGTGACCACGCAAGGGGGCGTGGCAACCACGATGTGTCCTGCTGGTGTGCACGCATGGGCGTGGCAACCACGATGTGTCCCTGCTGGGTGTGCACGCATGGGCGTGGCAACCACGATGTGTCCTTCTGGTGCGCACGCATGGGCGTGGCAACCGCGATGTGTCTTGCTGGTGCGCACGCATGGGCGTGGCAACCACGATGTGTCCTGCTGGGGCTCTGCATATTATTCATACAGAGCCTGGGAGGTGAGAGGCTCTGCGCGTTATTCATACAGAGCCTGGGAGGTGAGAGGCTCTGCATATCATTCATACAGAGCCTGGGAGGTGAGAGGCTCTGCACATTATTCATACAGAGCCTGGGAGGTGAGACGCTCTGCATGTTATTCATACAGAGCCTGGAAGCAGTATTTCATCGCCTTCCCCATGACCACATCTCAAGAGATCCACAAACCTCCACTAATGACCCCAAACAGGCAGTGTCCCTGCAGCAAACCTGACGCCGTCCCGCCATGAGCTAGGGCACTTAGCAGCCTTACACTGGCCTCGCAGTCACCAACACACCTACCGTCATCTCCAAACCACCCTGTAAACCAAGGTTAAATATAGCAATCTCTCTATCTGAAAGATGCACCCCATCTCCCCTTAAACAAAGCAGCCAAACTGCCCTCCAGATCCGTGTGTCCGAGAGATAATCTGATTCATATGACCTGACCCAACAGAACATCCACCCCAAACCACCTAAGCCCTCCATGGAGTCTGCCACCAGCTCACTTCCCAGAATTGCCCCAAAGAATGCCCATGAAAACACCAAATTAAATAGGCAGGCTCAAAATGAGAAACACAAACCGCCCTTGTGCTGACCACCAAGCCTTCCAACGTCCCTAATAACTGGACCACGACCATCCTGCCTCTCTGCCTCCTTCAACCCGCAACCCACTTGTGAACCAAAAAATATGTTGTCACATCCCTACACCAATCCAACTTAACCAAGAACGGCAGAACCGCTAAAGAGTGGTCCATACTGGCACCTTACTAACCCTCCTCCTTCTTTACATAAAATGTATCAAAACTTCCCTGGAAAGGGCCCCACCCCTCCTACCACGAAACCTTGCCATTCACCCGAGGCCATAAAGTATCCTGCCCACGTACTAGGAGCCACTGTTTTTTCACCATGACCATCCCTTTGTCACTACACCAGATACCACAGCCCCACCGAGCAAGGATCCCGCAGCACTCTCCACCGCCACCGGAGCCAGCCTCCTGAACGCTAAAACCAGAACGTCAGACAAGGCAGCGTTTACCCCATTCTCGGAACCCGCCACGTGCCTCGTCCAACCCCGGATATTTCTCTCCAAGTCTTGTAGCACACTCCAACCCCTCAGCAGCCTAACTACCGGCGGGCAGACGCTGAAATACTATTAAATGCAGCAACCATCCCCATGTTGTCAGACATAAATATTACTTCGCTGTTGGCAAAGACTTCCCCACCACAATTCCACCACCACCAGCTGTAAAACTGTGAGATTACCCAAAAGGCCAGACCCCCCCATGCTACAGCCCATCTCTGCAATCCCCAAAGTAAACCCTAATCCCACCTGTATCCGTGAAAAGCTCAATTTGCCCATTCTCTATGGACTCTCTCACCGCCAAAGCCCCCCCCCCCCCCCGTCCCCAATTGTAATGGGTTAGGGAAAATGAATTTCCCACACTCCAAAATCCTCCCTAATCCCTTTCAAAATCTAAATCGGGTGATGAGGACATTTAACTGATAACATAGAAAAAGCCACCAGCCAATGGCAGAAGACGCTCAACCATCGAAAGCACCCGAGTCGCAAATGTAGGATGATCTTGAAAAGTTAACGGTGACTTTCTCTTCCCCCTTAATTCTGCGTACAACCCCACCAACTTAACCCTCTTCTCCTGTCCTTCACCACCACAGCCTCGCCCCAGTGACCACCTCTGCAGCCCGTTATGGGCTTGCTCTGTTGTCCCTCATGGCTCCCATGATGGTCTCCTCTTTTCCCCTCCCGTGCTCACCTGATGGCCTTAGGCTGGACACACTTTTCTGGACGCCAGTAGAGATGCGCAAATGGGTTTTCATTTGATTGAATTTCTTTTCAAAATGTGGCACAAATTGTGGGGTTTTACAATTTTCGGGGAATTTTTGTTTGAAATTTGGTGGAAACGGCGACATTTCATCATTGTAGTTGCATTTTTTGGAAAATTGCCCATGGTCAGGTGATCTTTTTGAAACGTGGCCCTGGCGGTGGTCATAGGGACCCGGCAAATTTACAGAACGCTGTGGTTTCCTCACGCAAGAAAACCCTCCAAGCGTCGCTGAGTGCCGGTCTTCTGAATGTGGAACCCGCACTCTGATCTCCGCGATGCGCGGGCTTATACTGAGCTGCACGTGTCACGCTCTTCCTGCCCATTCTTTATATTTCCATGGATATTATACCGTTTGTTTGGTCCATAGAACTGCACGCAGAGCGGTACACAGCGTGTTGCACGCAGAGCGGTACACAGCGTGTTGCACGCAGAGCGGTACACAGCGTGTTGCACGCAGAGCGGTACACAGCGTGTTGCACGCAGAGCGGTACACACATCTGGGGGTGAACGCAGATCGGTAAAGCAGCATTTTTTGCAGCGCTACGGTACACAGCTTTTGCACGCAGGAGCGGTACAAAGGCTTGTTGCACGCGAGCTGTACAACAGCCATGATTGCACCAGAAGCGTAATTACCACATGTTTTGTAACTTCAGAGCTGTCCAACAGCGTCTTGCCGCAGAGCGGGGGTACCGCCACCGTGTTGCACTAACAGAGTCGTTACAACAAGCGTGTTGTTCTCGCATTGAGCTTGTTACACAGCGTGTGCAAGGACGCAGAGCTGGACACAGCGAGTTGCACTCAGAGCGGTTACCAGGCCGGTTTTCACGCAGGGAGCGGGTACAGCAGCATGTTTCACCAGAGCGTTACACAGCGTGGTGCAACGCAAAGCGTACCATCATGTTGCCACGCGGAGAAAGCGGTGGGATAACACAGCATGTCTTGCACGCATAGGCTGTGGGACACAGAGCGTTTGTGTGCAGCTCAAGCTTATACAACAAAGCGTGTGCACGCAAGAGCGGTACACCGTGTTGGCCGCAGAGCGCTAACAGCTGTGTTGCCACGCAGAGACGGTAAGCAGTAGCAGAGCGGGTACACACGCGTGTCTGTGCACGCAGAGCGTGGTTACAAGCAGCGTTGCAAGCAGGTGACATGTCAGCAAACAGCGTTCCACAGCATGTGCAGACTCAGAGCGTAAACACAGCATTTTGACACGCAGAGGGTACACCAGCGATGTGTGCAACGCCAAGCGGTACACAGCGATGTTGCACGCAGAGCTGTACACATCGATGTTGCCGAGTGACGAGACAGGTTGACCACAGAGCGTGTACACGAGTGGTGCTTACCAGAGTCGTGCACTTCAGCTACACACGTGAGTTTGCAACGCAAGGCGGTACACACTATTGTTGCACGCAGAGCGTGGTTACACAGCATGTTGCACGCAGATCGGTACATCAGTGTGGTTGCACGCAGCGACAGCATGCGTTGACCAAGATGGTACAGCAGAGTGTTGGCACGGCAGTACTTACACGCTGTAAGCACGGTACGCTGTTGCCATCAGAGCGAAGCGGTACAGAGCGCACAGCATGATCGTACACAGCAGATGTACCAGATGGTGCCTCGCGAGCGGGTATTCACGCCGTGTTGCAGGAGCAGAGCGGTGACAAGAACCCGTGTTGCACGCAGACGGTACCACACTGCATGTTGCATCTGAGAGAAACAGCAGAGCGGTAACACAGAGTTGCAGCCAGAGCGGTAAACACAACTGTTTTTCACGCACGGAGCGTGTACACACAGGGTCAGTGTGGCACTCAAGACGTACCACGCGTGTTTGCACGCAGAGGCGTTACAGCACAAGCATGGTTTGCAGCAGCGGTAACAGCTTGCACCAAGCTGTACACAGCTGTTTGCACGCCAGAGCGGTACACACAGCTGTTGGCACTCAGAGCGGTACAACGAGCGGTTGTCACGCCGAGCGGTCACAGCGGTTGCACTCAGAGCGTGTACACAGCGTGTGTTGCACGCAGAGCGGTACACAGCTGTTCACGCAGAGCGGTACACGCGTGTTGCACGCAAGCGGTAACCGTGTGTTGCAGCAGAGCGGTAACAACACAGCGTGGTGCAGTCCAGAGCTGTACACAGCTGTGTTGCACGCGAGCGGTACCACAGCGTGGATTGCACGCAGAGCGGTACCAGCGTGTTCACGCAGAGCGGTACCAGGAGTTTGCACGCAGAGCGGTTAACCAAGCAGTTGCAGCATAGCTACATCACTGTTGCCGCAGAGCGGTAACACATGTGTTGCGCGAGCGGTACAAAGCGTGTGGCACGCAGAGCGGTACACAGCGTGTTGCAGCAGACTAAACACGTGTTGCGCACGCAAGCGTTGCACACAGCGGACTGTTGCACGCAGAGCGGTACACAGCGTGTTGCACGCAGAGCGGCGTACAAACACGTGTTGCCCGGCAGAGCGGGGTACACAGCATGTTGCACGCAGAGCGGTACACGCGTGTTGCCACGCAGAGCGGACACAGCGGTGCACGCAGATCGACACAGCATGTTGCCGCAGAGCGGTTACAGACGCATGTTGCAAGCAGAGCGGTACACAGCGTGTTGCACGGCAGAGCGGTACACAGCGTGTGTTGCATCTCAGAGCGGTACACAGCGTGTTTGACTTCAAGCAGAGCGTACGGCACAGCGTGTTGCAGCAGAGGCGGTACACAGCGTGGTGCACGCAGAGCGGTACACAGCGTTTGCCGCAGAGCGGTACAACACGTGTTGCACGCAGAGCGGTACAAGCTGTTTTTGCAAGCAGAGCGGATAACACAGCATGGTGTTTGCAGCAGAGCGTAACACACGTGTTGCACGCGAGTACGGTAACACAGCGTATGTTGCACGCAAGCGCGTACACGTTGACGGGCAGGAGCTGTACACACGGTAGACACTGCAGAGCGGTACAGCAAGAAATGTTGCACGTCAAGCGGTACACAGCGTTTTTGCATCGCAGAGCGGTACACGCATGTTGCACGCAGAGCGGCTACACGTTGCACGCAGAGCGTACACAGGCAAGCTGTTCACCAGAGACGGTACACACACGTGTGGTGGCACGCAGAGCGGTACACAGCTGTGCACTCCAGAGCGGTAAACAGCGTGTTGCACGCAGAGCGGTACACAGCGTTGGCAACCAGAGCGGTACAACAGCGTGTTGCACGCAAGGAGCGGTACACAGCTTGTTGCACTCAGAGAAGGCGGTACACAGCGGTGTTGCCCAAGAGCGGTAGCAGGTACACAGCGTGTTGCAGCGAAGACAGCGGTACACAGCATGTTGCACGCAGGATCGGGGGTAGGCCGACAGCATTGTTGTAACGCGGAGATAGCGGGGTAAAGCACAGCGTGTTTGCACGCAGAGCGGAAGTACAACAGGTCAGGGTTGGCACGCATAGGCGGGGGGTACACAGCATGGGTTGAGCAACGCATGGGATCGGTTTCGAGCAGCGTTGCACGCAGGTCGGGTACAGCGAGCATGTTGCACTGCACGGACTAGATAGCAACACACAGAGGGGGAAAAAAAAAAGAAAAAAAAAATGTTCACTCAAGTCGTACACGATCGTGTTGCACGCAGAGCGTACAAGGGGCAGCGGTGTTTTTCCGGCGTCAGATGCGGTACATAGGGAGAAATATCGGTTGGGTATGTCACGCGATCGGGGGGGGTACGCGTAGCGTGTTTCATGAGAGCAGTACATCCCGTGTTAGCAGGCAGGAGCGTGTACACAGCATTTGCACGCAAGATGCGGTAGAAACACATGCATTTTATGCACGCATAACAGTACACAGAGTGTTGCAGCGCAGGGGGAGAGACGGTACAGCAATCGTGTTGCACACGGAGCGTAGCGAGCCAGCGTGTTTGCACTACAGAGCGGGTGACAACATGCTTGTATGCAAGTGCAGAGAGGCGGGTAAACCGCTGTGTTTCCGCGAGGGAGCATACCAGCATGTTGCACGGGCAGCCGAGAGCGGGGAATAACAGCGTTGGTTTGTGCAGCAGAGGCGTGTACACAGGGAGGCGGTGGTGCCGCAGAAGCTGTACACAAGCGGTGCACTCATAGGCGGGGTAAACAGGCGACGCGCATGTGTTGACACGGTCATAGGCGGTCACAGCGTGTTGCACGCTCTTAGGGGCGGGGTACACGGAAGGCGTTGGGTTCACGCGAGTCTCGGGTACAAATCTGGTGTTGCAAGCCGCAGGGGATCGGTACCAGGTGGTGCAGAACGCAAGAGCTGTACACAGCGTGTTGCACGCAGAGCGTAACAGCATCGTTGTTCAGGCGAAGCCGTACAGGCATCGTGTTTGCACCAGATCGTACACGCGCGTGGTTGGCACCAGGGGACCGGTAGCCGGCAAGCGTGTTGGCAACGCGAGAGCGGGGTACAACAACATTCTGCTGTACGATAAGAGCGGAGTTACACCGGGCGTGGTTGCAACGCAGACGGTGACGGGAAAACTCGTGTTTGCAAAAGGGCTCATAGCGTACACAACTTGGCTGCTTGTAACTAATATGGCGGTCACACATCGGTTGCAGGCCGAGCCGTACACAAAGCGGTTTTTGCCAACTCAGAGCGGAATACACAAGCTGTGCGGCAGGAGGCGGTACGAGACGCGTGTGGCGCTCAGAGCGGTACACAGGCTCTTTGACGCAGAGCTGTACCAGGGGCTGTGTTGCACGCAGAGCGGTACACAAGCGTATTTTTGCACGCATAGACATATACCCGCGTGTTGCACGCAGGAGCGTACACGATCGTTGTGTGCGCAGGGCGCAGGAGCGGTACAGGCAGCGTTGCTGCGGCGCAGAGCGGTACACCGCATGGCGTGCAACGCAAAGAGCGGTACACAGAATGCCTGCTGTACAGAAAGAGGCGAGTACGACAGCGGTTTGCAGGCAGAGCCGTTAAAAAAAAAGCACAGCGTGTTGACACCAGAGCTGGAAAGTATAACGCTGGGGGGCAGAAAATCTGCTTTTGCAGGCAGATCGGTAACACAGAATGCGTTGTTGCAACAGCAAAGAGCGTTACGACAGCGTTTTGCACATGCCGAGCTGGTACGACACAGCAGTGTTGCAGCTAGATCGGTACACCAGCGTGTTGCACGCAATAGCGGTACACAGCGTGTGCCGCGTGTCCGCGTGCACCGCAGAAAGCGGGGTAGCAAACGCGTTGGTGCAGACGCTGGGAGCGGGTACACACGGTTGTCGAGGCGACGGTGCACGAGCGGTAACAGCGTGTTTGGCACTACAGAGCTGCGTACACGCGGTTGTCTAGCAGGAGCGGTGGGTAACAGTAGTGCTGAGGGAGAACACATACTGGTGCGATCTCAGACGCGGTACCACAGCATGTTGACGGCAGAGCGGGAATAGACAACCCATGCTTGGCTGAACAGAAGAGGCGTGCACACATGCCATCAACTGAAAGGAATGGGGACAAATAAAGTGACTTGCCCAGGCCACGAGGGAGCTGACCCTGGCATTGGCAGCCGGTTGACCTGTGTTACTTCTAAGCTCTTCCCTCCGGCTCCTCAGTGCTTTTGTCATTGTGTTTACGTATTGCACATACTGTATGGTGCGCAGTTCCCCCTCCGCGTCATTCCTTGTTAGACAGGATCTCCGCCATGTTATTTGGGGTGTTGTAGGTTGCTGCACTCAATAGATGTAATATTTCCTTCTTCCAGCAGCGTTTCCAGTCCTGGGGCCCCGGACACGTGCGGTACGTGGCTGGTATGTGCAGTACGTGGCTGGTATTTGTACTTACCCCGCGTATATCCCGTCCGCCATGTTCGTCAGGGAGGTTCCGGATACCATAAGGGTCATGTAAGTTACAACTAATTGCACAGACTGCAGCTGCAGCTCTCTGCGGAAGGGTTGGTTTAGTGCAGGGGCGGCCAACTCCCGTCCTCAGGGGCCACCAACAGGTGAGGTTTTCAGGATATCCCTGCTTCAGCACAGTGGAGTACATCAGTGGCTGAGCCACCTGTGCTGAAGCAAGGGGATATCCTGAAAACCTACTGTTGGTGGCCCTTGAGGGCTGGAAGTGGCTCGTCATTGAGTCAGCCATGATTGGAGCCACCTGTGCTGAAGCAGGGATATCACGTGAAACCGGACATTGGCTCTTGAGAACTGGTAGCGCCGAAGGCGGGGAACCCCCGGGAGGGGGGGGGAAAGGGCAAAAGGAAAAGGGAGAAAAAAAAAGGGGGGGGGGAGGGGGGGGGCGGGGGGGGGGGCGGGGGGGGCCCCCTATTTAGCGCTTATGTTAGGGGGAATACCTCTGTTTCTTGCCTTGGTTCCAGTTTGGATATCTTACAGAGGACTGTTCTGTCTCCGAATTAATGTAACTCGGCTTACTAGGCCCTGTCCTCCAACCTCGTGCCTCGACACGCACAGTCTGCTCCTTTATTAACCCCCAGAGCCCGCCTTATCCTCCTGCGCTGTATTATCTCCCAGACCCAGTAAAACAGTCATTTGTAACCGCTGAGCACCTCCTGCTCTTGAGTTGAGTTATAACACAAGCTGTGAACTACTTATGGGCTTCAGTCAAACGGCCATTATAACAACACTAACAAGAAAACGATTAGTACGGTGAGTTTGCAGGATATAGGAGAGTTCCACTATTAGGCTGCGTCCATGGATACTGCTTGCGGGCGGAGGCGCGCTGAGGCTGAGGGAAAGCGGGTGCTTTCCCTGGCCTTTGACAGGGGGCGTGTCGGCGGGCGGGCCAGTGACGTCACGGAGCTGGATCGCCCTCATTGGGCGAACCGCTCACGTGACCGGCCCTGCGCTCCGGCAAGCGCGAAAATTTGTAATTTTCCTAAGACCTACGCTTCCGCGCACTTGCGGAAGCGTAGGCGAGCCCCTACTAAAGCCGCTCTCATTGCGGCTGTAGGGGCTCAGTGCCGCAAGCACTATCCATGGACGCGGCCTTAGAGAGAGCGCTCAGCCTGTCCTGGAACTAGAATCACAGTTCTTTCCCCTTTCCCCCTCTGCCTGCTGCTGGCCCTTTATGTTGTATACTTTCCCTGCAGTTATTATTCCCTGTGCAGGCGATTTGGATACATTAGTTTCTTTTTCTCCTAGCCTCCTGCAGCGGTTGCCACGACTACCCCTGTTATTCCCCTGGCATAGTGGACTGTTCCACTAACCCCTGCCTGTATTCACCGTTTCCTTAGCCCAGGCACTACCTACGCCCTCCGTTCCCGGTAAGAAGCATCGTTTTTACTTTTTGTCCTTACCATCAAGCACTATTATTGCAGAAACACACTCTCTCTCACTGCACCATCTACAAGTATATCTGGGATCTGCTGCTTTCCAACAAAGTGAAGGAAACTTATAGAACGTGTGGTGCTTGTAAACGGAAACTAGTTACGCTGTCTGACCATATATTACCCAGCGTATTTCCCCGTGGTTCCAGCACACAGCCCTCTAACCCCACCTGTACAATGCATTACAGACATATTTGGGACCCATCTCTGCAGATCTATCACGGTATTGCCAGGCATTGCTGACAGGCGACATGCTTTGCTAAAATTTGCAAACCGGGCAAAAATGTGCCCTTTTAATTTTTTGCCAAATATTTCATGAAACTCTCCCCTCCGCAACCCCCTGTCCTTCCCAAAAGCCAAACGTTTAAAGTCAAATAAATTCAGGTCACATGAGCCCTTCAATAATGTCATTTTAGGAAAAATTCCTGCAAAAGAAGGGGGAAAAATGCTGTCGAAGTCAGCGAAATTTTAGGCCAAGATCATGAAAAGGTGGCGTGTAGCAGACATTTTGCACGGCAGTCACACGCGCTTCTGCGAATCGTCAAATAAAGGCCTTATTCAATATGCCGTGACGATCTTCCCGGCGCTGGAGAAGATTTGAGGTCCATTCGTTGGAATGGCGGTGAACGCCCCTGCAGCGTGGTGGTCTTATTTTGTACTTTTTGGTGTGTAACCGCGACCAGAGCTCGACCTTTCATCACCAGACACTGACGGTAACACGCTATTTGTTCTCTCCCATTAGTATAACTATCTCGTGTAGTATATTGTGTAGGGATTCTGGGTAATGACATGCAAATGTTATCTCACAGGTAGAGATGGGTGAATCTGTTCCCGGGATTTTTGCTGATGTTACCCCCAAAATCCACCATTGCATACACCGGGTGAATGAAAAGAAAGCCTGAGTCGCAGATGACCTGGTTTTCCAACATGTCCCCTTCAGCGTCTACTCGGACGCTTCCATCCATACCCTTCGCAAAGAGAGATATCTGTAACATTACCAAGGCAAGGGAGACATATCTCACAGGCGGGGCGTAACCTTGCAATTGTCCTTCTCTCTGCAAGAGAAGGGGCGAAACCTGGCAAAATCCGTTCCGCGGTGTAAAATGCGTCGGTGGATTGTTCCAGGTTTCATTTGTGCGGTTGGACAAAAAAAACGCCATTGGAAAAAAAAATCCGCTGGGTGATTTGACCGATCCGCGGACTCCACACTTGCTGATTTGGATTGCCGGCGGTAAAGAAAAAAAATTCCGAAAAAGTCGAAATCGCCCCGTTTTGAGATTGATTTCGCGGAAATCCACGGACCAAAGGAACCGGCCAATCTGCGGCGCATCCAAATCCGGCAAAAACATTTGCCCGTCTCTAGCCAAGAGGTCTCACAAAACATTGCCTGTTCCAAGGCTTCTGAATCCTCTCATGTCATTCTTCCAGATTTGGCAAAGGTCGGGCAGCCATGCCTAGTAACAGTGGGAAACAGTGCAGGCAGTAACAGTGAGCCCTGGTAACAGTGCAGGCAGTAACAGTGAGCCCTGTAACATGCATATCAGTAACCGTGATCCCGGTACCAGTGAGCTACAGGCAGTAACACTGAGCCCTGGTAACATGATGCAGGCCAGTAACCGTGAGCCCCTTTAACAGTGAGCCCTGGTAACAGTGCAGGCATCTACCAGTGAGCACCCTGGTAACAGTGAGCCCTTAGTCACAACAGTGTAAAAACGTGGGCAGCAGTAACAGTGAGCCCTGGTAACAGTGCAGGCAGTACAGTGGGAACATTGCGGCAGTAAACATTGAGCACCTATGTGTAACCGTGCAGGCAGTAACGTGACCCTGGTAACAGTGCAGGCATTAACAGTGACCCTGGTAACATGCAAGGCAGTAACATGACCATGCAGTGCTAACAGTGGGCGGTGAACTTGGATAACCTTAGTGGTGGCAACAGTGAGGCCGTAACTGACCTCATACGTGTAACATTGGCAGGCAGTAACAGTGTGGGAAACAGTGCAGGCAGTACAGTGAGCCCTGGTACAGGCAGGCGAGTAACCAGTGATCCCTGTACAGTGCAGGCAGTACAGTGAGCCTGGTACAATGGCAGGCAGTAACAGTGAGCCCTGGTAACAGTGCAGGCAGTAACAGTGAGCCCTGTAAATGTGTGCCGTAACCGTGATCCCTGGTAACAGTGCAGGCAGTTAACAGTGAGCCCTGGTAACAGTGCAGGCAATACATGAGCCCTGTAACACACTGAGCCCTGGTAACAGTGCAGTCATAACAGTGGCCTGTAAGGGCTGCAGTAACAGTGAGCCCTGGTTACGCATTGAGCCCCTTTAACAGTGCAGCAGTACATGAGCCCTGGCCAGTGCAGGCAGTAACAGTGAGCCCTGGTAACATGGCAGCCTGGTACAGTGCCTGCAGTACGTGAGCCCTGTAACAGTGAGCCCTGGTACCCATGAGCATTCACAGTGGAGCCCTGGTGACAGTGAGTGTAACAGTGCATCCGTAACAGTGAGCCCTGGTAACAGTGGAGCCCTTGTAACAGTGGCAAGGCAGGAACAGTGACCCTGGTACAGTGAGCCCTGGTACAGTGCAGTGCAGTAACAGTGAGCCTGGTAACATGATGCAGTTCTCAGATAACAGTGAGCCCTGGGAACAGTGCAGGGCAGTCACACAGTGAGCCCTGGTAAAACATTAGTGACAGAGCAGTAACAGTGAGCAGCCCTGGTAACATTGATGCCCTGGTAACAGTGTGTCATGGCCAGGTACCCGCCTGATCCCATGGTGACGCGTGAGCCCTGGTACCAGTGCAGTATTAACGTTGAGCCCTGTGACAGTGAGCCCTGGTAACAGTGCAGGCAGTAACGTAGCCCTGGTGATCGGTTATGGCCCTGTAACAGTTGCAGCAGTAGCACAAGTGATCCCTGGTGACAGTGAGCCCGGGTAACAGTGC
Source organism: Ascaphus truei (assembly GCA_036426205.1). NCBI lineage: Eukaryota > Metazoa > Chordata > Amphibia > Anura > Ascaphidae > Ascaphus > Ascaphus truei. The sequence goes on along the minus strand of CM071570.1, from coordinate 248,128,132 downwards.
CGGCAGTGACAGTGAGCCCTGGTAACATGAGCCCTGCGTGACACCGGCAGAGTTGAACGTGTGAGCCCGGTAACAGTGCACGGCATGACACAGTTGAGCCCCTGGTACAGTGCGGACAGTGCAGAGCATGAACGATCGCACCCCTGTAACAGTGCAGGCAGTCCATACTGTAACGAGGCAGTGAGCCCTGGTAACAGTGCGCCCGGGTACGCATTCAGTAACGTGATCCCTGTAACAGTGAGCCCTGGTAACAGTGCAGGCAGTAACAGTGAGCCCTGGTAAACATTGCGGGCAGTAACATTGAGCCCTGGTAACAGTGCAGGCAGTAACAGTGAGCCCTGTAACAGTGCAGGCAGTAACAGTGAGCCCTGGTAACAGTGAGCCCTGGTAACAGTGCAGGCAGTAACAGTGCAGGCAGTAACAGTGAGCCCTGGTGACAGTGAGCCTCTGGTACCGTCAGGCAGACCAGTGAGCCCTGGTGACAGTGATGGCCCTGGAACAGGGCAGGCTCAGTGAGCCCTGGTACATGAGCCCTGGTACAGTGCAAGGCAGTAACAGTTGGAGCCCGTGGGTGACAGTGAGCCCTGGTAACAGTGGCAGGCGTGACAGTGGGCCCTGGTAACAGTGAGCCCTGGTGCAGTGCAGGCAGTGACAGTGAGCCCCTGATACAGTGCAGGCATTAACAGTGAGCCCTTGTAGCAGTGAGCCCTGGTATACAGTGCGCTGCAGGCAGTGACATGAGCCCTGGTACAGTGCAGGCCAGTAACAGTGAGCCCTGTACAGTGCAGGCAGTCAGGAGCCCTGGTACAGTGCAGGCTTAACGGGAGCCTGTAACAGGCAGGCGTAACAGTGAGCCCTGGTAACAGTGCATGTCACAGTAACAGTGAGCCCTGGTACTTGCAGGCATAAGTGAGCCTGGTACATGCATGGCAGTAACAGTGAGCCCTGGTAACAGTGCGGCAGTAACATGAGCCCTGGTAACAGTGCGCAGGCAGTAAACAATGAGCCCTTGTACCAGTGCAGGGCAGATAACAGTGAGCCCTGGTAACAGTGCAAGGCAGGAACAGTGAGCCCTGGTGACAGTGTCAGCATGGTAACAGTAAGCGGGAGTGTGAGCCCTGGTAACAGTGCAGGCAGTAACAGTGAGCCCTGGTGACAGTGAGCCCTGGTAACAGGAATCAGTGAGCCCTGGTAAACAGTGTGCACTGCAGTAACAGGGCCCTGGTAACAGTGCAGGCAACAGTGAGCCCTGGTAACAGTGCGGCTCCCTGAGTTTCCAGCTCCTGCAGGACAGCCACTCTTATCCTGTTACAGGCATTGGGGAGGCTGTCTCCCTCCTCCCTCTGGTGTGTGCATGACGTCATCACCTGCGTCGCGCTGGCGCCCTGAGTCACGAGGGGGCGTTGACATCCCGAGCCAAGGCAGCATAGTGATCGTTGGTGGGTGATTACCCATTGGTGATAAATATTGTGGGATGTTTAAAATGTTCTGTAGCCCTCTCCCTTGTGATAAGAGGGCAATCTATTTGCCGAAACGTTGGACTTTGGTGGCACATAAACTGCACTTTTAGTAGACCGTGTGCCTGCTTCCATTCCTTGCTCAAGTACCCTCTTGGGTATGTCTGGACCTCCCGATACAGCGCACCGGCAGATAGAACTACCCCCCCCTCCACCACCTACCAGCGTGTTGCTGTGCTTCTACATATACACAGTGCAGCCTAACAGTGCCCTGGTTACAGTGGGCGGCGTACACAGTGTAGCCCTGGTTAACAGTGCAAGGCAGTAACATGAGCCCTGGTTAAAGTGCAGGCGTAACGTGAGGCCCTGGTGACAGTGAGCCTGTACCAGTGCCAGGCAGTGACTAGAGCCCCTGGTAACAGTGAGCCCTGGTAAACGTGCAGGCAGTGACAGTGAGCCCTGGTAAACAGTGAGCCCTGGTAACAGTAGGAGCCATAACAGTGATGCCCTGGTAACGTGGCAGGCATAACAGTGAGCCTGGTACAGTGCAAGGCAGTAACATGAGCCCTGGTAACAGTTCATGAGCAGTACACAGTTGACCCTGGTTAATCATGAGCCCTGGTAACAGGCAGGCAGTAACAGTGAGCCCTGGTAAACATGAGCCCTGTGACAGTGCAGTCAGTAACAGTGAGCCGGGTAACAGTGCAGGCGTAACTTTACGTGAGCCCCTGGTAACAGTGGGCAGGCAGTAACCAGTGAGCCCTGGTACAGTGCAGGCATAACAGTGAGCCCTGGTAACAGTTGCAGGCATTAACAGTGAGCCCTTGTAACATGTGAGCCTGGGACATGAGCAGTACAGTGCAGGCAGTAACTATGACCTGGATGAGCCTTACGGCAGGCAGTAAACAGTGAGCCCTGGTGACAGAGTGCCGGCGTGCGCGTAACAGACGTACAGTGAGCCTGAACATCGGCTACGAGTCCCTGGTCAGTGAGCCCCTGGTAACAGGTGCGCAGTGCCAGTGAGCCTGGTACAGTGAGCCCTGGTGTGAACAATGTGCAGGCCAGTGACAGGGAGCCCTGGTAACAATTGCAGGCATAACAGTAGCTGACGTCCTGGTAATGACAGTGACAGAGCCCTGGTAACAGTGCAGGATGAACAGTGAGCCCGGTAACAGTGCGGCAGTAACGTGAGCCCCTGGTAACATTTGGCCGAGTGAGCATGTAAGCACATAAGGGTGGGTAACGACCAAACATGGCCCGGTAACAGTGGCAGGCAGTAGGGCCATGGGTACAGCAGTAAGTGGCCCTGGTAAAGCAGGCATACAGGGCACTGTAACAGTGACAGTAAGTGAGCCCTGGTAACATCAGGATGCGTAAGTCAGCTAACATGCCTGGACAGTGAGGCCCTGTAACAGTGCATGACTAAGTGACCTGAAAGTAGATAACAGTGAGCCCTGGTACAAGTGACCCTGTAAAGTGCAGGGTACATGCTGGAATCAGCCCGTGAGCTGTAACAGTGCAGGCAGTAACAGTGAGCCCTGGTAAAGTGCAGGCAGGACAGTGAGCCCTGGGTAACCAGTGCAGCAGTAACAGTGAGCCCTGGTAACAGTGTGAGGCTAAACAGTGGAGCTGTACATCCTAGTACAGTGTGCCCTGTGACAGTGCAAAGACCCCTGGTAACAGTGCAGGCATACATGAGTCCCTGTGTAACAGTGAGCCCTGGTAAACGTGCAGCATTACAGTGAGCCCGTGGTACAAGTGAGCCTGGCATGTGCATAACATGTAGCCCTGGAACATGCGCAGTAACGTGAGCCCTGGTTACAGTGCATGCACTACAGTTGAGCCCTGGTAACCAGTGCACGCATTACTGCCCGGACAGTGAGCCCTGTAACAATGCATGGCAGGAACGTGAAGAGCCCTGGTACACAGTGAAGCTCGTAACCAGTGCAGGCAGCGTCCTGGTGAACAGTGACCCGTGTGTAACAGTGGCAGGCAGTGCACAGTGAGCCCTGGTCACATTGAGCCCTGGTACAGTGCGGCAGTGACAGTGAGACCCCTGTTAACAGTGAGCCCTGGAAACAGTGCAGCGTACAGTGACCCTGGTAACAGTTGCAGGCAGAACATTGAGCCCTTTAACAGTGCAGGCAGTAACGTGAGACCTTGGTAACAGTGCAGGCAGTAACAAAGCAGTGAGCCCTGGGTGACAGGACCCGGGACAGTGCAGGCAGTAACAGTGAGCCCTGGTAACAGTGAGCCCTGGTAACAGTGCAGGCAGTAACAGTGAGCCCTGGTGACAGTGAGCCCTGGTAACAGTGCAGGCAGTGACAGTGAGCCCTGGTAACAGGGCAGGCAGTAACAGGCCCAATCTTGGGTTTTCCCCACAGAAGCAGCTCCCTTGAGTGACAGAGGAAGAGGTGGGACTAGGCCTGTGTTCTGTCCAATCCTGGGCTCAGACCTGGTACCCTCTTCCCTTGTACTTGAGGGGCTGCACCACTAAATTGTTTCAGTGCCTCTCCCCACTTGAGAGAGGCTGGTACACACAGAGGTGTCTGAGCATTGGCCCCCTCTGTTCCTCTTCCCCTTGGGGGAGAGTGAGTGATACCGTTCCCCTGGTCCTGTTAGAGGGCTAGGGAAGAGTAAGGACTGCTTATGGGGCCCTTGGTCTGGAATGTAGGTGCAGGCACCATCCAAAGGTTGCAGACCTGTGTGTGAGCTGTACTGGGCAGGAGCCCATCTTATACTGTGCTGAAGCAGAAAATAAAGAAGTTACAGTTTAATATACTCCGGCCTAGAGTGCAATCTTTCTGGGGGGAGTGGAGTTATTCTTCTGCAGGAGATTGCCTTCATATATCTGGCGTCTGCAGCAGATGGAGGCGCTGTGCCGTCAGAGACAAGAACCCATGATGTACTCCAGAAGCCTGTCCTGTTCTCCCCAACAACACCGGCGTAGACTCAGATCTACTGTGAGCCAGCAGGTATGCACCACCATACACCGGTTTAATGGCAGAATCTCCCAGAGGGCGGGGGAAACACCGTTACAGTTGATAACCACCCAAATCTGTGCAAGAAAGTGTGATTCTCTCCAGATCTAAGATATCAACTCTACATAAGCTTCATGCAACATAAGCAACGCACCTACAGAGCTCTCTCAGTCTGCCGCATAACTGCATCTCTCATCCTTCTGCTCCTACATGGTTATCTAAAACTGCAACTGTATTTACTGGAGCTGCCAGTCATCCTCTGAGCAGGATTTGGGTATTTATGCATTTAAATGATGTCGTCTAAGACCTGATTTGGCCCAATGAATAGTCTTCCTCTGGGTTGGCTGTAATTAGGGAGGCGCAATACAAAATACTCTGCTGATGGTAGTAACATTTATATAAGGTCTGTGGCTCCCTACAAGATGCAGCCAAGAGAAATTTCCTTTTGGAGCCTCCAATCTTTTTGTTAAATGACTTACGAAACTCGTGGCCCACCAACACCCAGGTACTTATTACTCTTATGCTTTGTACTGCCAAACCTAACGTGGCATTCTACTGAAACTATTCTGGGGTCCCCACTCTTAAATATTGGGACAACAGAGTGTAGCATATAGTGCAGTTGCCAATTTGCCAGAACAATCTCGCAGCTTTGAACAATGAAAAGCAGTGAAACTACTGAACATTTTGGGAACCCTTTCTAAACTTTACCGAGGGAAACCCCGGCCACTTCTTCAGCTCAATGTGTTTACCGAACATGGTCTCAAAATGGACTCGCTTCCTAAAAATGTCCCTACTTTGCTTTCTTTCTTTTCCTTTTTGTTATTTATTTTACTCTTTCCGTTTGCCCTTTCTGTGGGGTCTCTGTCCCTATGTTTGTTTTAAACAGAAGGCTATGGAAATAGGCAGTTCTTTATTTTGACATTGTATTAAAACTCAAACACCGCGCACATTGGCTTTATGTATCTCTTTACATTTCTAAACCGATAAAAATGGTAATTAAAAGAGCCTTGTGCGCGATCCCCACCATTTAATTTAAATGCTATGTGGAGGAGCGCTGGGCCCCGCGTGCCCCGTGCGCCCCCCAGTTTGCGCACCCCTGGGTTAGACACACTATCGTTTATTTTTAACCTTAGTATTTGTATCCAATAGGAATCAGCCCCACATTATATGTTATGGTGGGTAAAAAAGGAGCGCCATAAACCCTCCACTGTACCGTGTACCCCAAATAAAAACCCCGCGTGTGAGCAGACAGGCCCAGCGCTGCCCTCCCCCATTATCTCCTAGCATACAGTGCTTCCACAGCAGCATGGGATTCTGGGTAATGACATGCAAATGAGCATACCGAGTGTGTTACTTCCCTATGAAAATAGTCTAAAAAAAAAAATCAAAGTTTAAGTACATTTTCACCCATTCTCTAAGATAAAGTAGTAACCTTATTATTCCAACGCAATATGGAAGAGAAAACGCTTGTGTTGTCGGGATAGATTGTCATGGAGGGACGCAGATTTCCGGAGGCCCCTCGCGGGCTGGACACGTTTCGGTGCCACAGTATCTTCACCATTATTTCCCAGAGCCTCGCCGCAGGAGGCGAGAGGAGTCCTCGTGTTCTGCCCCCACATATCTCCCTAAAAGTACAAGTAGTAAATGTCCCAGTATACCCTGCACAGTCCCAGTATGCCCAGCACAGTCCCAGTATACCCTGCACAGTCCCAGTATACCCAGCACAGTCCCAGTATGCCCAGCACAGTCCCAGTATGCCCAGCA
>CM071570.1:248004581-248121820 GCA_036426205.1 Ascaphus truei | reverse complement strand
CAGTGCCAATGTATGCCCTGCACAGTCCCAGTATGCCCGCACAGTCCCAGTATGCAACACAATATACCCAGCACAGTCCCAGTATACCCAGCACAGTCCCAGTATGCCCTGCACAGTCCCAGTATGCCCAGCACAGTCCCAGTATACCCTGCACAGTCCCAGTATGCCCTGCACAGTCCCAGTATGCCCAGCACAGTCCCAGTATACCCAGCACAGTCCCAGTATGCCCAGCACAGTCCCAGTATGCCCAGCACAGTCCCAGTATACCCAGCACAGTCCCAGTATACCCTGCACAGTCCCAGTATACCCAGCACAGTCCCAGTATGCCCAGCACAGTCCCAGTATACCATGCACAGTCACAGTATGCCCTGCACAGTCCCAGTATGCCCAGCACAGTCCCAGTATGCCTAGCACAGTCCCAGTATGCCCAGCACAGTCCCAGTATGCCCAGCACAGTCCCAGTATGCCCAGCACAGTCCCAGTATGCCCAGCAGAGTCCCAGTATACCCAGCACAGTCCCAGTATGCCCAGCACAGTCCCAGTATGCCCAGCACAGTCCCAGTATGCCCAGCACAGTCCCAGTATGCCCAGCACAGTCCCAGTATACCATGCACAGTCCCAGTATACCCAGCACAGTCCCAGTATGCCCAGCACTGTCCCAGTTTCCACTGGTCTTTAAAACATGAATAAAAAAAGCCTGCTGTCCACAGGTATTTCTTCCAAAACTAAAAACATTGGGGCAGAACTGGCTCCATTCTAATGCCCAAACTATACTGGATGTATCAAAGATAACATCCCATTGCAATCACTAGGCTTTTCTTTAATGTATCCCAAGTAATATTTGCACCCCACTTTGGTCTCCATACATCGACCCCTATGTTTTATTTGAGTTTCACAGATTAGAGCCGCCCCCTTCTCTACCTCCAATATATTTGTGGCTCACATAAACCTGGCCCCGGTTAAGAATTTGGTCGCTTCACCTATATGGAACTGGCCGTTGGGCCTTCACTTCCGTGGTTATGGGACAAGCCTGCAAGACAGAGTAGGAAATCAAAGTGCGCCGTATTACAATGTCCAGCGCCTGCTCTGTTATTTTAGCCGGGGTTCATTTCACCAGCGTATGGGACGGGAGTGAGTAAACAGAAAGCATTTTGTGTGCCCAGGAAGAAACAAGGAAGGTTTCAGATCTGAGCTATTGTGACACGCAGAAGGCCTGGACAATTGGTACTGTGTTACGTGATGGATGGGGAGAGTGACTGACCAGGGACCTTTGCTGGGAAACAATCAGTGTGGATGATGTTACTCACAGGAAAGACTCTGGGGGCTGGAAGGATGTGAGTAACAAGGTAAATACACTAAATACCAGAACTACATCTCCATCTGGATCCTGGTCAACCCAAAATAGACCCATTCCATTCTGATTCTTCACTGGGGATGGTATACCACCATCCTATACGTGCCGCTCTGTGTTTTGGGACGCGCCTCTCTCCCCAAGGTGCAAGCTGGGGCAGAGATGCAGAATGTGTCCAGGGGGGCTGATGGTGTGTACGGTGGGAGAGAGAGAAGGGATGGGGGAGAGAGAAAGGGATGGGGGAGAGAGAGAAGGCATGGAGGGGAGGGAGAATGCTTGGGGGGGAGAGAGACTGAAGGGATGCAGGGAAGAGAGAGAGAGAAGTGCTGGGGAGAGAGAAGGGATGTGGGAAAGGGGGAGAGAGGAGGGATGGGGGGGAGAGAAGGAATATGGGAGGGAGAAGAGATGGGGGTGGGAGAAGGGATGGGGGTGGGAGAAGGGATGGGGAGGGAGAAGGGATGGGAGAGAGAGAAAGACGGATGGGAAGAGAGAAAGAAGGGATGGGTGAGAGAGAAAAGTGATGGGGGAGAGAGAGGATGGGGAAGAGTGATAAGGGATGGGGGAAGAGATGGAATGGAGGGGAGAGAAAGAAGTGATGAGGGAGAGAGAGAAGGGATGAGGGAGAGAGATAATGGATGGGGGAGGGAAGGAAGAGATGGAGAGAGAAAAGGAGTGAGGGAGAGAGAGAGAAGGGATGTCGGGGGGGGGGGGGGGGGGGGGGGGGGGGGAGAAGGGATGGTGGGAGATTACTCCTATGCCCCAGTGTTTTCCCCTCTGTATCTTTTCCCCTTTTTATTTGTATTGTTGTTGCTCCTAAATAAGCACTTCTACACCTTGCTTGGTGTATGGGATCGAGTTAAGCTGCCTGTCTCTACTCACTTGCCACAGTGAGCTTGGGACAGAACACTGACCACTTACACCGTAAAAAAAACCCATTACAAATAAAAGTTGAGGGTGTCGCGACCTTGTGCTGTGTAAACACGGGTCACGATAGGACTTTGTTTTGTGATCATGGCAACAATATTATTACCGTTACACCATTGCTGATCCATTTTCACACTCATTTATCATGCCAGTCGTAATCTTACATAAACTCACCATAACTTACTTTCCAGCGTCACAGGTCGAAGCTCCACTAGTGGCCAGCCTCACACTGATGGGATCCACAAGATAGAAAGGGGGCTATGCACTAAGCTCCACGTTTTTGCGCCCGATTGGAAAAAAATTTGCTCGGCCGAAAAAAAGTGTAGCCAAAGGCACGATTCACTAACATGGTCTGGGCATTTTGTTCCGGCCGAGCAAAAATCTGCCAGATCGTGCGAGCTGCTTCCCCCCCCTCCCCAGCCCCCACCGCCATTGCGCTTAAACTTGTAAAGCGCGATAGCCGATAGAAAAAGCAGCCTGTAAGAACTGCATTGAGATGCTGCGTCTCCATGCTTGGCTCTTACAGGCGATCGTACTGTATAAATATACATTACAATACTAGTGCACATTAGCAGGGGTCTCCTGAACTGAACCGCATTGGTTTCAGCCTCGGGGACCCCCTACTTCATGAGATACAGGCCTTGTTATGGGGTGCCGGTATCTCCTCCATGATTTACGTCACACGACGTGGACGCTATAAAGATGGCGCCGACACTGGCACCCGATGCCCCATACCGGGGCCTGTAACTCGGGAAGCAGGGAGTCCCTGAGCCAGAAATCAAAGCGGTTCAGCTCAGGAGACCCCCTGCTCCCGCACACTATTAAAAAAATACATTCAAGCAGCTTCATTACCTTAGCGGCTACCCGCTAAGGCAATGAAGGGGTTAAGGCACAATAGCATGTTTATTGGGGGCATTTGCCCCCAATAAACACTGCAATATACAACACACCCACCCCCTGTGCCCCCAACAACCCCTATAACCCCTAACATACATCAATAATATTAATTAATAATTCATTTTTTTGGATGCACAAGAATTTTACTACAGGCCGGCGGTGGCCCTCGGGTGGTCCTCGCGGGTGTCCGAGGGTCCCCGCCTGCCGGTTGTACCAATTCTGTGCCCAAAAAATACATAAATACTTATAAATAAATACACCCCCTTTCCCCCCCCCCACCCCCCCAACATATACAGTACAGTAATGGGCAAAATTACTATTATCCACATATGGATAATAATGCATTTGCCCATTTAAAAAACATTCATCAGCATAAATAAAATAAATACATCTTGCACTCACCCCTGCCAGGCTGCCACCATGAAGGCCGTCCTCATCCTCACCCCGTCCCTGCCCTCCGGTGCTGCAAAAGATACACAAGACTAAAAAGCGACAATACAGTATAATGTCCACTAACCTGGTTATATGGTAATGTTTATTGTGGGGCCTAGGAGGTGGGTAGTGGGGCTGTTCCCCATATTGTTTTTATTGTGGGTAGTGGGGGGGGGGGGTATGAAGCAGGTATTGTCCCCAAGAGTGGGTGGTTAGGCCTCCCGGGTGGGTATAGGGTTTGCCAGGTGTCCGGTTTTCATCCGGACAGGCCGGTAATTCCGATGCCTGTCCGGTAAAAAATTGGAGGTAATACCAGACACCTATGTGCCCGGTATTACCATTGTTACGGCGGTGGCAGTGGCAGTGCAAGCGCGGCAAGTGAGAGGGCGGCAGCAAGCGCGAGGGGCGGAGGCAGTGAGAGGGCAGCGGCGGTAAGCGCGAGGGCTGGTGCTGAGAGGGCGGAAGCAGTGAGAGGGCGGAGGCGGTGAGGGGGCGGAAGCGGTGAGAGGGCGGAGGCGGTGAGAGGGCGGAGGCGGTGAGAGGGCGGAAGCGGTGAGAGGGCGGAGGCGGTGAGAGGTCGGAGGCGGTGAGAGGGCGGAGGCGGTGAGAGGGCGGAAGCGGTGAGAGGGCGGAAGCGGTGAGAGGGCGGAGGCAGTGAGAGGGCGGAGGCAGTGAGAGGGCGGAGGCAGTGAGAGGGCGGAGGCAGTGAGAGGGCGGAAGCAGTGAGAGGGCGGAGGCAGTGAGAGGGCGGAGGCAGTGAGAGGGCGGAGGCAGTGAGAGGGCGGAGGCAGTGAGAGGGCGGAGGCAGTGAGAGGGCGGAGGCAGGCGAGGGTCGGAGGCAGTGAGAGGGCGGGCATGCATATGGGGGGCTGAGCATTGAGAGGCGGAGGCAGTGAGAGGGCGGAGGCAGTGAGAGGGCGGAGGCAGTGAGAGGGCGGAGGCAGTGAGAGGGCGGAGCCAGTGAGGCAAGCGCTAGTGGCTGGTAGTGAGAGGGAAAGCCGGGACGGTGGCTGGCCAGAGCAAGGAGGACTGGTGTGCTGTCCCTGATTGGAGGAGAGGACAGCCAACCAGAGGACAGCGGGGGCGGAGCCCACACCCCAGCGGGCCAGAGGCATGTTCCTGTGCTGTCTGCGTCCTGCAGGAGATAAGGTAAGGACAATGTGGGGGGAAAGGTAAGTTACAATGTGGGGGTGAGGTGAGGGGTATTATATGTATTTTCCGGCGCGTTTTTAAAGCACGATAGACTTAGCGCTGTTTAGAGAATCCCGCGGACTGGCAAAAATCCGCGCGTTTGCCTTTTTTTTCCTGATTGGGCGGGTTTTGCGCGCAGGCCAGAAAAAAATGCGTTTTAAGGCCGATAAAGCGCTGTTATCACTGCTTAGAGAATCACGCAGCAGCCTGTATCGGCCTTAAAAGCCACTTATCGCTCTTAAAAACCACTTATCGGAGCTTAGTGCATCGCCCCCAAAGAGTTGCCTGTCAGTGGGTTACTGGTCATGCATTTCTGTAGCCCAAGCTGTGCTGAAAATGCTCATAGGGATCCATGCTAAACTGGACCCGAAGCAAACAGTGACAGACACCCCGAGAGTAGAGATGGGTGCATTGTTTGGGTGGATCGGCCGGTTCCGTTGGTCCGTGGATCTCAGAGGGTCAATCTGAAAATGGGCGATTTTGCGGATTTTGTATTATTATTATTATTAGATAAGAGAACGTTTGCGTCGCAGCGCCCAAACAAACAGGGACCTTGATAAAGCGTTGTCAGCGCCCGAACATGTTGGCTCATTTTTGCCTCTTTTTTATGGTCAATGAAACAAATTTTGGAGTTTCCCTTTGTGCGTTGCCTTTGTTCGGGTGCTGCGACGCAAACTTTCTCTCATCCAGCGCCAAACCAGCGGCCCGCACACCGGAGGATCCTCGCCTTTTCCCGCAGCAGCAGCAGCAGAGATAAATATCAACACGTGAGTGAGTTTTTTCTCTCTTTTCTCTGCAATATTGCAAAGATCAAGGGGGGGGGGTGTTACATATATACACTATATAAGGGTTTAGGGTATAACTCTGCGTATTCCACACGTCCTGGAAGTTTTACTCTCTTTGAGAGTTTATCAGGATTAATACTATCTCCAAGTATTTAACCCTTTCATTAACTCCCTCTCTACAATCAAGCTCTTATCAGGACTGGGAAAGGATGACCTCTTTCAATATCTTATACATATTTGAACACTGTTCATTAACGCTGATTGAGACGCAGTTTCCATCTGGACTCTGTTATTATTATTGCCAATATGCCAATTCTTCCGAATCCGCCAACGGATCGCTGAGCGCGCGGATTGGATTCTACAAACCGGCCACGGGTTGCATCCAATGGCGGAGTGTGATGAATTTTGCGCGGGATCGAAACGCGCCCAAATCTTTTGGCGGATTTTGGGCGGTACCATCGGCGGAAAAAAATCTGGGAAATGGATTTGGGGGGGATTCGTCCCCGTCTCGACCTGTGAGATAACATTTGCATGTTGTCATGGAACACGAACTACATTTCTGACTCACCCCCCTCTCTCCTTTGCAGCTTCTGCCTGTCAGATCTTATTCTCAGCCGAGATATCCCTGCTTCGGCACAGGTGGTGGCAATCATGGCTCAGTCAAGACTGAGCCACTATTGAGCCACCTGTGCTGAAGTAGGGATATCCGGAATCCTGGTATGTTGTGGTCCCTTAAGACGGAAGTTGGCTCAGTCTAAATTGAGCCACCTGTGCTGAGCAGGGGATATCCGGAAATCCTGGTATGTTGGTGGCCCCTGAAGACTGAAGTTGCCATCATATTGACCCCACCTGTGCTGACGCAGTTATATCCAGGAATCCTGGCACTTTGGTAGCCTTGAAGACCGGGTTTGGCCAGTGTTTGACTAGCCACTCATTGATCCACCTGTGCAGAAGCAGGATATCCTGAAGCCCTGTCTTACTGTGACCCTTGAGGACTGGAGTTGGCCACTCTTGCTTTTTTGGTTTGTCCCATTTAACAGGCGCGCTAGAGCCAACAGAAACACACAACTCAAAAGCAGGAAGACCGCGAGAAGTTATGATGGTACCAAGAGATTCTGAATGTCCCTATACCTTTTTTTCACAGGCCATCACACCTCCAATTTATTTACTCTGCAAAAACCTCACTTTTGTTCTTTCAAGTGTTTTTATTTTATATTTTATTTAAGACTGTCCCTCTTACGGCTGTAAATATTGTTGAAATGTTTCTAAAAAAATGAGTCTGCCAAATCTAAAAATGTTCTGTCATGAACAGACCCGCTTCTTATCTGAAGGTATTTAATAAACTGCCACTGATTAGGACCCCACCAGTTTGCCATTTACCTCCCCCTCCAAAAATCTAATTGATAGTGCCTTGCAGAAATGCGGGGGTAATTGCCACGGAGAGAGGCATTTGGGAGTTTATTTAATAAAGTCCTGCGATAACTCTGGTACAATTCATTGGCCGTAGCATTGGCACTCGGTAGGGGCGAGGAATAACCCCACTTTGGTGCACATGTACTGAGGGGTGCAATTCTGGGGCAAAAAAAAATGCCCCCTGTCCTGTACATATGTATCTAAGAAAGATGGATATTGCTAGCAGTGTTTATTTGGTGCACGTGGATACAAGCTCCCCGCAGTCCCAATCTCTCAGCGTCTCAGGCGCTTGCTTGCGTGAGCATTCCCTTGTGATTTAAGAAGTTACAGGCGAACTTTCCAGATCAAATGACCGCCGACGTTGAACGTCTGCTCCTCCTCGCCCCCGGGACAACTCACCACCGCCGCCGCTACGCCACTAAGGTAAGTCCCCTTTCCCAACAACTCCCTAATACTAACACTACTCCCCTACCCTACAACCACTATGCTTCAGCCCTTACTGCTAGAACCCCTAAAGTTAACCCCTTACTGTGAAACTTACCTTACCTAGAAGCGTCCGGCGGCGGAGAGGCTGCTGTGGAATCTCCCTGAGGTGCATCATCGTCGGGAGTGGGCCGTGGTAGGATGGCCACTCCGGTTCCTAGGGGGGCGTTAGGTTGGACATATCATGGCAAACAATTACTATAGGGTGAACCAAGTTCTGTATCTATATGGCTTATGTGTTCATTTTTTGCCACGAGGCTGCGAGGTGTAAAATGCTCTGAAACTGTTCATGTTCTGTGCGTGGAGAGAGAAAAAAGAGTCAATTCTCAATGCTCTCATCAATGGATTATGTCTAATCACACTTCTCGCTGGAAGGCTGTTCCATGTGTCAACTACTTCTTAAAATAACAAAGTACTTCACATTCCCACTAAGTGCCACTAGGCAGCTTTAAAGCATGTCCCACTCTGTCTTTCTTGGTGGGATGCGTTCCTCCTGTAGCATACTGATGCCTTTTAGGTATTTAGGAGCCCCTGTCACTGTACGTATACCCCTCCTCCCCCCACCCGCCCACCCCCCCCCCCCCCCCCCCCCCCCCTCCATCCTCCTGGAAAGCGATGCCAAACACAAAGCAAAGAAAAATGGAATTAATCTGACTACATTAAATAATTCAGTTAAAAAAAATGTTCCCCTCCCAGTTAGTATTCAGCCCATTCCTAATTTCTCATGGGGTTATATTCTTATTCCGAACCAAAAAAAAGGTACTTTGTCCTCATAAATTCCCCCTGCCTTCCCCATTATCTCTTAGCCTGCAGTGCTTTCACTGCAGCCAAGGATTCTGTAATGACATGTTTCCTGGAACCAGTACGAATATGATGATTAGTTCCAGTAAGCTCACCTCATGTCCTCCTCCTCTTCCAAAGCATGACAAAGTCTTAATGTCTTCTTAATTTTATTGCTGGATTAGAAACACCAGGACTGTAGGTGTATGTTAGGCAGAGAGTGGCTTCTCTATGTGGGATGCTTCTATGGGTTAGACTATGGTAGAAGAGAAGCCTTACCAGGGTGGATGCAACCGTTCTGTACTCACTGTCATCTAGGGTTGGAAAAGAAATGAGGGCAGGATCACACTAAAGGTTGAGTGGGACTGCACTAACTGTCAGCAAAAGACAGGGGAGAACATGGGAAAGTCCATTAACGGGAGGACTGAGAACTGCATTAGCAGTTCACTGATTACGTGCTCAAGGCAAGAAATGCAACATTTGCATGTTACTATTCACAGGCACATGGTGTGTGTGCAAACTACAATGCAGTGAGAAAATCTGACAGGCAGAGCTGCAAAGGAGAGAGGGGGGTAGTCAAATGTAGTTCGTGTTCCATGACAACATGAAATGTTATCTCACAGGTCGAGAGCGGGACGAATCCCCCCCAAATCCATTCTCCAGATTTTTTTCCGCCGTGGTACCCCGGCACCCCAAAATCCGCAAACATTTGGGCTCGTTCGATCCGCGCAAAATTCATCACACCCGCCATTGATGCACCCGTGGCCGGTTTGTAGAATCCAATCCGCTCGCTCAGCGATCCGTTGGCGGATCGGAAGAATTGCATATTGGCAATAATAAACAGAGTCACAGATGGAAACTGCTTCTCAATCAGCGTTAATGAACGTGTTCAAATATGATAGATATTGAAGAGGCATCCTTTCCAGTCTGATAAGAGCTTGATTGTAGTAGAGGGAGTTAATGAAAGGTGTTAAATACTTGGAGATAGTATTAATCCTGATAAACTCTCAAAGAGAGTAAAACTCCAGGACGTGGAATACGCAGAGTTATACCCATAAACCCTTATATAGTGTATATATGTAAAACACCCCCCCCCCTTGATCTTTGCAATTGGCGAGAAAAGAGAGAAAAACTCTCTCAACTGTATGGCCAACTCCAGTCCGCACGGGTCATGTTTTCAGGATTCCCTGCTTCAGCCCAGGTGGCTCAATCAGTGGCTCAGTCAAGACTGAGCCATGATTGAGCCACCTGTGCTGAAGTAGGGATATCCGGAACCTGGTATGTTGGTGGCCCTTGAAGACTGAAGTTGGCCAGTCTAATTGAGCCACCTGTGCTGAAGCAGGGATATCCGGAAATCCTGGTATGTTGGTGGCCCCTGAAGACTGAAGTTGGCCAGTCTAATTGAGCCACCTGTGCTGACGCAGTTATATCCAGGAATCCTGGCACTTTGGTAGCCCTTGAAGACCGGGAGTTGGCCAGTGTTTGACTGAGCCACTCATTGATCCACCTGTGCAGAAGCAGGGATATCCTGAGAGCCTGTCTTACTGGTGACCCCTTGAGGACTGGAGTTGGCCACTCTTGCTTTTTGAGTTTGTCCCATGTAACGGCCGCTAAGCCACAGAAACACACAACTCAAAAGCAGGAAGACCGCGACAGAAGTATGATGGTACCAAGAGATTCTGAATGTCCCTACCTTTTTTTCACAGGCCATCAACACTCCAATTTATTTTACTTGCAAAAACCTCCACTTTTGTTCTTTCAAGTGTTTTTATTTTGTAATTTTATTTAAGACTGTCCCTCTTACGGCTGTAAATATTGTTGAAATGTTTCTAAAAAATGAGGTCTGCCAAAATGCTAAAAATGTTCTGTCATGAACAGACCCGCTTCTTATCTGAAGGTATTTTAACTGCCACTGATTAGGACCCCACCCAGTTTGCCATTTACCTCCCCTCCAAAATCTGAATTGATAGTGCCTTGCAGAAATGGGGGGGGGGTAATGCCACGGAGAGAGGCATTTGGGAGTTTATTTAATAAAGTCCTGCGATAACTCTGGTACAATTCATTGGCCGTAGCATTGCAGCTCGGGTAGGGCAGGAAATAACCCCACTTTGGTGCACATGTACTGAGGGGGTGCAATTCTGGGGCAAAAAAAATGCCCCCCTGTCCTGTACAGTATGTATCTAAGAAAAGATGGATATTGCTAGCAGTGTTTATTTGGTGCACGTGGATACAAGCTCCCCGCAGTCCCAATCTCTCAGCGTCTCAGGGCCTTGCTGCTGTGAGCATCCGCTTGTGATTTGAGAAGTTACAGGCAGACATTTCCAGATCAAATGACCGCCGACGTTGAGACGCTGCTCCCTCGCCCCCGGGACACTCAGCCACCGGCCGCTACGCCACTAAGGTAAGTCCCCTTTCCCAACAACTCCCTAATACTAACACTACTCCCCTACCCTACAACCACTATGCTTCAGCCCTACTCTGAACGTAGAAACCCCTAAGTAACCCTTACTGTGAAACTTACCTTACCTAGAAGCGTCCGGCGGCGGAGAGGCTGCGGTGGAAGTCTCCCTGAGGCTAATCATCGTCGGGGAGTGGGCCGTGGTAGGATGGCCCACTCCGGTTACTAGGGGGGGCGTTAGGTTGGACATATCATGGCAAACATATTACTATAGGGTGAACCAAGTTCTGTATCTATATGGCTATGTGTTCATTTTTTGCCACAGGAGCTGGCAGGTGTAAGATGCTCTGAACTGTTCATGTTCTGCGTGGAGAGAGAGAAAAGAGTCAATTCTCGAATGCTCTCATCAATGGATTAGTCTAATCACTTCCGCTGGAAGGCTGTTCCATGTGTCAACTACTTCTTAAAATAAAAAAAAGTACTTCACATCCACTAAGTGCCACTAGGCAGCTTTAAAGCTGTCCCTCTGTCTTCTTGGTGGGATGCGTTCCTCCTGTAGCAACTGATGCCTAGGTATTAGGAGCCTGCACTGTGTCGTCGTCATACACCCTCCCCCCCAACCCCCCCCCCCCCCCCCCCCCCCCCCTCCATCCTCCTGGAAAGCGATGCCGAAACACAAAGCAAAGAAAAATGGAATTAAATCTGAACTACATGAAATAATTCAGTTTAAAAAAATGTTCCCCTCCGCAGTTAGTATTCCAGCCCCATTCCTAATAATTTCTCAATGGGGTATATTCTTAATTCCGAACCAAAAAAAAGTGTACTTTGTCCTCATAAATTCCCCCTGCCTTTCCCCATTATCTCTTAGATGCCGTGTCTTTCACTGCAGCCAAGGATTCTGGGTAATGACATGTTCCTGGAACCAGGTCACGAATGATGTAGATTAGTTCCAAGGCTCAACTCATGTCCTCCATCTCTTCCAAAGCATGAAAAGTCCTAATGTCTTTCTTAATTTTATTGCTGGATTAGAAACACCAGGAACTGTAGGTGTAGTGTAGGCAGAGAGGGCTTCTCTATGTGGGATGCTTCTATGGGGTAGACTATGGTATAGAGAGAAAGGCCTTACCAGGGGTGGATGCAGACAGGTTGTACTCACTGTAATCTAGGGTGGAAAAGAAAGTGAGGGCAGGGATCACACTAAAGGTTGAGTGGGACTGCACACTAACTGTCAGCAAAGACAGGGGAGAACATGGGAAAGTCCATTAACTGGGAGGACTGGAGAAGCTGCAGTAGCAGTTCACTGATTACGTGATCAGAGGCAAGAAATGCAACATTGTTGCATGTTACACAGGCACAGTGGGTGTGTGCAAACTCCATGCAGCTGAAAACATGACCCGTGAGGACTGGAGTTGGCCACCCCCCGGCTCTAAGGAAACCAGAACATTCCATAGAGGGAATTTCATTACTGGATGAATGGAATCGGCCCAGGTGCGAGGAGAATAGCGGGACGGGGACTTCTGTTCAACACACTCAGGCCACAAAAGCAGAGCAAACAGCAAACAAGAAGAGGAGATGGCTGCGATTGCCGTGTTTGTCCTTCCGTCAGCGGCCCACACAGGGCTGACGCCTATTCTTCTGGAGGTGTGAGCGAGCCTGGCATCTACATTTTTGCACTTGTTTGCAAATACTTAGGCAGCACAAAAGCTGGGGGGAGAAGTATGAGGGCACAGCATGGGTTTATGGTCGGCTTATTTGTTAGGGGCTGCGTACCAAATCATATACAAATATCCTGCGGCAATAAAGGCTGACGGGCAAGGTTGTGCCACAAGGTCCCTGTGTTATCTTGTGTTATCTCCCGGAGATATTTTACATGGGTGATAAGGGGGGGTTATTTATGAAGCTGCGATTTCATTTACATTTCCTTATGCTGCTGCCCCAATCGGCACCTTCATGGGTTCAAAGTGACAGCCTTTCATGTCTTTAGCAGGGTTTATCCCACCTCCCCAGCAGAGCAAGATCTTTGTAACACTTTCCTGTTTGTGATAATTGGTTGCCAATGTTCCCAGCAGTTTGATTTGCAAACTATAACAATAGATAATGTTAGCGTAGTAATATCAGGATACATTGCAGCTGCTGAGTTGCACTGACTGAAGGATTGATTGAAACTGAAAGGCAGCCATTACGTTAGGCCCGCAATCAGGATTTTTACACATGTATAACAGGAGCACCAAACGATTTACACCTTAGGTAAGAGTGTAGAATTATATAGTGTCACATGCTGTACATATTAAAATAAGAAAATAAAAATAAGGCAGAGGGGGAATGCAGTATTGCTGCTTTATTTAATAACTCCTAAGGTATCAGAATAATAAACGGATAAATAGGATTTGGAATCCAGAACCAACATATTACACTTTAATAAGTGTCTCCCCACTGCTGGATGAAGCCTCCCCAGTGATCCCCCAGGTCCTGCGGTTACAGCCTCTCTTCTCCACGTTGCTCCCACACATTCCCTCATCCCATCCTCTCCAGCCCGTGTCTCCCCACTGCTGGATGAAGCCTCCCCAGTGATCTCCCAGGTCCTGCGGTTACAGCCTCTCTTCTCCACGTCGCTCCCACACATTCCCTCATCTCATCATCTCCAGCCCGTGTCTCCCCACTGCTGGATGAAGTCTCCCCAGTGATCTCCCAGGTCCTGCGGTTACAGCCTCTCTTCGCCAAGTCGCTCCACACATTCCCTCATCACATCCTTCCAGCCCGTGGTCTCACACTGCGGATGAAGTCTCCCCAGTGATCTCCCAGGTCCTGCGGTTTGCAGCCTCTCTTCTGCACGTCGCTCCCACACATTCCCCTCATCCCATTATCCAGCTCGTGTCTCCCCACTTCTGGATGAAGCTCCCCAGTGATCCCCCAGGTCTGCAGTTACAGCCTCTTTCTCCACGTCGCTCCACCACATTCCTCATCACATCCTCCTCCAGCCCGTGTCTCCCACATTCTGGATGAAGCTTCCCCAGTGATCCCCCAGGTCCGCGTGTCGGTACAGCCTCTCTTCTCCACGGTGCTCCCACACATTCCCTCATCCCATCCTCTCCAGCCCGTGTCTCCCCACTGCTGGATGAAGCTTCCCCAGTGATCCCCCAGGTCCTGCGGGCAGCCTCTCTTCCGTCTTGCTCCCACACATCCCTCATCACATCCTCTCCAGCCCGTGTCCCCACTGCTGGATGAAGCTTCCCAGTGATCCCCCAGGTCCTGCGGTTACAGCCTCTCTTCCACGTCGCTCCCACACATTCCCTCATCTCATCATCTCCAGCCCGTGTCTCCCCACTGCTGGATGAAGTCTCCCCGTGGATCTCCCAGGTCCTGCGGTTACAGCCTCTCTTCTCCACGTCGCTCCCACACATTCCCTCATCACATCCTCTCCAGCCCGTGTCTCCCCACTGCTGGATGAAGTCTCCCCAGTGATCTCCCAGGTCCTGCGGTTGCAGCCTCTCTTCTGCACGTCGCTCCCACACATTCCCTCATCCCATCTTATCCAGCTCGTGTCTCCCCACTTCTGGATGAAGCCTCCCCAGTGATCCCCCAGGTCCTGCAGTTACAGCCTCTCTTCTCCACGTCGCTCCCACACATTCCCTCATCACATCCTCTCCAGCCCGTGTCTCCCCACTGCTGGATGAAGCTTCCCCAGTGATCCCCCAGGTCCTGCGGTTACAGCCTCTCTTCTCCACGTTGCTCCCACACATTCCCTCATCCCATCCTCTCCAGCCCGTGTCTCCCCACTGCTGGATGAAGCCTCCCCAGTGATCTCCCAGGTCCTGCGGTTACAGCCTCTCTTCTCCACGTTGCTCCCACACATTCCCTCATCCCATCCTCTCCAGCCCGTGTCTCCCCACTGCTGGATAACGCGTCCCCAGTGCTCTCCCAGGTCCTGCGGTTACAGCCTCTCTTCTCCACGTCGCCTTCCGCACACAGCTTTCCCTATCTCTCATCAATCTCCAGCCCGTGTCTCCCCCACGCCACTGCTGGATGAAGTCTCCCCATGTGGATCTCCCAGGTCCTGCGGTTACAGCCTCTCTTCTCCACGTCGCTCCCACACATTCCCTCATCCCATCTTCTCATGTTACTTTTGGTCGGTCTCTTAATCTCTCTTGGAATCCAGTTGAGTTCCATCTTTATCCAACGATGATCACTCCTTCTTGCGATGTGTCTGTCCCAGCTGCAAAACGGGTGCAGAAAACTGGGCCAGATCTAGAAAAGGAAAAATTCCAATTGCTTTTCTTTTGCGAAATTACTTTTTTTTGCGAAGGTTTTGCTCAAGACTTTGATAAACCTCCCGACTTTTGATTTATTTGACAAACACTTCAGTTCGCTAACAAAATTATTTTTTAAGTCCTAAGTTGAACCACATTTGGAAAGTATTTATTTTTTCCATTTGTTACCCCCATCATTTTCGACAAAATCAATCGAGTTCTGGTAAAACCAAGATAGGGAAGATGTTTAAAACCAAAACAGTAGTGAAAAAGCCCATATATTGGTCCAGATTTACTAACCAGCTAATGGGCCGTAAGGTGAGCTGAGGCTATGCTTTTTATACATTAAACATTTTGTTTGGTCACTACGTCCAGCGTTGCGTTTATCGGCAGAGCACCGGCTGTTTCTTCCTGGATTTCCCCTTAGCTCACTACACATGAAGAAGAGACCTGTGTGGTTTGGGAAAGCTCTGTACATTTGAAGAGTGACCTGTGAGGTTTGGGAAGCTCTGCACACCTAAGGAGAGACCTCTGAGGTTTGGGAAATTTTCTGTACACACGAAGAAGAGAACTGTGAGGTTTGGGTAACTCTGTACACATGAAGAAGAAATCTGTACGGTTTGGTGTCACGGGAGACCAGGTAATTTACACCTTTTTACCGGGATCATTCACTGAGCAAAACAAGTTAGTAAAATCAATTGTCATTTATTCACTGAAAATAGGCATACACACAATGAGACACAAAAAACAGAAGAAGGACACACTTACTGGGGTCAGGGCTACAAAACTAGACTTTCCTAGGTGAAGTAGAATGTAAAACAAAGTCTTTGGGTTGACCGGGACTTGTCCCGAAATATCCTGGAACTCAAATCGGCATGAAGTTTCTGACGCCACCGCTGTATCCGCTCCGGAGGTGCTGAAATCCCGTGACCGGGAGCTAGCTGCAAACGTCCTGGAACTGTCTTCGGCTCGCAATCCCAGCCACGACCGCTACGCTCAATTCTCAGAACTTGGCCCTGAAAAGTGGGACTTTCTCGACCTGAAATTTCTGAAGCCGGCTCGCGTCTATTTCTCCGAGAGCATCTTTTCATACCTTCAAATTTGCCGCTCCTGTTCTGGCGCTTAGAATCCGAGCTCCGGATTGGCTGAGGGATTCTTATAGTATTTCAGAGTTTATTCATCAAATACTACAGCCAATCCGAGCGTGGGAAATTTCCTACCAGCCAATCAGAGCGATGCCAGTCTTCTGAATCCGGGTAAGCGGATCTTCGGCATCAGCCAAGGGCATGCGCCAACCTGGCACCTCAGCCACTTGGTATGCAGAAGCCCCCCGCTGGTTTAGGCTCCTCTCAGTCTGGGAATGTAGTCCCGAGGACTTGCCATTCATCCCAGGGCGCGGGGGCTCAGCCTAAACCTCCTGCCCAAATGCTCTTCACACCTCTGGCATCCTCCGAGGCTTTCATGTCCGATGCCTGGGCAGACACGCTGGCACCAAGCTGGAAGCCCAGTGACTCACCCAGAACATCGGTCCGGACAGACCCAGCTCATTATACCGTGCACAAGCATATATATACACTTTAAACACACTGTTTAATAAAATATATACTTTATACTTCTCTAAGTCTTGTGGTTATGGGGAATAGAATAAGAATCCTGCACTTTTATTCCTACAGTAGCCATATTCCCCACAGACTATAACCGGACTTAGACATTAAAACTCCTGGCAACCTTATGTATGGTTGGAGTACCCCCAGAACCCCTATACCGGATTCTGGGTGACCTGGGCATTACCTCTTAAACTAGGGACTCCTTTTCCATTCCATGGATACCACACATCCTTATGCCCCATTACTTTTCTGGTCTGTGCTGAAGCAGGGAATTCTAGCGGTGAGTCGCGCAAACGTTTTTTGGGGAGAATATGTCTCAATGTATCCGAGAATCCGACCTGATTCAATGGTACATTTTTGGGGTATCCAGCAACTCTGGAACCCAACTAGCTAGGAACATTCTGGCAACTTTCTCCGTAAACTACTCCCCCCACCTCCCCCCCCCCCTTCAAACTCATAGCCTAGCAATCTCTGCTCGCTGGCACTCCTGGAAAGGCAAAAACACAAAAATTCTTTATTGTCGCATCATTTACCGAAATGCATTGACAGTTATTGGGCTCAAAAGCTGACACTCCCAAACCCCAATACATGGATCAGAGGTAACCAGACAGGCGTAAGCTTTATTGTGAGCCTGACTACTCCCTCACTGTCACATTTGGGAAGCTCTGTACACATGAAAAGAGACCTGTGAGGTTTGGGAAAGCTCTATACACATGAAGAAGAGACCTGTGATGTTTGGGAAAGCTCTGTGCATGTGAAGAAGAGACCTGTGAGGTTTGGAAAAGCTCTATACACATGATGAAGACACCTATGATGTTTGGGAAAGCTCTGTACGCATGATGAAGAGACCTACGAGGTTAGGGAAGCTCTGTACGCATGATGAAGAGACCTACGAGGTTAGGGAAGCTCTGTACGCATGATGAAAGAAGAGACCTAGAGGTTAGGAAGCTCTGTACGCATGATGTAGAGACCTACGAGGTTAGGGAAGCTCTGTACTCATGTGTAGAGCACCTACGAGGGTAGGGAAGCTCTGTACGCATGATGTAGAGACCTACGAGGTTAGGGAAGCTCTGTACGCATGATGAAGAGACCTACGAGGTTAGGGAAGCTCTGTACGCATGATGAAGAGACCTACGAGGTTAGGGAAGCTCTGTACGCATGATGTGAGACCTACGAGGTTAGGGAAGCTCTGTACACAATAACTTCATAAAAATAATTCCAATGTTAAATAATGAAATTGTATTACAACCTGCAACAAAAAGGCAGCTGGCCAGAGGTCATTGAAGCCCGGAGCATCCGAGGAAATGAGAACTACACAACGTGGCAAGCCTGTAATGTACAACATATAATACACCGAGTTATTACATCTCACACAATTGGTAATGGGGGGAGCAGTGAGTCACTGGCACATTGCGTGGCATCAAGAAAGCCCGATGCATTGTGGGGGCTCAGCTGACAATCTGGGGGGGAAAAACAACCAGAACCCAGAACCCAGAGCCCAGAACCTAGGGCTCGGAGACTCTGATAAACAACCAGACGTATCCCGGCAAAAGTTCAGCAATTCTGGGACAAAAAACCTGCACGGTGTGCATCAAAGAGAAGATCCCCCTCATTTCAATGGGATTTCTTCCTGTAACTCTCTGGGTTCCCCAGGACGGGACTACTGCATCATAATCTGCGTGCTCGGCAGTAACGGGGGTTGGGGGGGGGGGGGGGGCTGTGTCACACTGGTGAAACAGCCCCTCTGGCACTGAAGGGGTTAATAGATATGATTTTTGCATCACATTTATCCCTATATTTTTACAAATAGAATAGATGTCAATATATATTACTTTGACACATCTAATGTTTTTTTTTTTTAATTATTATTATTATTTAAAACCAATATTGCAGCAGGGAGAATATGATACAAAACCCCCATGTGCCGTGTATCATCAGTATTATCATCACCCACAAGCCCCTTATGGCTGGATGGAAGAGCCATCATTGAGTTAGCAGGATGCGAGGGGCAGGTAGACCAGCAAAGTGAGATCCTTTTAAAATAAAGGACCCTAATCACCTACAAGACATGCTTTATATGTTTTGTTCACTGCTCCTAATGACATCATTATGTTAAACAGAGACAGCGGCCTGGTGAATGTAACCTTCTTCCAAGCCAAGCCAAGCGTCCCATGTTCTCTTTAGCAGGGACACCTCCTTCCCTACCTCCGCCCACATAAAGAACAGACTGAGACCTAATTATCCAGCTTCTCCCTCTGCTCACAATGTCCTATTCAATGGATCAGATAGATTTCCCCAGGCCCCCCTCCACCCTCTTTGTTCAGCCGGGGAATGGCTGTGAGGACTAATGAAAAACAAACAAGTCAAACGGGGTTTATCCATTTACAAATGGAATTACGAGGTGAGCGGCCCCATCACCCTATTCCCCCATTATCAACACAGGGTCCTTTTTTGGCTGAATGCTTGGCAAACAAGGACCCATTCAGTAGACTCACTCAGGGAAGCGAGAGGTAATCATGACTGCATGTCTATCTCTATGGAGTGTTATCTCTTCATTGAGTCCTTTCTGCAGGACGATGTCCTGGCTGGCTGGGCTGATCCAGCAAAGTGCTACTGGAATACTGTGGGGTCGATGGGAAAAGCAATTAAGAGACTGGCCATGTCTCTGGATTGCCATTGTTCTTCCTTAGATGGTATACAAGTCTAACTCAAACAAGAGATGAAAAGCATGTGTCCCGAAATAGGGATGCTGAGTTGGTGAACCCACCCGCCATCTGCATTCACTAGCCATCCTGGCCACTGCACTTACACCTGCTGTCTCTGTCATTCTCCCAACACACCCCGTAGGGATCTATGTATCAGGGCAGAAGTGGTACATGCCTGGGGCAGAATAAAATGTACTGTATGTATACAGGAAAAAAAACACCCCATTAAAAGCAATAGGAATAATATGGATTTAATATAATAAAAATCAGTTTTTTGAATAATACTCTCAAGGGTAGATTTGAAAAATCTTATCTTGTGTTATTATTTGGGAATTTTGAAAAAGCAAAAAAGATAAAGTAAACACGCGATCATTCCCCGAACTTAGCGATAGTGAGAGAGGCCTGGGCAGAAAAGCTTCTATTAAGGAATTGGTTAAAACCATATGGGGCCTAACATAACACAACTCAAATGGGAATGTATGTCGATTAATGTGAAATGATAGAAGAGATGCAATCAAAACTCCAGAGAAAGGAGATAACGAGTTCTGGAATACACGGGAGAATCATGGGGAACTTCTTTCGACAACGCACACAGAACAGTCAGTAAGAGGTGTGTGAGGGATCACGGGGGCTTCTGTTAAAACTGATGATAAAGTAGAAGGGGTGTATATACAGTACAAGCAACATAAATAAGGGTCTCAGCCAGGCACGAAGGGGTTAAGATAGGATTAATAGGAAAATTAGTTGCAATATGTTATATAATGGATACTGGTACATTAACTAACAGCAAAATGTACACAGCTTTTTTTTTTGCTGTCCGTGCATTATTGAATTTTGGATCATTTAATATATAATTGAATGTTTGGTATAACAGTTGTTATGGAGATTATATATATATATATAATGTACTGTATATAAAATCAGAAACAGGGCGCGCACAAAACGCAATAAAAAATAAAGCTAAAAAGGGAGGGTGCATACTGTCCAAAAAGATACAGAAAAAAGGACAGGCACTCCTATATGCAGAAAGTGACATTTATTGATTCAACGTTTCGGTCCCCACTGGACTGGAAAACACACTTACTGCACTGTTCCAACCCCTAGAGGACAGTGATGGTATCACAATATATATATATATATGGAACAATGCAGTAAGTGTGGAACAGTGCAGTAAGTGTGTTTTCCAGTCCACAGAGAGTTAATTCCTCAAAGAGAAGCCAGCAGCAGCTGCTAACTAATGGAGTTAACATCCAGGGTAGGAAGGGAGCGACAATTCAGGAACACCCCAAAAATAGAATAAACAAATGATGGTGCAATAAAATCACAATAAGTATGATGAAGCAAAGAAACTTGGCTCATATAGATTGCCTACTTACGACAAGTAGGTGAAGAATCAACATATGCGGGGAACAAGGTGTGTAGGAAGTCAGGAGGGCTCTCACTCAGTAGGGCTCTCACTCAGGATGATGCTCATGAGAAAACACAGCAGAAAGAGACCATAGTGCAGACCAGCAAACGATTTTATCACAATAAAAGGCTAAAGAAATGTACATCCCCCCTTCAGACCCACGGAGTAGCGCACATGCGCATTGGCCAGAAGAAGCCAGCATTACATTTGGGCACTAGACGTCGGCGATGACGTCACGGGAGCGACAGACGAACGCGTCAGGACGACAGAGACACCACTGCGCATGCGCAGTCGAAAGGAGAAGCCCAGTATGCCAGGACTGAGTTTGTGAACTCACCGCCGGAAGTGACATTGCGGAAATGAAGTCACGAAGAACCAGGACAGCAGAGGGAACATCCCACGCTGACACGCAGCAGATTACCCATCAGGGTACAGGAGAGGGAATAAGAGCCTATCAGGAGAAGCGGACACTGCACACCCAGGACTAGGGTGTCATCTGACTAAAGAAAACCGGAAGTGCAATCAGGAGACTATGGGAATCACATGGGTAATTAAGGGGATTTTCTTGAATCAATCACTTATGTTTGGACTATATATATTGGACATTTATGCTGTTTTGTTTGCCAGTCACTTGAGAAAGAGCTTTGTACAGCTCGAAACGTTGTGTGTGCCTACAATACATTTCATTTCTTTAAAATCCGTAGTGCCCTGGATCCTCCCATTTGTTCATACACTGTGGCATATGCCAGGGCATGTTTTGGCCTGGGAACCAGCTTAGCTGGCCATCCAGTTAGCAAGGGCTAAAGCTACGGTGTAGTTAGTTTTTCCTAAAGGGAATAGGTGTTATTCTTATGTGTTGTTTTGATTTAAAGGGACGGTGGGCCTGTTAACATATGATTTAATCCTTGTAAATAAACCCCACGTAAGACAAGTACGGCGTTTCCTGCCTTTATCTGGGACTAAAAAATGCTTCAACGTGGTGTGGGTATCACAATATATATATAATTTATATTTGATGTTATATCTGTTTATAGGGAAATGGTATATGTTGTAACATTTTTGTTATGAAAAATAAAGAAAGATAGTATGATAAAAAAGCAATAGGATTTTTATATATATATAAAAAAAAAAAAAGACAGTCCCCCCCAAAATTGCACTTAGGGTTGTAAGGCGTCCAGTATTGAACCGGACTGTCCTGTATTTGGAGACTCTATCCAGTAAATAATTAGAGGTAACACTGGGCGTGTATGTGTATACCGGTATTACTTTTCTGGGCGTGTATGTGTATACCGGAATTACCTTTCTGGGCGTGTATGTGTATACCGGTATTACCTCTCTGGGCGTGTATGTGTATACCGGTATTACCTATCTGGGCGTTGTTGCAGGGTACATGCAACTACACACGCGGGTTTCTTGACAAGGCTTATTTATTTAGCCTTAAAAGATATACAGCACACAAAAACAAAAATAGCTTTTCATCAGCAAACAAAAAGAAAAATTGCTTTTTCTTCAGCAGACAAAACAAAACAGTGTCTCTTTAGCAGACAGTGTTAAAATCAGGCAGCTACCCTTTTCTATGCAGGAGACAGACAGTTCATAATTCATGTACTTTGATAACAGACCTTGTTTCAGTAATCTTTTCAGTAGCTTACTCCTCTCTCCTCAACAGCCAGCACCATGTGTCTACAGCCTGGGTTTTTAACACACCTTGATTAGGCAGCTGGGATCTAACTAATTGTCCTGAGGTTCCCAGCTGAAGTTAACCTAGTCACTGCTGCACTGCAGACTAGACATAGGTTTTCCAGGCATATAGCTGGTGACTTTTATTTACCCTGTCACATTCCTCCCCTGTTAGTGTGTGGCTGGGGCTACGCACGGCTGAAGCCCGACCATCCACCCCTTCTCTAGAAAAGAAATCAGCATTTGCGTTCTCTTTTCCCGGCCTGTGCTGAAACTCAAATGAGAAGGGTTGGAGGGCCATATACCACCTTGTCAACCTAGCATTGGAATCCTTCATACTATTTAACCACTTCAGTGGAGCATGATCAGTCACCAAAGTAAAATGGACTCCTGCCAGGTAATGCCTCAAAGCCTCGATTGCCCACTTTACTGCGAGGCACTCTTTCTCAATCACTGAATAGTTTTTTTCCCTCGGGAACAATTTCCTACTCAGGAAAAGGATAGGGTGTTCAACTCCCTCAAACTGTTGTGACAACACTGCCCCTAGCCCTATCTCTGATGCATCTGTTTGCACTATAAAAGGGCTGTTGAAGTCTGGGCTTCTAAGGATGGGACCCTCTGATAGACACCTTTTTATGTCCTCAAAGGCTCTCTGACAATCCCTTGACCATACCACTTGTGTAGGGCCACACTTTTTTGTGAGGTCCGTTAAAGGGGCTGCCACTTCCGAATAGTTGGGGATGAACCGCCGGTAGTACCCTGCTAAACCCAGCAGAGAGCGTACCTGCATTTTTGTTTGGGGGGTCGGAACTTCTTTCAGGGCAACTACCTTGTCGGTTAGTGGCCTTACTTTTCCACCTCCCACTGCATACCCTAAGTATTTAGTTTCCGCCTTACCCAGGGCATATTTCTTAGGGTTGGCTGTGAGCCCTGCCTCTCTTAGAGATTTGAGGACCGCTTTCAGCCTATTTAGATGGGCCCGCCAGTGTTTACTATAAATGACAATGTCATCTAGGTAGGCTGCGGCATAATTCCTATGGGGCCTCAGTACCTTATCCATGAGTCTCTGAAATGTGGCTGGGGTTCCATGCAGTCCAAATGGCATTGTCACAAACTGGTATAAACCCATGGGAGTGGCAAAGGCTGTTTTGCATTTGGACTTTTCCTCTAAGGGTATTTGCCAGTATCCTTTTGTCAAGTCCAGCGTGGATATATATTCCGCGTTACCAAGGGCGTCAATTAATTCGTCCACCCTTGGCATCGGATATGCGTCAAACTTGGATACCGCATTGACCTTTCGGAGGTCCACACAAAATCTTACCTTCCCATCGGGTTTAGGGACCATAACTAGTGGACTACACCACTCACTGCATGATTCCTCAATCACTCCTAAGTGTAACATTTCTTGTACCTCCTTCTCTACCAGAGCCCTATGACTTTCAGGCAACCTATAAGGACGGGAACGTACTTTTACCCCAGGTGCTTTCTCGATTGCATGGGAAAATAAGTTAGTTTGTCCTGGTAAGTTAGAAAAAACATCCTGGAATTGTGTAATTATTGCTAACAAGTCTCCTTTTTGTTCAGAGGACAACTGTCTACCCATTGGGATTTTATCGTCACTCACGATGTTCTCCCGTGGAGGCTGAGGACCCAAGTCCGTTTCCTCCTCCACCGGGTGGATGAATAGAGACCGCTGCATCTTCCAGGGTTTCAGCAAGTTCACATGGTAAATTTATTTACCCTTCCTGGACCCTGGTTGAGCGATCTCGTAATCCACATCACCCGTACGGCGGAGTACTTCAAATGGGCCCTGCCATTTGGCCAGGAATTTACTCTCGCAACTGGGTAACAATAACATCACCTGGTCTCCTGGGTGAAACACTCTCATGCGAGCATTCTGATTGTAATGTCTCTCCTGACTGTCCTGGGCTGATCTAAGATTCTCCCTGGCAAAATGGCCGACCACATCTAGGCGCTTCCTAAGGTCTAGTACATATTGCAGGGTATTCTTAGAAGGGGACCGCTGTTCCTCCCAGGACTCCTTTAGGAGGTCTAGGATACCCCGGGGTTGGCGGCCATAGAGCAATTCAAATGGAGAGAATCCCGTGGAGGCCTGGGGAACTTCCTGCACTGCAAATAGCAGAAAAGGGAGAAGTTCATCCCAGGTTCTCTTCTCTGAATCTACAAATTTCCTCAGCATCCCTTTTAGAGTTCGGTTAAATCTTTCCACCAATCCGTCATTCTGTGGATGGTAGACCGATGTCCGAACAGACTTGACCTATAGTAACTTTAAGACATCCTGCATCAGTTTAGCCATGAAATTTGTACCTTGGTCTGTCAACATAACCTGGGGAAGTCCAACCCATGAGAACAGCTCCAACAACTTGTTGGCTACTTGCTTCGCCGTTGCTGTTCTCAGGGAAAATGCCTCAGGATATCTTGTTGCATAATCAACAATTACAAGAATAAACCTGTGCACTTTCGAAGAAGGTTCTAGAGGTCCTACCAAGTCTACCCAAATCCTGTCAAAGGGAACTGACACCAAGGGTAGAGGAACCAAAGGGGCTGGTTTTTGTCCCTTTGGACTAGTTAGCTGGCACTCCGGACATGCCGCACATAACTTAGCAATATCGCTATGCATCCCTGGCCAATAGAATCGGGACGAAATACGGTCCAATGTTTTATCCCTGCCCAGGTGACCACCCCAAGGGACAGTATGGGCTAGAGTGAACACAGATTTAACAAACGCCTTGGGAACCAATATCTGCCTGGTGACCTCCCCTGTTTGTGTCTGCCTATTCACCCTATATAGGATATCATTTGATAGCTCAAAATGGGGGAATACTATCACCCCCTGTGCATCTAAAATCTGTTCATCAATTTTAACCACCTTGTCATACTGTCTAGCAAGGACTGGGTCTTCCCTTTGCTTCTGGCAAAAGTCATGGAGGTACAGGTCTGGTAAATCTCCAGGGCACATATCCCCCTCCCTTTGGCCATCCCCAGCCATCACTTGTGACCTCTGACTACTAGAATGGTCACCTTGAGACCCATATTTCTGCAACCAGTCCTGTTTGTCAGAGCGTCTTTGCTTCCGAGTCTTTTGAACCCGGTGTCTACTGGGTAAAGGTCCGCCGAGAAGGGGAACAGTTTGCCAGGGTTCTCCTGAGCCATAGAAGGGGGCTCCTCGTGAGAGACTGGAGCCATTAGGTCTGAAAAGAAAGGCCAGTCCCGGCCAAGCACAACGGGGGCAGGGAGCCACGGAGCGACTCCTACTTCAAGGTAAGCCTCCTGCCCTTTTACCTGTAGCCGTATTTTGGCCGTCGGATAGCGTTTTACATCACCGTGTATACATTCTATACTCCATGGGGAGTCAAAAGAACACACGTTAGGCGGTAACAGTTCCTTGAGGACCAGAGTTTTCCCAGAGTCCGAATCTACAAGGGCCTGGACGGTTTTTCCCCCAATCAGGGCTGGAAGTAGCCAGGGCTTGTAATTTTCTCCAGTGAAGGCCGAGGCGACGGTCCTGCTGAAGGAACAATCCATCAGTGGACAGTCCACATACCGATGGCCTTGTTCTCCACAGGCGGAACATGGAGAGGGTTCCCTCACAGGAGGGGGCTGTGGATAGCGCTCCGCTGGACCGGATACTGGAGACCAGGCATCTGGTGGGTCCTGTGGGCGACATCCTCGGAAGTTCCTCTCATTTTGCGACGAGCCGACATCAGGAAGGAGATGAGAGTCTCGGCGGGGACCAGCATTTGGACTCCGTCTTTGCTGGAACGACTGCTCGTTCCGGTGGATTTGGCGGTTGCGTATGGACGGGCCGTAGGTTCCCCGTTGATCCGATCTCCCTCTTTGGGTGTCCGCAAGTTCCGGTGGAGTCGGGTCCAGGACACTCACCTGCTGCTCAGCCCCAAGGAAGTTCTCCACGAGTCGGACCGCCAAAGGTTGGGTTTCAGCAGTGTGGCGTTTTACCCATGAGCGTGCGGAAGGGGGTATTATTTGTAGAAATTGTTCCAAAACCACCTGCTCAAGAATTGCCTCCTTACTGCACTCCTCGGGTTGTATCCAGCGTGTACACAAAGTCCAATAATCGCTGAGCGAGGACCCGGGTCTCATCTTAGTGGTGTACTTCATGTTCCGGAACTGCTGCCAATAGGTCTCTGGGGTCAGACCTAAGCGATCCAGTATGGCAGCTTTTACTTGGCGGTAGTTCATTGCCTGGTCTGTAGGGAGGCCATGATATGAGGCCTGGGCTTCTCCTATGAGGAGCGGGGCCAAAGCAGTTGCCCAGCAATCTGCAGCCCAGCCCTGAGCTTCGGCGACTCTTTCAAATGTCAGTAAAAAAGCCTCTGGATCCTCGTTCGGAGCCATTTTCCTCAGGAGTATCGGGGGTCTGCTTGCCAGTTCTGCACTGGCAGACCCTTGGAATTGGGTCAGCAGCTTGGCAATCCGCTCATCCTGTGCTGCTTGTAGTATTTCATCTCTCTCCGCTTGCAGCCGGGCCTGCTCCTGCATTAACAGTCCCTGCTGTTTGGTCTGCTCCTGCATTAACAGTCCCTGCTGTTTGGTCTGCTCGCACAGAAAGTCTTTCAAAAGTTCTTCCATTCTTGAGTGTGTTTGTGTGGCCCTTTAACTGCAGGAGCCTTTTGAAAAAAATCCTTCCCAATTCTTGACACCATATGTTGCAGGGTACATGCAACTACTCACGCGGGTTTCTTGACAAGGCTTATTTATTTAGCCTTAAAAGATATACAGCACACAAAAACAAAAATAGCTTTTCATCAGCAAACAAAAAGAAAAATGGCTTTTTCTTCAGCAGACAAAACAAAACAGTTTCTCTTTAGCAGACAGTGTTAATATCAGGCATCTACCCTTTTTCTATGCAGGAGACAGACAGTTCATAATTCATGTACTTTGATAACAGACCTTGTTTCAGTAATCTTTTCAGTAGCTTACTCCTCTCACCTCAAAAGCCAGCACCATGTGTCTACAGCCTGGGTTTTTAACACACTTTGATTAGGCAGCTGGGATCCAACTAATTGTCCTGAGGTCCCCAGCTGAAGTTAACCTAGTCAGTGCGGCATTGCAGACTAGACATAGGTTTTCCAGGCATATAGCTGGTGACTTTTATTTACCCTGTCACAGGCGTGTATGTGTATACCAGTATTACCTCTCTGGGCGTGTATGTGTATACCGGTATTATCGCTCTGGGTGTGTATGTGTATACCGGTATTACCTCTCTGGGCGTATATGTGTATAAAGGTTTACACATCTGGGAGGCTAGGGGATACACAGGTATTACATATTGGGCGGTATGTGGTTATAAAGGGTATACATAGGTGGGGTGGTGGAGGTTGCAGGTGTCCTGTTTTCTTAGGATAAGGTTTACGTAACTATATCGGCGTTGTATGTGTATAGTATGTAGACCCTCTTGGCGTTTATAGTGTTTAATACTGGTTTACCTATGCTGGAGCATGTATGTGTATACCGGTATTACCTCTATGGGAAATGTATTATGTATAAGGTATACTATTCTGGGGTGTATGTGTATCCTGTATTTTTACCTTCTGGACATGTATGCGTAGAATGGTATAAATTCTGGACAATAGTGATTA
Organism: Ascaphus truei; assembly: GCA_036426205.1. Taxonomy (NCBI): domain Eukaryota; kingdom Metazoa; phylum Chordata; class Amphibia; order Anura; family Ascaphidae; genus Ascaphus; species Ascaphus truei. The sequence continues at coordinate 248,093,898 of CM071570.1, read as the reverse complement.
AGGATTGGGGGGCGTGGGTAGGGGTTTGTTGCAGTGGTGGGTTTTGGTCGATAGCGGGGGTTTTCCCAGAGCAGGGAGAGAGCTGGGCGTGGATAGGGTTGGGCAGCTTCCTCCATCCTAATTGGTGTTGCTGGGTAATGCAGCCAATCAGGAGAATGGTTGTCAGGAGGGACCTGGGATGGTGGGGTAAACTAAGGAGAGGAGAGGATAGGAGGGAAACAGCTATGGAGCGGGAGAGGAGAGAGGGGTGTGTGTGTCTTTAGCGTGTCGCCCCTTACACTATTGTGTCCAATGAGGCACAGGGAGATAAAGTGACTTGCCCAAGGTCACAAGGAGCGGACAGCAGGAATTGCACCAGGTTCCCCTGCTGCAAACTCAGTGTCATTGTTACCAGGTCCCCCCCCCCCCTCAGTACCAGCTGCGCAGTATGTTGATGCTTAACAAATAAACAGACATTACAGTGTGTGCTTATCAGCTGCGCTGCAGAAGGGGCCGCTGGGTTTTGCCAGAGATTGCAGGATTGTTGCTGCATGTTTTCTCGCTCTGGAATTTCCACCAAGTTACTTTCACTTTGCAAACGCAACAGAAGCTGGAATCTTCCGCACCTCAAACCAGGATCCGGGTCTCAGAGTCTCTCTCTCTCAGCAAAACTTGTATAAAGGGACTGGTGCCAAATCGATTTTTTTTTTTTTTTTTTTTAAATCCTGAATAAGGACTGGTTCTCTGTGCCGACTGACGCGCTCTGCGTGAGAGCGGCTGACGTTACCAATCTCCAAGCGTGAGCGGGCTGCTGTCCGGCATATTTTTTTTTTTATTTTTCGCGGAGCGGGGGGGGGGGGGGGGGGGGGGGGGGGGGGGGGGGGGGGGCGGGGCGGCGTGGCCGAGCAGTGACTGGCGCTGATTGGTCGAGGGGGTCATGTGACCCTTCGGCGCGCCTGAAACACAAATGAATCTGCCTCGACAGGCGCCTGGCGCCCACGAGCGAACGGGCAGGGGCGCGCCACGGGAGCGTGGCCAGATAGATTTGAATTCATTGTGCTGTGCCAAGCGCGGTCAGCGGCGCAGTGGACTCAGCCTAACTTGAGCGTTTTATTATTTATTTATTTTTTTCAGTTTAATCCAGGAGACGTTAAAAGCGCAATGCACGCAGGCGCGTTTTTATTTTGTGCGTTTTTATTTTTTAGCAGAGGATTGAAGCAGGGTTCTCCGAAGCTGACCCCCGGTCATTTCATTTCACCCCCTGGGGACCCCCTGCTTCCTATTGGCCGACATGACGCGGGAGCTTTACACTTTGCCGAGATACCAGCACCCCCTAATGAGGTCTGTATCTCAGGAAGCAGGGTTCCCCCAGAGCTGAAATTAATGGGGTTCAGCTCCGAAGACCCCTGACTTTAATTCTACATTAAGAAAAAAACGAATACATTTTTTAAAAATGCGCTTGGAATGTTCCTTTAATAGCTACATTGTAAACATAGTTATATAGTTATACAGTTACATAGTTACATAGTTATAGTTACATAGTTACATAGTTATATAGTTATACAGTTACATAGTTAAATAGTTATAGTTACATAGTTACATAGTTATAGCTACATAGTAAACATAGTTATATAGTTATACAGTTACATAGTTACATAGTTATAGTTACATAGTTACATAGTTATATAGTTATACAGTTACATAGTTACATAGTTTATAGTTAAAGTTACATAGTTATAGTACAATATAAACATAGTTATATAGTTATACAGTTACATAGTTACATAGTTATAGTTACATAGTAAACATAGTTATATAGTTATACAGTTACATAGTTACATAGTTATAGTTACATAGTAACATACAGAAAAAAGGAAGCACAAAAAGAGAAAACACACAATAAGTCAAAATTCATTAAAACTTTTATAAATTGACTAAATAAAACTTACATAATAAAATGGGATCCGCGTAGACCCAAACATCCACAAAACCGAAGCGCTAACGGGGCGGTGGGGGGCTCCATTAATCCAGAACCCACGGCTCAAAAGATGGAAAAATGTCCAGGGATATTGCTAGATGGTCGCAGCTAGTACTGGATCGAGACCGCATCCTGAAGAAGCGTCATATGATGCGAAACGCATAGAGGTGATGTCATCACGCAGCAGAGAGCAGATGTGCACACGTGACGACGTGAGCTCTGGCAGCTGCGGTCATCCCCAAGCTCTGTACGAGGTGCGGTCTCGATCCAGTACTAGCTGCGACCATCTAGCAATATCACTGGACATTTTTCCATCTTTTGAGCCGCTGTGGTCTGGATGTAAGGGAGCCCCCAACGCCCTCGTTAGCGCTTCGGTTTTGTGGATGTTTGGGTCTACGCGGATCCCATTGATATGTAAGTTTTTTTAGTCAATTATAAAAGTTTTAATGAATTTTGACTTATTGTGCGTTTTCTCTTTTTGCGCTTCCTTTTTTGCTTGTCGCGGTTTAACCCCGCTGATCACGGGAGAGTGGAAGCAGCAGAGGGATACCACCTACTTTGGATACCAAGGGATCTTATTGGGACTGCGCGCATTGTTTTCTCTTTTATAGTTACATAGTAAACATAGTTATATAGTTACATAGTAAACCTAGTTATATAGTTACATAGTAAAAATCGTTACATGTGATTGGTTGGTGAAAAAGACACATGTCCATCGAGTTCAAGCTTGTTAAATTTAAACGACAGATACTTTATCCTATATTAGTATTTATAGCATTTACATTCAGTGGAAGGCAAACAAAAAGCCCCAGTGACACATTATCCAATGCTGTCTCATAAGGGGAAGAATACATTTTTTCCTGGCTCCAAATAATGGCAATACACAATTACCATTACAGATTCCTCAACGATGTGATATTTTCTGTTTTATATTGTATAGATTTTGTTTTGTTCGTGCCCTCGCCCACATGTTGTATGGCGCTGCGGGAACATATTGGCATCACATACATAAAGTATAACAATAATATTGTGTTATGATCGGAAGTGCCTGACTCCTGTCTACGGTCAGAGGAAAAACTGCCAGTACCCTGAAATGGTTTCTTTCTCTCTCTCTTTAAAGGTCTGATGCTGTTTTTGACCCAGTTTTGCAGCTGAAACAATGTTGATAGATTTGTCTAAAGAGCAACTCGGCCAGATTATTAGGAAATAACTCGATTGAAGCAAAGCCTAATTAGTTATTATTACTCATTGGCGTAATGAAGCAGCCCTGACTGTTCGCTAAAGAGCTGCGAAATAACATCACGGGACATGAACAGTGACTCGGAAGTGGGCATGACACAGCATGTTGGTACATGACAGTTCCGCACATGTCACATGTGTGGGGTGATCAGATCTTCAAAAGGAGAAACCAGGGCACATAGAATAAAAAAAAAGATTTATAAAACACATGACATCACTTAAATATAAATATTATCATGGTATTTGTCTAATAGGGAGCAGCTCAGTGAGTACAGACACTGACTGTAAGTTTGCAGCAGGGGACCCGATTCAATTGCCAGTGTCAGCTTGTTGTGAACTTGGGCAGGTCACTTTATATCCCTTTGCCCAAGGCACCAAAAATAGAGTGTAAGCTCATCGGGGCAGGGGCGGTGTCTGTAACTATCCTATGTTCTGCACACCGCACGCTGTACTGTAATTGTGACGCGCTTTGAGTCCCATTGGGAGAAAAGCACTGTATGAGATAAATTATTATTATTATAATAGCGTCCCCATTTATGCTTGTAGTATTGATTCATTTCAGAGATACATGCACACACATATACACAAAGACAAGTAGGTGCACACTCATATACACACAGGCACACTGTTTGCACAGGTATTGTTAGGACCTGCATACTGGTCATGCCGTGACGTGGCTGCAGGCTTATAACACTTTGGCCAAAGGGTTTAACTAAATAACCCTTACTTATGAGAGGACAGACAGATAAGTATTTAACTCTATACTTCACATTTTGGATGTTGCATGTGGTTTCTGTTTTTGTTGACCGCAATGCAGTTGGTCACACCCAGTAGAATTGCTTTTCACACAAATATATATGTGGTGGGGTGTTGGGTTCAGAGCTTGAAGGATTGTGTGTGTTTACATCCACAGACAGACACACAGACAGAACACACACACATACCAGCACACACACACACACATATATACAGACGAGCCAATACTTAGAAAGAGAAAACCCATATCACACGACAGACATCATACTGTACAGATATACACACATATACACAAAACTTAAAATAGACAGACACACAGACACGTATACATATACACAGAGCTACGTTACAAGGCAGACAGACACATATAACAGAGATACACACATACAGTATAAATACAGACATAGACAGACACACATATACAGAGACACACATACTGCATACATATACACAGAGACATAAACATAGACACACACAAATACACAAACATAAATAGACAGACACACAGACACGAATACATATACACAGAGATACGTACACAGACAGACACACATATAGAGATACAAACATACAGTATAATACAGTACATAGACAGACACACATATACAGAGACACACATACTGCATACATATACACAGAGACACACACATAAACATAGACAGACAGACACACATACACAGAGATACATACACAGAGACACACGCATAAATATATACACATAGTTACATAGTAGATGAGGTTGAAAAAAGACGTGCATCCATCACGTTCAACCTATGCTAAATTTAGACAACAGACACTCTTCTCTCCTATATCTATACTTACTTATTGATCCAGAGGAAGGCAAACAAACCCCCCCCCCCCCCCCAGTGTCATATCATCCTATGATATCTCATAAGGGGAAAAATAAATTCCTTCCTGACTCCCAAAAACTGTCTTCAGAACTGGCGACGGAGCGCTGGCCACGCACCCCCCCCCCCCCCTCGGCGGTTCTGTCCTGTATTTGGACACTGTTCAGTAAAACATGAGAGGTAATATGGGACATGTACGTGACCGGTATTACCTCTCTGGACATGTATATATATATACCGGTATTACCTCTCTGGGCGTGTATGTGTATACCGGTATTACCTCTCTGGGCGTGTATGTGTATATCGATATTACCTCTCTGGGCGTGTATGTGTATACCGGTATTACCTCTCTGGGCGTGTATGTGTATACCGGTATTACCTCTCTGGGCGTGTATGTGTATACCGGTATTACCTCTCTGGGCGTGTATGTGTATACCGGTATTACCTCTCTGGGCGTGTATGTGTATTACCTCTCTGGGCGTGTATGTGTATACCGGTATTACCTCTCTGGACATGTATATGTATACCGGTATTACCTCTCTGGGCGTGTATGTGTATACCGGTATTACAACTCTGGACATGTATATGTATACCGGTATTACCTCTCTGGGCGTGTATGTGTATACCCGTATTACCTCTCTGGGCGTGTATGTGTATACCCGTATTACCTCTCTGGGCGTGTATGTGTATACCGGTATTACCTCTCTGGGCGTGTATGTGTATACCCGTATTACCTCTCTGGGCGTGTACGTGTATACAGGTATTACCTCTCTGGACGTGTACGTGTATACCGGTATTACCTCTCTGGGCGTGTACGTGTATACCGGTATTACCTCTCTGGACGTGTACGTGTATACCGGTATTACCTCTCTGGGCGTGTATGTGTATACCGGTATTACCTCTCTGGGTGTGTATGTGTATACCGGTATTACATCTCTGGGTGTGTATGTGTATACCGGTATTACCTCTCTGGGCGTGTATGTGTATACCGGTATTACCTCTCTGGGCGTTTATGTGTATACCGGTATTACCTCTCTGGGCGTGTATGTATATACTGGTATTACCTCTCTGGGCATGTATGTGTATACCGGTATTACCTCTCTGGGCGTGTATGTGTATACCGGTATACACATACACGCCCAGAGAGGTAATACCGATATATACATACACATCCAGAGAGGTAATACCGGTATTACCTCTCTGGGCGTGTATGTGTATACCGGTATTACCTCTCTGGGCGTGTATGTGTATACCGGTATTACCTCTCTGGGCGTGTATGTATATACTGGTATTACCTCTCTGGGCATGTATGTGTATACCGGTATTACCTCTCTGGGCGTGTATGTGTATACCGGTATTACCTCTCTGGGCGTGTATGTGTATACCGGTATTACCTCTCTGGGTGTGTATGTGTATACCGGTGTTACCTCTCTGGACATAGTGACCTGACCGGCTTGGGGAGCCACAGGATTTCCCTGAGCAGAGAGAGCAGGGCTGTTGCTAGGGGGCTGGGCTGCTTCCTCCATCCTGATTGGCTCCAGGTAATACAGCCAATCAGGAGGGGGTGTTAGGACCCTGGTGGTGGGGCCAAGGAGAGGAGGAAACAGCATGGAGCTGTGAGAGGTGTGGGCGCGTGTGTCGAGCGCATTGCACCTTTCACCATTGTGTCCAGTATTTTTGGAGAAGCCGCCTGGCAACCCTACATGTTTATCTACATGCACCCACAAGTGGTATTGATTGGCGCTTCCACAGAGATTCAATGTAAAAGTGGATTGGTGACCAATATTAATAGTGAGTGATATTTGTGAGTATTTGTGAATATTTAAGACACTAATTATGTGACATATAAGTGATAAATTAGATAAATGTGGCTGGGTGATATAGAAAACGCTCAAAATCTCCGGATATTTCACTTCATCGTGTATATTTTCCAGAACGTCCAAAGGGAGCACGAACAGATACTGTATCTCCCCAGAAAAGAAAGAAAATATAATAATGCACAAATGTATATATAGACGTGACTGGAGAATCTTGGCTCTTATAGATATTCCTTCTTACAATGTGTAGGTTTCAATAAAGCATATCCCAAGTCTGCGGCAATTAATTATCTTCTTGTGTTGATGTTCTCTTGGTGGGAGTGTACCTCAGGGTGACTAGACAGAGGAGATCATGGTGCAAATCAAACATAAATATTTATAAAAAGGAAAACGTTTTAGTACATTGTAAAAATGCCCATATAATAAAGATTTCAGGTGCTGGTATCACGCCTTTTGGTCTGTGCTGTTGGATTGGCGCCATCGGATCAGCGCTGTCTGTTGCGTACTCGTTGCCGGTTCCACCTCTGCTCTTCCGGGTGTAATACGTCCGGCGTCCCGCGTCCCTTCTGGGTGGCTCCGATCACATCCGGCGGCCTCTCAGCACGCAATGGCTTGTTTCTTGGTCACTACGCGTTTCGCTGATACACCGCTTCATCAGGGTTCTATACCTCGCACCAAGTTTATCTGACTTTATGTAGCAATGGTAATTAATGGCTGATGAGTAGTGACAGGTTATATCAATTACCGTGGCAAATAACTCATTCTATTCCTCGTCATTTATGAGTGCATGTAAATAAACATCAACGTGGTATAATAAAAACACAGATCTCTGTACACAATACTTAAAATACATTTCTTCAGCATGGAATATTTTCTATTGATAATCAAGACATTAGGTTGCTTATATTTCACCTTTTATTAGTTTAGTCTTAGCCAGGGGTGCGCAAACTTTTCCCTCTGCGTCGCTCTGCCTGCTCTCTCCCTCTGCTCGCGCGCCCCCCCCCCCCTCCGGCTCTGGTGTCAAATGACGCTGCGCGGTCATGTAACGTCCCATTGCCATGGCGACGCGTCGCCCGACACAAAGGTAAGTGAAGTTACAGAGGCCTCGCGCGGTCCCCTGGCATTTAAGTCAATGCTGGGCTTAAATACCCCGCACAAGTCTCCCTCCCCTCATTGGCGCGCGTGTGAATCTAAAAACCCTGGTGGTGAGGGGAAGAGGGGGAGGGGGGAGGTGAGCCAGCAACAGCTCCCACCCTCTGGAGGCACCACAGCCCTTATGTGTGCGCCGGCCCCATCTTGGGAGCTCTGCCTTTCTAATTCCACTTTTCAGAGCTCGGTGGTGATTGCGGTGTCATTTGGAGAATTGTTTTGTGTCTAAGTGGGATCATCAAAAATAAAATCAAGAAGTTGTGGTCATTAATGACTAAAGTGTGTGACCGTGAATACTGCTCTGCACGTCACAGACACACACTGCTCTTCACGTCACAGACACACTGCTCTCCACGTCACACAGACCCACACTGCTACCTCTCTGGGCGTGTATGTGTATACCGGTATTACCTCTCTGGGCGTGTATGTGTATACCGGTATTACCTCTCTGGGCGTGTATGTGTATATACCGGTATTACTTCTCTGGGCGTGTATGTGTATACCGGTATTACCTCTCTGGGCGTGTATGTGTATACCGGTATTACTTCTCTGCACAAAGTTACCTGACAGGTTTGGGGGGGCTGCAGGATTTTCCCGAGCAGGGAGAGAGCAGGGCTGTTGCTAAGGGGTTGGGCAGCTTCCTCCATCCTGATTGGCTGCTGCTGGGTAATGTAGGTGTCAGGAGCCTGGGGGTGGGGCCAAGGAGAGGAGGAAACAGCCCCTTTCCTCCAGTGTGGAGGTCCCCGCTGGCTCCTTACTACTTGGCTGACTGCGTGCTGTGACGCGTCAGCCGGCCGATGCTGCAAGCTCCTAGTGATTTGCAGCTCTGACGCGTCACGTGGTGCGGCAGTCAGCCAATGAGGGAAGGAGGGGAGGGAAGGAGCTAGATGGTAGGCGGCTTGGGAGGGGAGCAGGGAAGAAGCTGCGGTGGAAAAGTGTGTGAGTGTATATGTATGTGTGTATGTATGTGTGTGTGTATGTGTATGTGTATGTGTATGTGTGTATGTATGTATGTGTGTGTGTATGTGTATGTGTTGTGTGTATGTATTGTGTGTGGGGGGTGGACGGCACCATGGCACCACGATCAGACCTGGCAAAGTTTTACCACGCCCCCCCCTTCCCCCCTCCCCACTCCCACTCCGGCTCCCGGCTCCATCAGACCGCCTGTCTGCATTGCGGGCGCGCTGACTGAGGGAGCGGGGCCTTAGCCTAAGGGCCATAGACCCCTTAGCTTGTAAGTTCTCTGTAGTAAGCATTGCTCTGTAATAGTGATGTTGTATTTTCCGTGGCCTTGTTGCGTCTGAGCCCTACGTACCGTGTACTCGGGATCTTTTCGATGCAGAGCAGCATTTTCATCGGTCAATGTACTGTAGCAAGATCTGTGCTCCAAGCATTTTGCGATGTGCGCCAGCTTGTGATTTAGAGAGGGTCCGTAGGGGGAGTTCGATGACGCTCACATTATAATGTGATGTAGCAAACTGTGCACCATTTTGTCCCTTTCTGCATCAAGTTGAAGTGCCAGTTGGTTTAAACCAGGGTTGGTCATCTCAGTCCTCAAGGGCAACCAACCGGACAGATGTTAAGGATATCCCTGCTTCAGCACAGGTGGCTAAATCAGTGGCTCAGTCACATGTGCTGAAGCAGGGATATCCCTAATGCCTGGCCTGTTGGTGGTCTTGAGGACTGAGCTGGCCGCCCCCGGGTATAAACATTACCAGATGTAAGTAACTGGAACAGAAGGCGTCATCATACAATACCCGGCCTAAAGCGCAGAACGGGGCGTGCGTCAGGACATAGTCCCTGTGCGTTCCAACGTAAACCATGGTGTGTTCTAGTGTATACAGTATAACGTTGTGTGTATGTGATTAGCACGATATGAATACAAGTATACACATACAATTAGGGCAAAGCGATGACCCGTGCTGATTCTGCTGACTAACACAAACATGATATGTTCTGTTTGCAGCAGCGTAAGATGTAAGAAGCACGTGAATCATGGTTAGATATGTAATCCAGCGCGTTAGTTAGCACCGACCTGTGTCACATTTGTTGATAATTTTCGTTATTTTTGTTCAACCTGCGTCATTACTACACATGGACACATTCTGCTTTTTTCTTTGTCTAAGAAATAAATGATAGTGAGTAAAATAGTTATTATTTATTTATTTATAAAAAATGTTTTACCAGGAAGTAATACATTGAGAGTTACCGCTCGTTTTCAGGTATGTTCTGGCATAGAGTTATGGTGACATTAAGTGAACAGGGTTATACATTATATACAGTGGTATGAAAAAGAAAGTACACCCTCTTTGAATTCTATGGTTTTACATATCAGGACATAATAACAATCATCTGTTCCTTAGCAGGTTTAAAAATTAGGTAAATACAACCTCAGATGAACAACACATGACATATTACACCGTGTCATGAATTATTTAACAAAAATAAAGCCAAAATGGAGAAGCTATGTGTGAAAAACTAAGTACACCCTTAGTGCTTCCATAGGGATTAAGATGCTAAGTAGCGGACAGGTGCTGCTAATCAAATGCCCTTGATTGATTGATAATCAGCAAGTGTGACCACCTCTATAAAAGCCGAAGTTTTAGCAGTTTGCTGGTCTGGAGCATTCAGGTGTGTGTTAACACAATGCTAAGGAGGAAAGACATCAGCAATGATCTTAGAGAAACAATTGTTGCTGCCCATCAATCTGGGAGGGGTTACAAGGCCATTTCCAAACAATTTAAAGTCCATCATTCTACAGTGAGAAAGATTATTCAAAAGTGGAAAACATTCTAGACAGTTGCCAATCTTCCCAGGAGAGGACGTCCCAACAAATTCACCCCAAGGTCAGATGTGAATGATGATGAAGAGGCATACTGTAGCCTTGAAACGCGTTGGAATAACTGTTCTCTGAACTTTTTACTGATTTTATGAGTCTCCGTTGCTTTGTCCCGCTCTGCGGCTCCGTATCACTGGCGCGGTGCCCTTCAGTGACGTCATCCGAGCGCCGACGGAACCCCCGGTGCCACACGTGGAGCCAGTGCTCAGTGTCGGAGACGCGCCGGGATAGGACTGAGCCTATCAGAGGGAACTTTACACCTGGGACATACCACATCTAACTGCCCCTCACTGGCATGGCGCCTTCCAGTGAGATCATTGAGCGCCGACGGAACCCCCGGTGCAACACGCGGAGCTAGTGTCCAGTGTTGGAGACACGCCGGGAATGACTGATCCAGCCTAAGGGGACTCTGAGTCTGGGACTTATTACATCCTATTGCCTTTACCGCACCTCATCTGTGGACCTGAAAACTGTTACAGCAGTGACTCGTGGACTGCCCTGAACTGTGGAAACAGATGGTTGCTGATCCGTGATGTTCCAGATCCCTGTGTGGTGTGGCGTATGGGTAATTTTGTCCCATGACATGCAGTTTTAGTTTCTCCTTGATGTACGCAGATTACCTATTTTTGTCACTAATAATATATTTATTTTTGATATACTACACTATGAGCGTTGTGTGCTGTTTTCTTTTGTTTTTTCAGACCGTGCAATGCTCAGAGAAATTGCAAAAAACCCAAGTTTGTTTTTACAGCCACAGGACCTGGGAACCTTGCAGTCATTGAGTCGACCACGAACTCCTCTGTATACCAAAGTATTCTAGAGTCAAATGTGAGGCCATCTGTCCGACAGCTAAAGCTTGGCCAAAATTGGGTCATGCAACAGGACAATGATCCCAAGCACACCAGCAAATCTACAACAGAATGGCTGAAAAAGAAAAGAATCAAGGTGTTGCAATGGCCCAGTCAAAGTCCAGACCTCAACCCGATTGAAATGCTGTGGCTGGACCTTAAGAGAGCTGTGCATAAACAATGCCCACAAACCTCAATGAACTGAAGCAACGTTGTAAAGAAGAGTGGGCCAAAATTCCTCCACAATGATGTGAGAGACTGATAAAGTCATACAGAAAACGATTACTTCAAGTTATTGCTGCTAAAGGTGGTTCTACAAGCTATTGAATCATAAGGTGTACTTAATTTTTCACACATGGCTCCTCCATTTTGGCTTTATTTTTGTTAAATAAATCATGATACGGTGTAATATGTCATGTGTTGTTCATCTGAGGTTGTATTTACCTAATTTTAAGACCTGCTAAGGAACAGATGATTGTTATTATGTCCTGCTATGTAAAACTAGAGAATTCAACGAGGGTGTACTTTCTTTGTCTCACACAACTGTATATAAAGACATTGCGCGCACAGTAAGAGATAATATATGTTATGGGCGTATGTAACAGTTACAGACCAGATTAAAATGTGAGACAGCTTTTGTTTTGAAAGACCTTAGACTGGTGGCAGCTGTGAGAGTCTCCGGTAGACTGTTCCAGTTGTGGGGGGCACGGTAAGAGAAGGAGGAGTGGTCGGATACTTTGTTGAACCTTGGAACCATGAACAGTCTTTTGGAGTCAGATCAGATCTCAGGTGATAAGTGCTGCATGTGTTAGGGGTGAGGAGCTTGTTCAGATAGGCGGGTGACAAAAAGCCTCCACAGCAAATAAAAATAGGACGTGTGATCAAATTAATATGTCACAGACAGGTCTGCAACCCTGCCTTTCCCATTTCTCTTGGCATACAAGACTTACATTGCAGCAAGGGATTCTGGGAGATGCCATGCAAATGAGCACAGTTCACCTTTTGCTTCAAATCCATGTTAACATGGAACAGAACAAACTTATACCTGCCGCAAATCTGGAATCTGAGTGCGGATTCTTAGAAATCCACCCGGATTTGATCCAATGGCAGATTCGGATGACTCCGCTCGGATGTTTTAGTACCCAATCTGCAAACGGATTTTGGTAGGCGGGACGGATTTGGTCTAAAATCACACCAATAAATTCTGGGGAAAAGATTTAAACAGGTTCGTCCGTCTCTCAGTAGCACAGCACAGGGATAAACTTTGGTGTAGAGTGCAAGCGTTGATGGTGGAGGAATTGCAGAGGGAGGAGGTGGAAAGTGAAGGGCTATGGTCAGTCTTATCATGGGCAGGGGGTGACTGACCGATGCTCAAATACACCAGTGACCGCTCAAAGAGCACAAACATCGTTGAGGAGTAGTAGGCATATGGGTTTTGTTGATAGTAGTAGCAGACACAGTTCAGCTTCTACTTCAAATGGTACCCTAGCATCAAACCAAGGCAGTGGGAAAGGGTGTGGTGGTCGTATGTGTGGTACTGTTAGTAGTAGTAGCCAAGGTATTGCCCTGTGGGACATTGCCCCATGATGGTTTGGTGCGTGTGAGGCTGTAAAAAGAGGAGGGGCTGGGAGCAAGGGGCAGTTAACATGGGAAAGACATCTACGAATGATGCAACTTATCTCGCTCCCAGCGCTGAGCCTCTACATTTCTGGGTGGGAAAAAAAGGAAACGGGGCCTGAGCTGGCGTGGGTGGCGTCGGAGAGGCCTCAGCTGTCCACAGCCAGTGTTCACCGAGTATTCAATGTGACGGAAAGGGGCCCAGGGACCAGCATCATAAAGGCTAAGCTTGGCCCCTGCCCATCCTTCCCTGGGGCTCAGCTAGCCATCAGACCCCTGAACTACCCCTTTTTTACATGCCCATTAACCCCTTGCATCCTATGTAAACTGCGGCTCTTTATTCCTGTTCTGATCATGTATTGAAAGTGTGAAAATATGTTTGTACCCACAATAAAGCATAACCAAGATCTCTGGACTTACGGGGCTGAGAACCCCGTGTGCAGCCCACATATCCGGAGAAATGGCTATTGCTGGGAACATGAAGAGAGTGGACAGGAGCGGAGATCGGGCGAGAGTGGTGCCAGCCAAGCAGGAAATATCGTGTAGACAGGAGAAGCCTTTGCTGCGCTCCCGCTGGTAGGTGCTGCTCCCATTGGTCTGTTTATACTTCCCTCCAAAGCCCTTTAACTCTCTAAGCCCCACCCCTAGCCCTTATTGGCCAATGCAGGCGAGCCCTCATGTTCTGATTGGTTCCTGAGCAGCACCCACGCTGTGATTCTGGTGTGCTCCGAGGCTGTGCCGGAGACACCTGAAACCGAGGCTAGGGGCCTAACCAAGCGGGAAATAAAACAATGCTTTGGTGCTGCGGAACTGTGTGTTGCCGGAGAAGCGGAGAGCAATACTTTTAAGGTCTGGACGGTCCCTACCCCAACGAAGTGTGAAAGTATACCCTCGCTAAGCCTTTAATGTGGTGCCCAGCACCCAGCCAGCAAGGATTCCCCCCCCGTATGCCCCTGTTTTAGTGAGTGTCGCTCTGATTTGTGCTTACTTGCTCCGGCTGGAATAAAATCTCGTTATGGAACTGCTCTGTCCTGTCTGCTGCGTTGATCCCAGTGTTACGTTTTGGTCTCCCGGGACATTCAGCACAACTGGATCCATCATAACGTTTAAAAGAACCAATCTGTCTAGTAACAGTGTGGCAAAGCGTACCTTCATTAAAATGAATGAATATCTTATTTCACAGGACTATGTTATCCAGTTTCCATGTCACCATCTTCTGCGGAGAAAGCCGATTAAATTACAGAATACAGATTACGTACAATTAGGTTTTTTTTTTATTATTGTTTTCCAACTATTTTCTGATTGGCTGCCTGTGTGTGGACACCAGCTCATTCCCACCCATGGCAGAGTCACACCAATCAACCACCATCATTTTACGTTCTCCACCAACCACCATTTTACTTTTATTTTTGTACCACTTTGTGACAGCTCAAACAACCAAGTATCTAGGTTGGAACAGAGTTGAGTTGGATTAGTGTATATCCTCACTGTTCCATCTGTAACGCAAAGGTGGGAGGGCGCAAGGACATACAGATGTAACCAATGTTATTACCCCCACTGACCGACGGGTCTCATTGTAGGTTTTCCCCCTTCTCATGTGCGACGATTCAAAGCAATGACCTCTTCTCCAGCTGGCCCGTTGCGTATGTCCCATGGCCACATTTGCACTCCTTTTATTTTTGCCCCATGACAAGAAACTTATTACAGGAAAGTATTCGCAAGCGAAGCTGCTGCCCAGGTGCGCTGACAACGTTGCTAGCAGTGGTAACCTATGCCTATGGCATATTACCACCATCATTCATCAGAACCTACTCCCTACTAGTGTACACCATCACCACTAACATTAATCATCATCAACAAAGTGCCAATAGCAAACTGGCATCATTGTATATTTTAGTGCTACAGCCGTTCTATGAACAGCACAAAGCAATGAGGGACTATATCATGGAGACAGAACGCCAAACTACTGGATCATACACATTGTTGCCCAACCAGTGACATCTAATGGGGGAGCTGTGTGGGCTACTGAGGAGGCCACAGCTCTGGTCGGCTCAGCAACGACAATACTGGTATCGGCCAAGACTAAGTCATGCCACTTGCATACCTATTACTACATAGGAACCTCGGTTCGCATTCAGCATGAGTGTGTGGCTAATTAAAATGCTGAATTGGTGAGGTTGGTGGTGGATGCTATGCTTAACTGCATATGAAATTATCCCCTTCTATCTGTGAGACTAAGATTGATGATGTTTCCACCTAGAACCCAACACCAGTGACCACTCTCCGCTCCACAACCAGTTCCACCTGAAACTCGCCAGCCTATGTATCCCAGCATAGCCGACATATGCACATGGGGAACGGGGATAAGATTATTGCTAAAGTATTCAGCAAATGAAAATGTCCCTAGTGAGCACATTCACATGTCTCAGACAAGTCTGCAGCCCTGCCTTTCACCGTTATCTCCTAGAGTAGAGTGCTTCCACTGCAGCCAGGGATTCTGGGAAATAACATGCAAATTAGCACTGTCACCTTGTGTTTGAAATCCATTTTGACATGGACCCTGTAACAGGGGACTTATTCCTGTTCACAAATGTGCCTCTAATCCAGCAGTGTGGTGGTTAACTGCTGATAGGCAATTAACTAACACCACCTGGCTGATTACAGGTGTTAGAAAAAGCCTGCCTCTGAGACAGGAAGGGAGATTCCTTAGTCCACAACTGGGCTGAACCAAGGAAGGACAGATGTCTTGAGTGGCAAGCTGACAACAAGACAAAGGGGACAAGATTCTAAATCTGGAGCCTGACATTGCCTTAGCACACAAGGGTGCGCATCCAAGAGAGCAGAGAAGCTTCCCCTACAGCAACCCAGCTAACAGATAAGACTTTTCTTATAAGACTATTATCTATGTCTATCTATAGATATAAATGTCTCTATGATTTGGGCTGGTGAATCGCTGGGCTAACCACGCAGTTAAAGAGAACTGTATCACAAGTATATATATACTCCAGAGTGGAGCGGATTTTGTTTGCTGATTTACATGTTTGCTGTGTTTAAAGCAACAGGCACAAAAAAGCCTTATTTTAATTTCACCTTAAATCAGTCTCCATTGTGTACCTCTTAACACGTCTCTTACAGACCCCTATAAACTTATGCCTGCCGTATTACACAGCTTTTCAGTACAGCCTGGGTTAAAGAAATGCAGAGCAGTAAACCTACTCACAGACAGCTGTTTGGACCTTTTAGGTCTTACCAGTGTGAGGCTGGTTATACTGGCTTTGCAAATTGAGAAGTATGATAACTGATACTGAAAGACCACAAGTCAAGGACTGAGAGTGAGAGACGATGACAACCCGTGCCGCCATACTAATGACAACCACCGCAACACCAGTGTCTATCTATTCTAGACACTACCCACCACCAGCTCTACTTAAGACTTGTGGGCAAACATTTTCCAAATGGGGACACCCAATAATACAGTATCTACTCTAAGGGCTCAGGAGAAGAAAGGAGAGGAGGATGGACTCATGATGATTGTAAAACAACAAAAAAAAATATTTATTAAACTTTGTTTTTTCTTTAAAATATCTATCTAGGACTTACTTTCACTCACACAACCCATTCACACATACACACACATGCACACACATATACTCACACATACACACACATATACACACATACACACACATATACTCACACATACACACACATATACACACATATACACTAACCTGCAGCTCCCGGCTCTATATACATGTAAAGCATGCGGCACGTGCACGCGCGTTCGCATAGGAACGCGCGGCCGCACAGCCGCTTGCTGTATGGAACAGCCTTTATGCTGCTAGTGGCCCGAGACTCGAACACTTTGACATCCCAGGCAGGGTTTTTTGCCATTCCTGTGGGGCAGACAGAAGTCCTTCAAGCTGCCTGTTTTGGCTGCAGACGTCCCGGCGAAGAGCTATCCAGTACTGCCAGTTGCCTGGAAATCGGCCACCAATATCTGCGGCCCCACTTGCATCGCACCATGGAGTCTATTATAAACTCTGCACAGGGCCGCAGGGACACAAGCGAGATGGACATCTCCCTTACTGGAATCCCTGCGGATCCAGAAGTGCCTCCACCAAACTCCAGCCGACCGGGGTCTGCAGAAGAAGAATGGAATCACACGACTTCTCTTCCAGTGGCTGAAATGTTGGCGGTGACTTCCCCGGTGAGACCACTGGAGGACAACGCAGAGTTGAAAGTGAGAGAGGATGAACCGCAGGTTCCGTGTCCTGCGGAGCCGGACTTCCCATCCAGCGGAGATCATCCCGGCACACCTCAGAGTTGTGCGGATTCTGAACGGTTTGTGAGTGGAGTCTCCTTTGTTTCCGGCCAGGAAGTGACTGGTTGCTGCAGTGCTGCCTGGTAGTAACACCGGCTAGGAAACTCCTTATTCAGGTGCTGCATCGGCAGGGATGTCCAAGGGCGACGGAGATGGCCTGTCTGCCGGGTGGTGCCCGAAAATTGGGTTGACCAGCATCGTCACCTGTCGACGGGGTAAGATTAAACAATGGTCGGAAGGACCTAAGACCTCTGATGAGGATAACGAGTCCTACCAATGCCGCATAGATAAACTTGATGAACTGAAGCAGGGACTGATTGAGACACCTGTGCTGAAGCAGGGACTGATTGAGCCACCAGTGCTTGAAGCTGGGATATCCAGAAAACCTGACCTGTTGTTCTTGAGGACTGGAGTTGAGAACCCATGACTTAACCCCTTCTTTGCCAGAGGGGGCAGTAATACACAGCAAAGGGGCAAGATTATGAAACGACCATCGCAAGTAATCAGTGTTACATAACTAAGTGCTTTCAGTTCAGTGATATTGCAATATGTCGGGGCTTTAATCAGCGTGTTAGGATCTGGTGCACAGTGCTACAATTACAGGAGAATGTCGTTTATGAATCTCCCCTGCCAGAGTTCCCTGCAGGCTTCCACATGTCTGGCATCAGCAGTATGAATATACATGTGCACCTCTCCTAATTGTACTAACGCAGACATGCACCACAGATACCAGGCTGGGTAAGGCTGGTTATTCTGTATATGTAACCCTATTTCCCCCACCTAATCTCATCTTGGGCCACTCTAGGGAAATAGTGCTCCGGTTACATCGGTCTGGTTGGTGCATACCTGCTGGCAACAAGGGGCCCTGGGTCTCTCGCATGATGTTTATTTATTTATTTATAAAAAGTGTTACCAGGAAGTAATACATTGAGAGTTACCTCTCGTTTTCAAGTATGTCCTGGGCACAGAGTTAATATGACAATTAATACATGGTTACAAATACAGTTACATAAATGAACAGGGTATACATTATATACAAGACATTGCATGCAAAGATACAGATAATATATATTATGGGCGTATGTAACAGTTACAGACCAGATTAAAATGTGAGACAGCCTTAGATTTGAAAGAACTTAAACTGATGGTGGATGTGAGAGTCTCTGGTAGGTTGTTCCAGTTTTGGGGTGCACGGTAAGAGAAGGAGGAGCGGCCGGATACTTTGTTGAGCCTTGGGACCATGAACAGTCTTTTGGAGTCTGATCTCAGGTGATAAGTGCTGCGTGTGGTAGGGGTGAGGAGCTTGTTCAGGTAGCTGGGTAGCTTGCCCATAAAGAATTTAAAGGCAAGACAGGAAAGATGAACTTTGTGCTTAGACTCGAGTGATGACCAATCTAGTTCTTTGAGCATTTCGCAGTGATGTGTGTTGTAGTTGCATAGGAGAACAAAATGGCAAATTTAATTGTAGAGGGTGTCAAGTTTGCTAAGATAGGTTTGAGGTGGCGAGCCATATACTATGTCTCCATAGTCAATAATTGGCATTAGCATCTGCTGTGCGATACGCTTTCTGACCAGGAGACTTAGGGAGGATTTGTTCCTGTAAAGTACCCCTAGTTTGGCATAGGTCTTGGTTGTCAGGGTATCAATGTGCATTCCGAATGTTAAGTGGGAGTCAAACCATATGACCAGGTACTTAAAACTAGTAACAGGAGTTAGGGTGGTGTTAGCGTTTGTTCTAATCTGGAGCTCAGTCGCTGGCAGCTTTAAAAATGTAGTCTTGGTCCCAAATACCATTGTTACAGTCTTGTCGGTGTTTAAAAACTGTTTGTTTTGGGAAATCCAGTTTTCGAGTCTCAAAATGTCAGACTGAAGTATGTGTTCAAGGTCAGAGAGGCTATGGCTGTGTGCATATAGGATTGTGTCATCTGCATACATGTGTATTGAGGCTTCCTTACAAGCTGTGGGAAGATCATTGATGAACACTGAGAAGAGTAGGGGCCCCAGAACAGAGCCTTGCGGGACACCACAGGTGATATCCAGGGGGTTGGAGTTAGAGCCCGAGATGGACAAATTTTGGGATCTACCTGATAGGTAGGACTGAAACCAGTTTAAAGCATGCTTCCCTATTCCAGAGCTCTGGCATTTGTTAAGCAGGATAGCATGATCAACAGTATCAAAAGCCTTTGCAAAATCTAGGAATACTGCACCAGTGAGTTGACCCTGTTCCATTCCGCACTGGATTTCATTGCAAACTTTTAGCAGGGTAGTTATGGTAGAGTGTTTGGGGCGAAAGCCAGATTGGAATTGGCTAGGGAAATTTGTCTTGTTATAGTAATCGCTTAATTGGGAGTGGACACATTTTCCCATGACTTTGGATAGGATTGGGAGAAGGGAGATTGGCCTGTAGTTTGAGACAGTGTTTTTGTCCCCACTTTTGAAGATTGGGACAACTCTGGCAGTTTTCCAGGTCTTAGGGATATGGCCTGCAGACAGGATAGAGTTGACTATGGACGCAATTGGTTTGGCAATGGCTGGGGCACCAAGTCGTAGGAACCTAGATTGTAGTAAGTCAGGTCCACATTGGCTACTTAGTTTTAATTTGAGGAGCGCTTGTGTAATCTCTTCGGATACTGGGCCAAATTTAAAATTGTGGGCAGTGTTGGGAGGGGGTGGGACTATAGGGGTACTCCCAGGATGAGATTCAGGTTTGTGGTTTGGGTTGCGTTTCGCTAATAAGTTAGTAGCACACCCCACAAAGTAATCATTGAATGCATTTGCTATGTCGGTGGGGTTTGTCAGAGTAATATCCCCCTTAGTGATATTACTTGTCTATTGATGGTTAGAAGGCTGGAATATGTTGTAGGGGAATACCAGGACAGGCTTCTGGGGCTGTGCAGAATTCTACTCACAGGTGCAGCGCCTCCATCTTGTGCAGCCCCCAGTGGTGTGGGGTGAAGTATCTGTAAAAGAACTTGTCCCTCTCCTCCCAATATACTTCACTCTCAGGCAAGAGGTATAGGTAAAATGCAGGTGCCTTTATTTAATCTTCCTTTTAGCAGCAGTCTCAATCACAGCAGACAGAAGGCTCTTCACCTTCAGGATGTCCCTGAACTCACTCCTGGCCAAGGGTGGTCCTTGCTCTACCCCTACCCTCTTTAGGGTAGGCGGTATGGGTCTACCCAAAGCTCCCCTAAGGGAAGGCCTGAAGCTTACCAGAGCCCTGGCAGCTTGGCACGGGTACCTGTCTCTCTCAAAGGTAGAGACCAATGAACTAAATAGGAAGTTGCAGTACATTAAGCATCTCCAACAGGCACCACCCCTGTGTCTCTAATTGGACACAGCCTGATGACACTGCCTTCACTGACTCACTGCACTGCATGAAGTGGGGAAAACCCATGAGTGCTCCTGGCAAACCTGCTCTTACTCAGGTATTACTGCCAGGAGGAGGGCAGACCTATAGCCCAAACCACACAGGGCTACATATACATTTAGGCAGACAGGGGGATTTGCATGCAGCTCCTGAGAAATGCATCTTATGATTGTTACAATTAGCCTATTCTTTTTTGGGCGGTTTTTGCTCCACCTCAGAGCTGGAGGCGTTCTCTGGATGGAAACAAAACCATAAGCCTATACTGTGCTCCATAAAACCATTGCTCCATATAACTCCCCCTTATCACTTTTCCTGTTGCTCCATTTACCCATCCCTATAACTCATCCTATTGTTCCATATACCTCTTCCTATAACTCATCCCATAATTCATCCTATGGTTCCATATACCTCTCCCTATAACTCATCCCTATAACTCATCCCATTGTTCCATATACCTCTCCCTATAACTCATCCTATTGTTCCATATACCTCTCCCTATAACTCATCCCTATAACTCATCCTATTGTTCCATATACTGTCTCAAACTACAGGCCAATCTCCCTTCTCCCAATCCTATCCAAAGTCATGGAAAAATGTGTCCACTCCCAACTATTTATATAACTGTATTTGTAACCATGTATTATTTCTCTTAACTCTGTGCCCAGGACATATCTGAAAACGAGAGGAAACTCTCAATGTATTACTTCCTGGTAACACATTTTATAAATAAATAAATAAATAAACTATGCGATTACTATACCAAGACAAATTTCCCTAGCCAATTCCAATCTGGCATTCGCCCCAAACACTCTACCGTAACTACCCTGCTAAAAGTTTGCAACTGTCTCACATTTTAATCTGGTCTGTAACTGTTACATACGCCCATAATATATATTTTCTTTAACTGTGCACACAATGTCTCTGTATATAATGTATACCCTGCTCATTATGTAACTGTATTTGTAACCATGTATTATTTGTCATATTAACTAGTTCAGGATATACTTGAAAACGAGCGGAAACTCTCAATGTATTACTTCCTAGTAACACATTTTATAAATAAATAAATAAATAAATATACCTCTCCCTATAACTCCTCCTATTGTTCCATATACCCTCCTGATAACTCCTATTACTCCATATACCACTCCCTATAATGTATCCTATTGCCCCATATAACTCCTCCTATTTCTCCATATAACCCGTCCCTACAACTCCTCCTATTACCCCATATAACCACTCCCTATAACTCCTCCTATTACTCCATATAACCGCTCCCTATAACTCCTCCTATTACCCCATATAACCGCTCTGTATAATGCCTCCAATTGTTCAATATGATCTCTTCCTATAATTCCTCCTATTGCCCCATATTACTGCTCCCTATAATTCCTCCTATTGCTTCATATAACCCCACCCTATAATTCCTCCTATTAACCCATATTACTGCTCCCTATAATTCCTATTACCCCATATTACTGCTCCCTATAATTCCTATTACCCCATGTTACTGCTCCCTATAATTCCTATTATCCCATATTACTGCTCCCTATAATTCCTTTATAATCTGTGCACCATGTAACTCCCCCCCAACTCCTCCTACTGACTCTCCCCAAGGTGCAAGCTGGGGCAGAGACACAGAATGTGATACATCTCATTATAATCTGTGCCCCATGTAACTCCCCCAACTCCTCCTACTGACTCTCCCCAAGGTGCATGCTGGGGCCGGTGGGGTAAAATCCTTTGATACATAGGGGAAGGATGAAAATACATTGCTTTTCCACAAAAAAATGCTTTGATACATTGCCCCCATGCTGTTAGTTTCTAGTCACTATTTATATCTTGCAAGATAACAGTAACAGGGATTTTGAAGACATCACGCTTGAACATACCTAGCTAATTTCCCAGTTGGTAAAGAGAAAGTGTATAGAAAACATGATTTTACACAACTCCCATTACTCCCGAGCCTCAGGTTCTGTTGGACCATATATATGGCTCTTTTGGCAGCAACAGGGTAAAAATATCAGAGGAAGCCGCATCACTCCCAGCATCCATATATCCATATATCCAGTCCACACAAACGGTTCTTTTGTTCGGCAAATGGATGGTCCGGGAATTCATAAATGCACAGGGCCTTTCAAAACTAACCCCACAATAATAATAATACATCTAAGTAATCCTACGGCAATCCGGGAAGAGGCAGGAGACCCCGAGCAGTGTCGTCCTGCAATGGTCACATTCCTTCCTCATGACCCCACAAACCAGGATGACCATTCTCCCATGTAAGGAAAGTGCGCCATCACTGACGCCCGCACTAAGGCGCCTCTCCGTGCCTCGGCTGGTTTGGAGGAATTTGTCAGGCCTTTGTGAAGAGAATTATTTACTGCGGCCATATTTACTTACGGACACACACCTGCCGAGGGAAGTTTAACTTCACAAAAAAATAAAGCACTTGTTGGGTCAAAGGAAAGCCATGACTTGTACTCCGTTCTCCTGATAAACACAAATAAATCCCACTTAATCTCCATTATAATGGGAGCTCACTTGTTATAGTGATATCTTACAGCAGATGGACACTGTCAAATTAACCTTATGGGTCCATCTGCTGGGTACACAAAAGCTGGACAAACACATTTGCTGAGCAACCAAAACACAAAGGTATATTGACAAATGCAGCCAGGGTCGGCTTTTAACATTAGCGTTCCCCTTCTGCCGGTAACTCGTGATGTGATATTGTTTTCAAAGATGTGGCGTTCCGCAAATCCAGGCACTTAAAGGGCTCACGGCAACACTGTTTGTTCTGGGGATGTGAATTCTTTGTGTATGCTAAAAACAACCAGGAAAGGATTTATAACAGCGACAGACAACAGCCCTGTATAATGGAGAGCCATCTTGTATCCAGATGTGAAAGCAAAAGCTCATCCGTACAGATAATGTTACTTTTAATGGATTTTTCTAATGGCGTGCTCGTCTGTTTCACGCTTCCTTGGCACCGCTATTCGCATGGAAGACATGTGCCGGACACGTGTTAAACATGTTTGGGGGGGTATACACGCTGTGTTTGAGCTTTAGGATAGAGGAAAAGCTTTGTACGATTTTAAACAGGGATTGGCACAAGCGTTTGCCTGCTTGTCATTACCCAGAATCCTTGAGTGCACTCTCACCCCTGCATGACATGTTACAGCGGGATAATTGAAGCAGGTTTGGGGGGGGGACCTCTGGAAACCATGTACAGATGTAGCAGACGCTACTGCTCCCATATGTCGGTGTATATATCGGGTGAGTTAAGGAAATGGCACACAGCGCCATTTGTTCTAATGGATCTGCATCAAATCTCGCATGAAATGTAGCACCGGCTTTTATGCGTCAACGCAGGGGCGAAACGAACCACCGGTGGGCCCTGGTTCAAGTTAAAAGAAGGCGCCGCTCTCCCCCGGGGTGTGGGGGGTGGGTGCGGCAGTGACGGAGGGAGCCCAAGCAGGCGGTCATTACGGAAGTTGGGTCCGACTTCCGGTGTTAGGATCACCTGGGTGGGCGCCCTCTGCTGGGTAAGAACCCGCACCGCAGTTTTGCGGGGGAGGGGGTGCGAAGAGAAAGGGGCCTTTAGAAATGGCGGAATGGTTTTTGCGGCTGCTAAAATAAGTGTCGGAGCAGCGTCCCGGTGTGTGGAGGATGGGCCCTGGGGTAGCCGAACCGGCTGCACTGATAGTATTCCCACCCCTGCGTCAACGGGAGCAATGACGTCTGCTGCGTCCATACATGCACACGCGTGATCTGTGTGTCTATGTACTTTATGTACTTTATGTCAACTTGCATTAAGAATTCATATAAATCAGATGATAGCCCCTTATGCTTCTTCTCTGGTGATAGTACCCATACTATATACTATGGGGGCGCAACCCCAGTCTTCAAGACCCCCCCCCAACAAGTCAGGATAAAGGATATCCCTGCTTCAGCACAGCTGTCTCAATCATAGAGGCTGTTTCAGCATGAATGGCTCAATTAGTTGCTGTCAGTCAAAGACTGAGCCATCTGTGCTGAAGCAGGGATATCCTTAAACCACGACCTGTTCTTGAGGACTGGTGTTTGCCGCCCCTGCTGTATACAGTATATTTCTTCGGAAGGCAAATGGCCAGATTTTTAACATCAACATTAAGGTCTTTAGAAGTTGAAATAACTTGAGGTTTTAATGTAACCGGATCCCTGCTCTTTACAGCGCCTCCTCGCTGAAGCGGAGCTGCTCGGAGGAAGCGTGTGACAGCTTGCGGTTATGTGTTGAATGAATCAAAATTTGGAATCCCAGCTGTTGCAAACACACAATCCTGGTCCCTGGGTCTCTGAAAAGATGTCATGTTCCTTTTACATCCATTGTCTGGCACAGGTATTCCCATTTCTTTTATTTCTCGGCCATAATCATTTAAATACATTTTGCATATCCAAATGTCTCTCTCTCACTCACTTTCTTTCACTCTCTCTTGCAGTCTCCCTCCCTCTCTCTCAGTCTGCTGACAATGCGCTCCCCTCTGACGATCCCTCCCTCCTCTCTCTATCTACTGCTCTCCTGACTTTCATTCACTCACATCTTTCCACTCTCTTGCAGTTCTCCTCCCTCTCTCTCTCTCACTCTCACTCGAAAATCTCTCTCTCATGCTCTTGCTCTCTCTTGAAATCTTTCTCATGCGCACTCTCTCTTTCTTCTCTCTTTTCTCGCACGCTCTTTCTCTGATGACGAGCACTGATTGAGCTCCCTCTGCTGAAGCAGGGGTTCCTGAAAACTGACCTGTTGAAATTGTGTCGGAAAAAGAAAAGACATTTATATAATAGACCCCTCTCTCTTTCGCATTTGCGGGCAGCAAACAGGACCAGTCCCTCTTCCCAATAAACGCACGGCTCGCCTTCTTTTTTGTTGTTTTGCCACACGTTCAATTTAAACATTCGGGGGTCCCCGAAGATGTATCGTTATTTTCAGCTTGGGGGTCTCCCATGCTTCCCGAGGTATACATACACTGAAAGGAGCAGCGTTGTCGTCGTCCCCTTCAGGGGAAACAAAATGGAGGTTTCAATCTCCCGCGTCAATCAGGCCAATAGGAGGCTGCAACGTCATCCACTGCAGCTTCCTATTGGCCCGTGTGACACAGGGGATTTAAATAACCAGGCGTGTACCGGCGGCAACCTTTCCCGGTATGTATCTCGGGAAACGTACGTGGTTCACCTCCGGGTCCCCCTGTTACCAATCCTTTGGTGCTCAGAGGAGGAGGGAAAGTGGTTTCTGTTTCCCGGCCCCCGGATATTTCCAATCTCCCTTCCGCTTATTACTAGATTTAAGAGAATGTCCACCCCTTGCTCCTCCCTACATATCAGCTCTGATCTCTCGCTATGTCCCTGCGCGTCTCCTGCGCTCTATCCATAACTGTCTCCTTTCTGCCCCATTCACCTCACTGTTCTCTCACATCTTTGCCCCATACTGAGAAACTCTACTCACACCTCAATATACACCAAGCACCCCTCCAACACTCAGATATACACTAAGGCAGCATCCCCTCACACTCATCATTCAGCAAGCATCCTCCATCAACTCAGTATAACCAAAGCACCCTCCCACACTCAGGATACACCAAGCAACCTCCCTCACACTCAGCATACGCCAAGCACCCTGCCTCACACTCAGTATAAACCAAGCACCCTGCCTCACACTCAGCATATGCCAAGCACCCTGCCTCACACACTCAGATACACCAAGCACCCTCCTCACACTCAGCACTAAGTCCACAGACGCAACCACTGCCTCACACTCAGTATACACCAAAGAAAACCGCTCCCTCAGAACTACACTCACAGACGCAAGCACCTCCCTCACACTCAGATACGCCAAGCACACTCCCACACTCAGCATCGCCAAGCACTATCCCTCACACTAGCTATACGCCAAGCACCCTCCTCACACTCAGTATACACCAAGCACACCCCTCACACTCAGACATACCAAGCACCATCCCTCCACACCAGAATACACCAAAGCCAGAATCCCCCCACTCAGATACCAACAAACCACCATCCTTCCAATAGTATATGCTAAGCCCCCTCGATCACACTCAGTATACACCAAGCAGAATTCCTCACACTCAGCATATACCAAGCGCCCTCCCTCACATAAGTATACACCAAGCACCCTCTCTTACACTCAGTATACAACAAGCACCCTCTCTCACACTCAGTATACACTAAGCACCATCCCTCACACTCAGCATACACCAAGCGCCCTCTCTCACACTCAGTATATGCTAAGCCCCCTCGATCACACTCAGTATACACCAAGCGCCCTTCCTCACACTCAGCATATGCCAAGCACCATCCCTCACACTCAGCATACGCCAAGCACCCTCCCTCACACTCAGTATACACCAAGCACCCTCTCTTACACTCACAGTATAGCCACACCCTACCTCACATCGAACTATAAGCACCATCCCTCACACTCAGCATACACCAAGCGCCCTCTCTCACACTCAGTATACACCAAGCACCCTCTCTCACACTCAATATACGCCAAGCACCCTCTCCAACACTCAGTATACACTAAGCAGCATCCCTCACACTCATCATACAGCAAGCACCCTCCATCACACTCAGTATACACCAAGCGCCCTCCCTCACACTCACTATACACCAAGCAGAATCCCTCACACTCACTATACACCAAGCACCCTCTCTCACAGTCAGCATATGCCAAGCACCCTCCCTCACACTCAGTATACACCAAGCACCCTCCCTCACACTCAGTATACACCAAGCGCCCTCTCTTACAGTCAGCATACACCAAGCACCCTCCCTCACACTCAGTATATGCTAAGTCCCCTCGATCACACTCAGTATACACCAAGCAGAATCCCTCACACTCAGCATACACCAATCCCATCCTTCACACTCAGTATATGCTAAGCCCCCTCGATCACACTCAGTATACACCAAGGCAATAGCGTAGACCTCCCTCACACAACCATCAGTTATACACCAAGCAGAATCCCTCACACTCAGCATACACCAAGGCACGACCCCATCCATACTATAAGTATACACCAAGCGCCCTCCCTCACACTCAGTATACACCAAGCAGAATCCCTCACACTCAGCATACACCAAGCACCCTCCCTCACACTAAGTATACACCAAGCACCCTCTCTCACACTCAGTATATGCCAGGCGCCCTCCCTCACACTAAGTATACACCAAGCACCCTCCCTCACACTAAGTATACACCAAGCACCCTCTCTCTTCACCTTTAAAACAAAACTTAAAACCTGACCTCTTAAATGTAGCATTACATTAGCCCGGACTCATGGCCTCTGTCCCACACCCGCAGTCTCTCCTACTAACCACTGTGGCCAAGCACTGCCATCTACTGCCCTTATTCCCTCACCTGCTGTCTCTGTAACTCTCCCAACATACCACTTAGATTGTAAGCTCTGCGGGGCAGGGATTTCCTTTCCTATTGTCTGACTTCGTTGCATTTATTGTATTATAATTCCCTGTACTGTACTGTCTCTTTTGCAAAGCGCTGAGTACACTGTGGGTGCTATATAAAGATATACTGTACATAACATGGATGTCAAGTTGGAATCACCTAAAGCTACCAAATGTTCTGGCTTACGTGAGACCACCCAAAGAATAGAGAAGAGCATTGAGCCACGGAGGTGGAATCGCCGTGGACTGGTCAGTAAGGAAGGCAAGTGCCCAGTGACTTAAACTGCCATGGGCAGATGGGAATATAGGAGGAGGGTGACCCTGAGGTCTTATCCCCTTCAGTACCAACTCCACTGCCATGAACTCTCCGGCACTACCGGATCACGTGAACCGAATTCCGTGTAATTACGTGACGGCTCCCGGGTTCCGCCTAGAACGGAAGCGTTCGTTCCTTCAATCTACAGTAGTCCCTGATGGGAACAGTCCCAAAACAATGAGCGTACGTCTAGGATCGCCTTATCCAAATCCCACAGGTAACTTCCATTCCCAGGTGCCCTTACTATGGGTTAATCTGGGGATCCCGGAGACCCTCGGTAGGTTATTAAGATTATCTACTATTGCTTATAGATTTGTGTTAATATTTTTATATGAAGAGCATACTGTAACTTTAAAACCCGAGTCCCAGTTAAATAATTCCCTTTGTTATCCTTTCAAATTGGTCATTCCCTTCACTTTCAAATCCTCAACTTTCAAATTGCAGAGTTATTGATCTCAAATCATTTTTCTGGTGGTCTCCTAAATATATATACATTCAGGGACCATTTAACACCTTATGTCATAAATCGCATACTGCACAGGGGGAGGGATAGGCTTCAGTCAGATACATTCCAGGATGCGCTGTGTTTAAGTAGAAACCTCTCTTGCTTTATTCATTGTAACACCATACATATATACAGTTGTGTGAAAAAGAATGTACACCCTCTTTGAATTCCATGGTTTTACATATCAGGACAAAATAACAATCATCTGTTCCTTAGCAGGTCTAAAAATTAGGTAAATACAACCTCAGATGAACAACAACACATTACATATTACACCGTGTCATGATTTATTTAACAAAAATAAAGCCAAAATGGAGAAGTCATGTGTGAAAAACTAAGTACACCCTTACTGCTTCCATAGGAATTAAGATGCTAAGTAGCAGACAGGTGCTGCTAATCAATTGCCCTTGATTAATTGATCATCAGCAAGTGTGACCACCTCTATAAAACCCGAAGTTTTAGCAGTTTGCTGGTCTGGAGCATTCAGGTGTGTGCTAACACAATGCCAAGGAGGAAAGACATCAGCAATGATCTTAGAAAAACATTTATTGCTGCCCATCTATCTGGGAAGGGTTATAAGGCCATTTACAAACAATTTAAAGTCCATCATTCTACAGTGAGAAAGAATATACAAAAGTGGAAAACATTCAAGACAGTTGCCAATCTTCCCAGGACTGGACGTCCCAGCAAATTCACCCCAAGGTCAGACCGCGCAATGCTCAGAGAAATTGCAAAAAAACCAAGAGTTACATCTCAGACTCTACAAGCCTCAGTTAGCATGTTAAATGTTAAAGTTCATGACAGTACAATTAGAAAAAGACTGAACAAGTATGGTTTGTTTGGAAGGGTTGCCAGGAGAAAGCCTCTTCTCTAAAAAGAACATGGCAGCACGGCTTAGGTTTGCAAAGTTGCATCTGAACAAACTACAAGACTTCTGGAACAATGTCTTTTGGACAGACGAAACCAAAGTGGAGATGTTTGGCCATAATGCACAGCGCCACGTTTGGCGAAAACCAAACACAGCATATCAGCACAAACACCTCATACCAACTGTCAAGCACGGTGGTGGAGGGGTGATGATTTGGACTTGTTTTGCAGCCACAGGACCTGGGAGAGAGGCAGTAACTGTGGTACATCATTGGGGAAGCTTCATCCAGCAATGGGGAGACACAAGCTGAAGATGAGGATATATATATATATATATATGTATATTTATATATATATAGCCAAAAAAGAAGTGAATAAAGTAGCGCCACTCATAAACCAGTGAAAAATAATAAACCCTTACAAAGTGCTATATTAAAAATACAAAGCAATCCTATAATGAGTATTAATTATAAAATCAATACTGACATACTAAAATATACACTCTATTACATATGCATAAAAAAATAAAAAATGAAATAAAAATAATAAACAGTCCAAGTGTAAATGTCCAAACCCCAAAATGAGTCCTGATAGGTAACACAGGAATTATTACAGGATCCAGGGGTCCACGGCAGCTCTCAAATGGAAGAACCACTTCCAAGGCAGAATCTATAGATACAAAAAGAAGACAGAGAGCGCACGCCCCATAGTGTGATCCTGTACATTTAATGATGGGAAGGGGTTGGTGGGGGGATTAAAAACACTTACAGAGTATAAGTGATAAACAAGCAATTTATGACAAAATTATCACCACCGACGCAGGAACCGTCCCGTGACGTGTTATCAGTCCAACTGGAACCCTTGGGCAGTGCACCCGACAGCGTCCGTCCTTAGCGTGGTCAAATGAAGTCCTCCACGCAGTGTGGCATCG
This sequence comes from Ascaphus truei, assembly GCA_036426205.1. Taxonomy (NCBI): domain Eukaryota; kingdom Metazoa; phylum Chordata; class Amphibia; order Anura; family Ascaphidae; genus Ascaphus; species Ascaphus truei. Next base: position 248,063,054 of record CM071570.1, on the reverse strand, counting down.
GAGTTGGCCTCAATACAGCTCCTACACGCTCCGGCCGTAAAGCATGTAGGCAACGTGATGACGTAATGTCGTAAATTACGTCCCTGTCGTATATATATATCATTGGGGAGGCATCATCCAGCAGTGGGGAGACACAGGCTGCTGCTATACATGCACACACGCACACACGCACACACGCACACACGCAAACACGCCCATGATAGGAGCAGTGTCAAAATTCTTGCAATAAAAACCATTTCTCAGACATATTGTCATGGAACAGGAATACCCCTGTCTGCACTTCTTTTTCCCCCCCCCCCCCCTTTCCTCGCAGCCCTGCTTGCCAGCTTATTAGTGCCAGCTGTATGTGTTTGGTTCTGCACACAAACACAGTGCTTGTGTGATAAATACAGTGCCATTTCCCCTCTCCCAGCAGCTTGCTGTATTAGAGATGCAACATTATTGCTACATGTTGTAGCTCCCCCAGACACTCCTGTGAGTTGCCATAGCAGCCCCAGCCTTTCTCTCAAATGGGCTAGTCTGCTTTCTCCCCCTCTGCTCTGCCCATAGATGGTCTGTCCCCAGACTATCTTACTACCCAGCATACATTGCGATTTCCTTTCCACCACACCACTGGACGAGTGAGTACCTTGCTGTAACCCCTGTAATGGTGCTGCAGGATTATCTTTTCGCCTCCCTTTACTACTAAGCACACACAGAGATATTTAGACCCACACCTTTACACAAGAGACTGTTTTCCCTGCTTTCTCCAAAATAAAGTAAGAAAAGAAACAGACCTTGTCGTGCTTGGAAAAGAGGGCGAGTTGACACTATCTGAGCTAAGTCATCTTACACGTGACCCTCTGGCTTCCAGAATACATATTCCGTATAGTAGATGTCACCAGTGGGCAGCTGCTCTAGTGGGCTGAAGGTTTCGAGCTTCCACCACTGAGTGGAGAAGGCCGTCAGCGCATCCCTTCTCTGCTCTCACACACTGGGAGAAATAGGTCTTAGATAGAGTAGGTACAGGACTCCAAAAACAGCTATTGTCCCTGCATTGTGCTGCCATGTGTCAACCTCCAAGGATCCACAATCAGTGAGATTCCTAGTTTTTTATGAAAAGTGCGCGTTTTTATTAGCGGGTTTCCATTCAAGCCTGTGGGGTGTCTCATGCTACGAAGCAGTGGGAATGCCCCCCCGAGTAGGTGAGACAGGTCTGGGCAGTCCGTGGGGAATGGTGCCGTGCATTTTGGAGTCGGCCCTGAGGCCTTACCTGGAAAAGCTGTTAAACAAAAGTTAAGCTATAAAACTAGTGGTAAAAGGATCCCGCCGCGGGCTTTCACGCCCGAGCGCTTTCACTTTCCTGCAAATCCGCTACACGCTCTGTCGCGAGCCTGAGGCTGTTAATCCGGAGAGGTTAATGGTGGTTTAAAGTGCTTCGTTTACAGCAGGGGGTCGGCAGCTTCAGTCCTCAAGGGCCACCAAAAGGTCAGGTATTAGGGATATCCCTGCTTCAGCACAGGTGGATCAATCATTCTCTGCTTCAGCACAGGTGGCGCATTCATTCTCTGCTTCAGCGCAGGAGGCTCAATCAGTGGCTCGGTTTTTGACTGAGCCACTGTTTGAGCCACCTGTGCTGAAGCAGGGGTATTCTGAAAACCTGACCTGTTGGTGGTCCTGAGGACTGGAGTTGGCTACCCCTGGGTTAGAGTGAGGTGTAACAGGGTCACATGGCTGTCAGGTTAATAGCTCCATGTGCTTTTGTTTTTATAGGTGCCTTTTGTTTTGGCCTGTAATCTTTATAGGGTAGTAGTCTCTATAAACCCTTTCACTGCCATGCGGGCTGGAAAAGCGATGCTTTGCAGACCCCGCAAAGGGGTTATCCAGATGTTAACTCTATTTTTCTGTGAGTCTCCCTGGTGGGAGTCAGTCTCGCTGATGGGGGTCGGTCCCGCTGATGGGCAGCTGGCCATGCTGATGGACAGTCGGTCCCGCTGATGGGGGTCAGTCCCGCTGATGGGCAGCTCTCCATGCTGATGGGGGTCGGTCCCGCTGATGGGGGTCGGTCCCGCTGATGGGCAGCTGGCCATGCTGATGGCCCCCCCCCCCCCCCTTTCCTCGCAGCCCTGCTTGCCAGCTTATTAGTGCCAGCTGTATGTGTTTGGTTCTGCACACAAACACAGTGCTTGTGTGATAAATACAGTGCCATTTCCCCTCTCCCAGCAGCTTGCTGTATTAGAGATGCAACATTATTGCTACATGTTGTAGCTCCCCCAGACACTCCTGTGAGTTGCCATAGCAGCCCCAGCCTTTCTCTCAAATGGGCTAGTCTGCTTTCTCCCCCTCTGCTCTGCCCACAGATGGTCTGTCCCCAGACTATCTTACTACCCAGCATACATTGCCATTTCCTTTCCACCACACCACTGGATGAGTGAGTACCTTGCTGTAACCCCTGTAATGGTGCTGCAGGATTATCTTTTCACCTCCCTTTACTACTAAGCACACACAGAGATATTTAGACCTACACCTCTACACAAGATACTGTTTTTCCCTGCTTTCTCCAAAATAAAGTAAGAAAAGAAACAGACCTTGTCGTGCTTGGAAAAGAGGGCCGAGTTGACACTATCTGAGCTAAGTCATCTTACATGTGACCCTCTGGCTTCCAGAATAGTGAAAAGATATCGTGTGCCTTACAGACACTTACAGGAGCTGCTACTCCAGACTCCATGATAAAACAGAGCAGTCTCTGCAGACAAAGGAAGCACCAAGTAGCTCAAACTGCACACAGCCTGCAGCCTTAACAGACAAGCAGCAGCCTACACTGCACAGCAGCTTTGCAACAAACAGTGCTTCTCACACAAAACCTAACTGCCTTTTCTCTGTCTGAGTTCACCCTCTGCACAGCCCCATAGTGAGGAGCCACCATCTCACCTACCCCTGCGCACGTCCCCATGGCTAGCGCCATCAAGGGCCACGCTACCGGACACCCGCCAGGACACGGGTCAGAGCCACCGAACACCTGTGTGTACAGCTACCCCTACGCTGCGCGCTGCAGGACACCGCTCGGCATCATCTGAGACAGATGCCCATCGCTGACAAGGTAAAAGACCGCACGCCACACGCACTGGCAAAAGGCCTACACACACCTACAGCATGGCAGAACTCAGAGCCTCACCAGACATCACGCAGGAAAGCGATCACTCAGACACAGAGACCGCTGCGCAACTGCAACAGGCGCGGGCAGGCGCAAGGCCCAAACGGACAGTCACACTGACACAAAAGGCCCGCGAAAAATATGAGAATGACATTGAAGCACACCACGAAAAGTTAGAGAAGGCCTGGGAGGACACTGGTCGTGAAATATGTAACGTTGCAAGTACTAGTGATCAGGAGAAACAAATTAGGCAAGCTATAGCCCAATTGAGGTCAAGTCACAAACGTTTCCAAATGCTGTCACAAACATATCTCGCCTACCTAAAAAGAATTAACAAGGAGGAAAGCCTCAGCGATCGTGACCAGCAGGAGGCAACTGACTTGGAGCGTGACGGCTTCGTGAAGACCAATATCACTGAGGCCGAAGACCAGAGAAAATACTTTTCGCTGGAAACAGCATCACAGCGCTCCAGCACATCCAGACACTCATCAAGGTCAGCAAGATCAGCGCAATCTCACGTGTCTAGCGCCAGCGCAAACGCAACCAAGGCGCGAGCCACCGCAGAGGCCGCACGTGCCAGGGCCGCATACGCTCAGAAAGAGGCAACCATGAAACTAGAAAGGGCCCGCTTAGAAGAGGAGGAGCAGACAGCCACTGCCACCGCCGCCGCCACCGCCGCTGCAGCCGCGGCCACCACCACTGCAGCCACTGCCACAGCCGCTGCCACCGCTGCACGGAAAAATGCAGAGGTGGACGTCAACCTAGAGGCCCTAAATCAAGAGAAGGAAGCCGCCGCCGCCATAGCCCAAGCCGAAGTCTTACAAACAGATAGCCTCAGAGGATCCAGCCCGACGCACTGAAGACTACGTAAGGAGCCTCTTCAGTGTAAACACCAGCGCACCATCTCAACACGGAGGGAGTGACACCACAGACACCGAAGACTTGCTAGGACCATGAGGAGAAGACGCTGCTCTGTCAATGGCACATGCTGCCTGGGATAGCCACAGCCGCAACAGTGATCCACACGCCAGCGCGTACACAGATGCACCACAACAGGCTCGCAATCCAGGTACACCCACGCGGGAGAAAACAGCCCCTCACACTAGCCAGCAGCCATCACTCGTCCACGCCAAGGAAGAGGCGACCGCACAGACCGTCCCAGCAACTACCTCAGAACGGGACAAACACGCCGATGCTTCAGGTCTGACAGACATAGCCAAGTACATGATCCGGCGTGACCTGGTGCTGATGGGGGTCGGTCCCGCTGATGGGCAGCTGGCCATGCTGATGGACAGTCGGTCCCGCTGATGGGGGTCGGTCCCGCTGATGGGCAGCTGGCCATGCTGATGGGGGTCGGTCCCGCTGATGGGGGTCGGTCCCGCTGATGGGCAGCCAGTCCCGCTGATGGGCAGCCAGTCCCACTGATTGGGGTGTTCCCGCTGATGGGCAGTCGTTCCCGCTGATGGGCAGTCGGTCCCGCTGATGGGGGTCAGTCCCGCTGATGGGCAGTCGGTCCCGCTGATGGGTAGTCGTTCCCGCTGATGGGCAGCCAGTCCCGCTGATGGGCAGTCGGTTCTGCTGATGGGCAGCCGGTCCCGCTGATAGGCAGTCGGTCCCGCTGATGGGCAGTCGGTCCCGCTGATGGGCAGTCGGTCTCGCTGATGGGCAGCCAGTCCCGCTGATGGGCAGTCGGTTTCGCTGATGGGCAGCCGGTCCCGCTGATAGGCAGTCGGTCCCGCTGATGGGCAGTCGGTCCCGCTGATGGGCAGTCGGTCTCGCTGATTTTCAGCATCAGCAGCACAAACTTCAATGTAAGAAATCATCACTTTTGCATATTTGTGGGGCCAGAACCCTCAAATTTGGCAGATTTTGGACCCTAGAGGTTTATACCTTTTGTACAATGTATCTTTTTGATGTACCAACTTAGATTGCCCTTATGGTGTTCCCTGAAGCGGTGAATTCAGTCTTAACGGCAGTGGCACATCCCCTACCCCAAGCGATCACGTGGCCATTATCCCTCATTCTCAGGTGACACCTGATGAAGAACCCTGATAGGTTCCAATCCTTGTAACATATCAACTACTTGTTGACCCAATTTGTTGAAGTTACTGTATCCCACGACCTACTCTTTCTCCATCCTTTGCTATTTTACCTCACGGAAGAAAGGACCAACCCGTCGTCCCACCCTTCTTTCTATGGAGAAGTAGGTTGTTCCGTTAAAAGGTATCTAATTCTAGGAGAAATATGGGTCTTCTTCTCCATTAGGGTCTTCGGTTTTTTTGGGGAGAGGGGGGCGGGGGGGCGCAAAAGAAACCTTTTTTGGTTCTTTCTTTTATAGAACGAGAGAAACAATATAGTGGTTGTGAAATGATTAGAAATTGGGCTTGAATATTAGCCGAGAGAGATAAATGTTATAATATTTTTATGCTACTTATTGTAGCATGTACAGTAGCAAGAAAAAGTTTGTGAACCCCAATGATAATTACGGAAATTCCATAGTTTTTCCATAATAATCTTCTTGAATCAAACCCAGTCTTTTCTTAAATATCCAATAAGGTTTGTATTAACCAATTCTATGTCTTCATAAACAAAATGATGTATGAATTAGATAAACAATGAGAAATTAAGAGTCAGGGTACGTGCAGAAGTAAGTGAAACCCTGGTTTTATCTGCTAAATTAAAGGGGATAATTAGAATCAGGTGTTTAAATGATTAGGTATATCTTCAGGTGTGAGTTTGGGAGGCCCCACCCTGTATAAAGATCAGACACTTTGTGAGTTTGGTCTTCACCATACAGGTTGTGTGTAAACACGTCCTGCCGCGATCAAAAGAAATCTCTGAGGACCCCAGAAAATCAGTTATTGATACTCATCAGTCTGGAAAGGGTTACAGAACCATTTCAAAGGATTCGGGGCTCCACCAATCCACTGTCAGACAAATGGAGAAAGTTAAAGACCACAGTCACCCTACCCACCGGTGAAGAATCGTGCCAGGTAGAAAAACTACATGTCTCAGAAACCTGCGGGTTTTTGGGGGGACACAGAGATGGGGGGATTCAGATAGCTTCAGTTGATGCAATAAAACCTGAGCAGTACTGGAAACTTGTCTTTGTTTGAGTTGGGCGCTGGGAGGGGACGGCACTTTATACCTTGGCCTGTTCTGTGCCTTGTTGCACCTCCTGAAGGTACGAAAGATTGGTGGGCACATACGGTACATATTTCTCAGGTGCCAATGACTGCAGGGTCAGTGATCTTCATTTACAGTGTGAGGTGGCAGCCTGACAGGGACAGCTCAGTCACAGGTCCTGATAGCACATCTTTATAGCTTTACCTTCAATTACCATGTCCCTGTCTCTGAAGCAGCACAGTAAATCCGTTCCCAGGAGCCTGCTCCTTCACATGAGGTCTCTGACCTGCCTGCCTCATTGTCAAATCCTCCCACACAAAACATTGGTGTGAAAACATGTTCTCCTGAGCCTGTTAAATCTTTAAAGGGCGCAGGAGAATTGTTTTTTTATTTTTTTCATTACTTACTGTAGTAACTCAGCCCTGATCACTGCATCTTTGGAATTTGTGCTGCATTCTTTCCTCGCCTTTGTCCAAGCTCCTAACCAGCACTCAAAGAAAGCAGCGTGCGATATATTTTGTATACTGGGATATTTGTTATTTTCAACATTTTGGGAATAAATGGGCAAAGTTTATAAATGTGTCAAGTGCTGGGATGCTGCAGTGTATTGCAGTGCTGTGATGCTAAAGGCTTGCAGTGTATTGCAGTGCTGTGATGCGGCAGTTTATTGCAGTGCTGTGATGTTGAAGGCTTGCAGTGTATTGCAGTGCTGTGATGCTAAAGGCTTGCAGTGTATTGCAGTGCTGTGATGCTGCAGTGTATTGCAGTGATAGGATGCTGCAGACTTGCAGTGTATTGCAGTGCTGTGATGCGGCAGTGTATTGCAGTGCTATGATGCTGAAGGCTTGCAGTGGATTGCAGTGCTGGGATGCTGCAGTGTATTGCAGTGATAGGATGCTGCAGACTTGCAGTGTATTGCAGTGCTGTGATGCGGCAGTGTATTGCAGTGCTGGGATGCTGAAGGCTTGCATTGTATTGCAGTGCTGGGATGCTGCAGTGTATTGCAGTGATAGGATGCTGCAGACTTGCAGTGTATTGCAGTGCTGGGATGCTGCAGGCTTGCACTGTATTGCAGTGCTGGGATGCTGTAGTGTATTGCAGTGTATTGCAGTGCTGGGATGCTGAAGGCTTGCAGTGTATTGCAGTGCTGGGATGCTGAAGGCTTGCAGTGTATTGCAGTGCTGAAGGCTTGCAGTGTATTGCAGTGCTGGGATGCTGTAGTGTATTGCAGTGCTGGGATGCTGAAGGCTTGCAGTGTATTGCAGTGCTGGGATGCTGCAGGCTTGCAGTGTATTGCAGTGCTGGGATGCTGTAGTGTATTGCAGTGCTGGGATGCTGATGCTTGCTCGTGTATTGCAGTGGGGATGCTGTAGTGTAATTGCAGTGTATTCAGTGATGCTGGGATGCTGCGGCTTGCAGTGTATTTCAGTGCTGGTATGCTGTAGTGTATTGCAGGGTATGCATGTGCTGTGATGCTGCAGGCTTGCAGTGTATTGCAGTGCTGGGAGATCTGTTGAGTTATTGCAGGTATTGCAGTGCTGGGATGCGAGGCGTGCAGTGTATGCATTGCTGTGGATCTGCTAGTAGCATGGCAGTGCTGGGAGTGCTGTAGTGCATTGCAGTGTATTGCAGTGCTGATGCTGAAGGTCTTGCAGTGTATTGCAGTGCTGGATGCTGCAGGCTTTGCTGTGTATGCAGTGCTGGGATGCTGTAGTAGTGGCATTGTATTGTCAAGTGCTGGGATGCTGTAGTGCTTGCGTGTTTGCATGCTGGGATGCTGCAGGTCTTGCAGTGTATTGCAGTGCTGGATGCTGCAGGCTTGCAGTGTATTGCAGTGCTGGATGCTGCAGGCTTGCAGTTCATTGCAGTTCTGGATGCGCAGTCTGCTTATTGCAGTGCTGGATGCTGCATGCTTGCAGTGTATTCAGGCTGGGATGCTGCAGCTTGCAGTGTATGCAGTGCTGGATGCTGCAGGCTTGCAGTGTATTGCAGTGCTGGGATGCTGCAGGCTTGCAGTGTATTGCAGTGCTGGGATGCTGCAGGCTTGCAGTGTATTGCAGTGCTGGGATGCTGCAGGCTTGCAGTGTATTGCAGTATCAACTCAGTATATATTTTCATTTTAGACCAGGGTTGGGCAATTCCAGTCCTCAAAAGCCACCAACAGGTTAGGTTTTCAGGCCACTGATTGCGCTACCTGTGCTGAAGCAGGGATATCGTGAAAATCTGACCTGTTGGTGTACCTTGAGGACTGGTTTTGCCCAGCCCGTGTTAGACAGCAACTTAACCTCTTTGCTGCATTGTGGGTGTGAAATGGTTATTTTTACATCCCTGCCAACTAACTCCAAGCCAGCCGTGTGAGAATGAGCCAGTCCTGGTTTGTTTCCCATTTCTTGGTCAGTTTGAGCAACTTTGGTATAATAGAATAAGATCTGAAGAAAGACCGACCCGTTACACAAGTGACTGGGCCGGATATGCTATACATTGTATCAATCGTCCAATATAGGTCCTGATGTACGCCATGTAAAGCCATATTTACTAAGCCAAGTCATAAAGAAACTGATTGCCCAATCAAATGCATAAACCATAAGGCGCGTATGGCTTAGCACCATTAAGTGAATCTGGGCCAGATACATTGTTGGCGTCTCAGAAAATGATTTAGTATTAAAAAATATATACTGTACGGAAATTAGAGGCATGTTAAAAATATCTCTCGTAGCACAATTTTAAAGCCAAAACAAACGTTTGCCCATGTTGATGCATAGACCCCCAATTTCAATTGTCCTATATTCAGCTTTCTCTATGATGCATGTCGGAAGTTTTTTTATTCACTACGGAACAGGATCTGGTCCCTCCGTCAGTGACTTTGGGTGCCCCTTGGCATATATAACATATACTATCTCTTACTGTACATGCAATGTCTTGTATATAATGTACTAGCTTATATACCCGGCGTTGCCCGGGATGTAATGTTCCCGCTCTCCCTTCTCTCTCTTTCCCCTCCCCCCCCTCTCTGTCCCCTCGCTCCCCTCGCCACCCCCCTCCCTCTCTCTCCTCTTCGCCCTCTCTCTCTGTCCCCCCCCTCTCTCGGTCCCCCCTCTCCACTCCCTCCACCTCCGCCTCTCTCTCTGTCGCCTCTCTCTCTGTCCCTCCTCTCTCTCCCCCCCCCTCTCTCTTCCCCCCTCTCTCTCTTCCCCATCTCTCTCTTCCCTGCCCCCCTCTCTCTCCTCTATCCCTCCCCTCTCTCTTCCCGTCTCCCCCCTCTCTTGTTTGTCCCAGTTTCTATCATCCCTTTCCCCCCATCCTTTACAGCTCCCCCCCTTTACAGCTTCATGCACTGTGTGTGTGTTTGTGTGTGTGTGTGTGTGCGTCAGACAAAGTGTGTGTGCGTCAGGCAGTGTGTGTGTGTGTGCGCGTTAGTCAGTGTGTGTGCGTGTCATTGAGTGTGTGTGCGTGTCATTGAGTGTGTGTGCGTCATTGAGTGTGTGCATGACATGTCAGTGTGTGTGTGTGTGTGTGTGTGCGCGTTAGTCAGTGTGAGTATGCGTGCGTGTCAGTCAGTGTGAGCGTGCCAGTCAGTGTGTGCGTCAGTCAGTGTGTGTGCGTCAGCCAATCAGTGTGTGTGTGTGTGTACGTCAGTGTGTATGTGTGCGACGTCCAGTCAGTGTGTGTGTGTGTGTGTCAGTCAGTGTGTGTGTGTGTGTGTGTCAGTCAGTGTGTGTGTCAGTCAGTGTGTGTGTGTGTGTGTGTCAGGCAGTCAGTGTGTGTCAGGCAGTCAGTGTGTGTGTGGGGCAGTCAGTGTGTGTGTGGCAGTCAGTTTATGTGTGGAGGAAGGGGGACACGGGGAGGCTGTGTTTGTCCTGACTCTTCCCTCCCCCACACCCCACGCAGAGCTGCTGATTTGGGGGGAGGGAAGGTGTGCTACCCGGTCGCAGGTCCCCGGCCTGGCCTCACCGCTGGCTTCCAATGACCCCCCCCCCCCCCCCCGGCGCTCCCAGCGCTCTCAGCGGAGATGAAGTGGGTGGAAGGCGGCGGCGTGATGTCACAGGTGGCGTCGGCGTGAGTCCGGTGGTATATCAGCGGGCGGGAGGCGGTGGCGTGAGTGCGATGGGCCGGACTGCGGCCGGGTGGTGAGTGCGGCGCAGGGGTGAGAGGTGGGAGGCGGGTGCTGACTTCTTGTTCCCCTCCCCCCCCCAGTGCTCCCGGCGGAGAAGAGCCGAGTGGGCGGGTGGAAGGCGGCGGCGTGATGCGAGGCGGTGTCGGCGTGAGTGCGGTTAGTGCGTCGGTCGGCGTGAGTGAGTGCGGCGGGGTGGAGAGTGCGGTGCAGGGGTGAGAGGTGGGAGGCTGAGTGCGGGTCGGTCCAGAGGCGCACGCGGTGTGAATGTGGTGTGACTGTCACGGCCTGCGTAAGCGTGGCCGTGACGTCACCCCACCCCGCAGGCCAATGAGCTGTGGGACTGACATACACACACAAACATTATTTGAGACTTATAGATATAGATAACCCTGCTCACTAAAAGTAACCATGTATTTGTAACCATATACTGTATTTGTCATAATAACTCTATGCCCAGGACATACTTGAAAACGAGAGGTAACTCTCAATGTATTACTTCCTGGTAAAACATTTGATAAATAAATAGGTACCACATGATGAGGTGTTGCAGGGGCCTCCTATGTAGTATGTACGTCACAGGCTATTTGCTCGTCTTCTGGACGAGGTGAAGTTCTGCTCTCCTGTGGACCGCCTGTTGAGATCTGGCCGGCTGAGAGGTGGAGACCTCGTCATCGGAATCCTGATGGTGGAGCCCTCGCCATCGGAATCCTGGTGGTGGAGCCCTCGTCATCGGAGTCCTGGTGGTGGAGCCCTCGCCATCGGAATCCTGGCGGTGGAGACCTCGTCATCGGAATCCTGGTGGTGGAGTCCTCTTCATCAGAATCCTGGTGGTGGAGCCCTCGTCATCGGAATCCTGGCGGTGGAGACCTCGTCATCTGAATCCTAGCGATGGAGCCCTCATCATCGGAATCCTGGCGGTGGAGCCCTCGCCATCGGAATCCTTGTGGTGTAGCCCTTGTCATTGGAATCCTGGTGGTGGAGCCCTCGTCATCGGAATCCTGGTGGTGAAGCCCTCGCCATCAGAATGCTGGCGGTGCAGCCCTCGTCATCGGAATCCTGGCGGTGGAGCACTTGTCATTGGAATCCTGGTTTTGTAGCCCTTGTCATCGGAATCCTGGTGGTGGAGCCCTCGCCAGCAGAATCCTGGTGGTGGAGCCCTTGTCATCGGAATCCTGGTGGTGGAGCCCTCGTCATCGGAATTCTGGTGGTGGAGCCCTCGTCATCGGAATCCTGGTGGTGGAGCCCTCGTCATCGGAATCCTGGTGGTGTAGTCCTCGTCATCGGAATCCTGGTGGTGGAGCCCTTGTCATCGGAATCCTGGTGGTGGAGTCTCCTGGCTGCACCCAGAATGTCTGACACTGCTCTCATCTGGTCATACTCTGCTCCCACCCACCTTGCAGACTGGGTGATTTACACATACAGCTTAGGAAGGGTTTAGCTCCACTTAATGGGCTGTAATAAAAGAGGCAACCAACAAAAGAAAATTCACAGGTGCACTATGTCAGGATCTCTGCTACAAAACCACACACAGCCGATGTCTGGCACGATGCAGTCTCAAACAGTCCATATTAGCTTTACCTTCCCTCACGTCCCCTCACTAGGAAATCCTATAATCTTTTTAGGGGGTATAATCCAGCATGTGAATCTGGGATGATTCCACAAACAAAATGTATTTATTTATAAAAATGTGCTAACAGGAAGTAATACATTGAGAGTTACCTCTCGTTTTCACGTATGTCCTGGGCACAGAGTTATAACGTGTGTTACAGGAAGTAATACAGTGAGAGTTACCTCTCGTTCTCACGCATGTCCTGGGCACGGAGTTATAACGTGTTACAGGCAGTAATACAGTGAGAGTTACCTCTCGTTCTCACGTATGTCCTGGGCACAGAGTTATAACGTGTTACAGGAAGTAATACAGTGAGAGTTACCTCTCGTTCTCACGCATGTCCTGGGCACAGAGGTATAACGTGTGTTACAGGAAGTAATACAGTGAGAGTTACCTCTCGTTCTCACGCATGTCCTGGGCACAGAGTTATAACGTGTGTTACAGGAAGTTATACAGTGAGAGTTACCTCTCGTTCTCACTTATGTCCTGGGCACAAAGTTATAACGTGTGTTACTGGTAGTAATACAGTGAGAGTTACCTCTCGTTCTCACGCATGTCCTGGGCACAGAGGTATAACATGTGTTACAGGAAGTTATACAGTGAGAGTTACCTCTCGTTCTCACGCATGTCCTGGGCACAAGGTATCACGCGGTGTTTACCGGAAGTAATACAGTGAGAGTTACCTCTCGTTCTCACGCATGTCCTGGGCACAGAGTTATAATGAAAAATGCATGGTTACAAATACATGGTTATATTGAGTGACGTTAGAAACCAACAGGACAGGTTTTCAAGATTTATTCATGTAACACTAATTTAAACATTTTCACCTGTATGATTTCTACTAAGACAACTTATTTAGTAGTCCCCGTGTACCTAAAGGGGGCATAATGGGAGGTTAAGGAAGAGGCTGGGAGGGGCTCTGTTTGCTGCAGGCCACGAGGATAATAACACACAATGCCATCCCAGGGTTGCGGCAATGCTGCTGGATCGGAGACAGGGGCGAGGAGCCTCTTGTCTGAGCAGCAGATCCTGGCTGTAATCTGGGACCGCTCAGCCGGGTATGGAGAGGAGGGGTTGCGGGGATTCTGGAGCCGGACCACACTGGAGCAGGTGACCGTGATGGCGGTGGCGGTGTCAGGAATCGGCGTTCTCCTCGCTTCCCACACAGAGCATTCCCTCTCCGCAGGGAGCCCCTGGACACTCAAAACAATCCTGCCTTACCGGTCTCCACGGCTCCTCGCCCCTGCCGCCGTCGCGGGATCACTCCCCTCGGCGATTCCTCTGCTCAGCGCCGGGCGCGTTCACGCCCTCCTGCATGCACACCTACACGCACGCCAGCCCCAGACGTTATGTGCATGCATTCCCAGCTTACAGAGCACACGCCTAACAGAACACTTTTAACCACTGCTCCTGCAGTGAGGCGTCGCCCCCAAGCATCACACAGTTCCATGCAAATCAATGATTACACTCAGCTGGGCTGTAACACCTCCCTCCTATCAGGGAGGACTCCTTGCAGTCCTCCAGGCCTGCCCCCTTTTCCCATTGGCCTGCCCAGCTTTATTATGCCTGTGCTTCCCATCACTCGTCGCTCGACATAGTCTCTGTATGGAAGCATTTGACTACTCTCTCAGTGACTCCTCAGGTATTGACGCGGATTGGACGACTACCCCCTCTGGCTCTCGACTTCGGCTCTACTTGGACTTCGTGACTTCTGGTATCCCTGTAACACGGCTTATACCTTCGATCATCCGCAACTCTCCTATCCCTGATCTTGGCAACGGCAATAACTACTCCTCCTCTACTACCGATACCGGCAAGTATTGTCTTCATTACTATACCTGGCCTGGCAACACTAAACACCACACTCCGGACGTGCTCCCTTTGCTGCGGGTGCGTGTATCCACTACGTCCCACCTCAGCACAGGGACGGGTCTGGTCTGGCGGCAGCACCGGCGTAACATTATGTCGAGCCCACAAAGACGCAGACCAGACCGAACTTCACAGTTTCTCTCTAATCTGCTTCAGCATAACCAGGCCATGGCGGATCAAATTGTGGCACTTACACGCCAGGTCGCAGTACTCTCAGATAGGGTACCGACCGCGACCCAGCCAGATGTAAGCCCCCACTCCGCAAGCGCAGTTAGCAGCTCAGATGTAAGGATTCCTCCCCCCAAGCCTTATGCACGTGAACCGCAAGATTGTAGGGGTTTCCTAAACCAGTGTGAGGTGCAGTTTGAAATGGCCCCCCATCTCTACAATACTGATCGCAAGAAGGTAGCCTACATTTATAACCTCCTCACTGGCAGCGCCCTGGCTTGGGCTTCCCCGGTTTGGGAGCGACGTTCTGACCTTACCCAAGAATACACGGCATTTAAAGCCGAGTTTCAATGAGTATTCGATTCTTCCGCTCGTCGAGAGATGGCATCTGTTTCTCTCCTCCAGATCACTCAGGGACGGCGGATGGTGACGCAGTATGCTGTGGAATTCCGGACTCTAGCAGCCGAGACTAACTGGGGACAAGAGGCTCTCGTCTCCATGTTCTGGCAAGGCCTGGCAGATCCCATCAAGGATGAACTCTCTCGCCAATCCAGGCCGGATCAATTGGAGGTCCTCATTGATTTGGCTGTCCGAGTGGATCAACGTATTCAGGTACGCCGCTCAGAGCGTCAGCGCACTCGCGTCCATAACTTTCAAGTTCCATTCTCCAGTACTCCCAGCAACACTCCTGCACTGGAGTTGCCAGAGCCAATGCAATTGGGGGTACAACGCATCCGCACACCGATACGGCAGTTCTGCCACGCAGGGGCGTTTCTACTGCGGATCCATGGAACATCTGGTTCGGGAGTGTCCACTGCGTCCGGGAAATGGGAACACCCAGTGAGTACAGAGGGGCTCTCTCTGGGTGTAATGTCTCCATGTCCCCTTTCTAAAGGTGAACTCCCTAAGAAACTTACATTTCCAGTCTCCCTTTCAGGCGATAAGTTCAAGACTTCTACCGCCGCTTTCATTGACTCAGGAGCTGGAGGAAACTTTTTGGATCTTAAATTCGCCAGGTTAAACTGCATACCACTCGTGAGAAAGAAGGTTCTCATCGCACTCGTCGGTATCGATGGACGTCCTCTTACCCCGGCCCACATCTCCTTAGAGACGGTGTCACGAGAGCTTGCGACAGGCTGTAATTGACACCAAAACTATATATAAATATATATATATACCTGGGTTTGAACTGGGACGAGACTTTGATATGATAAATAGAATTTATTCCTTGATAAAGGTGAACACACAATAATGTACAAATAACAGGCAAAATATAGACACTTACGTAAAATGGAAATGATGAAGCAGTCATATCTGGACTGGCAGTTCATACAGCACTCTTCATAGTCATCAAGACACCAAAGACATGAAAGACCTCTGGCAGGAAGACAGTGCATAGCATTTCTTCTCAGCAATCAAGATGGTACAGCACAACAGGCCTGATGACATGCAGGCCTGAAGATCATTTGCATGCAGAACAATGAACATGAACAACAATGGGTAAAAGGGGGTTCTGACTTATATATCATTTTAACCCCCTCCTTCCCAGTTTACGGCTCTGTGCCGTCTAGTAAAAAGTCTTTGAAGCTCTTTTGGCTTCCATTGAAGTGTGAATTACCACATTTACAAAAACATCCACTTCCCTTGGTCTTTGATGATCAGGTTTGTAAATTCTCCTTTCCTGCTCATCACAACAGGGGTTCCTCAGAACTCAACCAAAGTTTCATATTTACTGCAAATTACCTCATAACTTGAGTTCAGTAAAACATACAGTCAGGTGAGATATATTACTGCATTCTGTGACACCTGACGTTCGCAGAGAGACCCAACATTACATTGTAATATGAAAATTAATAGAGATATTAATATCTGGCATTTCGTAACAGGTAAATGTACAATGTTTAGCCTCAAAACGATGGGCTACATCCAACGGATACACATATGTAATTCTTATCCTTTTCAGCCAATCTCATAGTATTCTTATATTTAATAAAGTTACTCACTTTGATTGTCTGCTGGGGGATACCTTTTGCTGGAAGGTGTGAATAACAAACCCTTCCCTTCCTTTTGCCTGCTTCCCGCATAAACAAATAGGTAATTACTTCTTGAGCTATGTATCACACCTCTCTGTTGATATACACTTCCAGTGAATATCAAACGTGAATACTCATATGAGGCACCATTTGGTTCCTCATGCATTACAAAGGCAGGCATTCTGCCTGTACATTTTAAAAACCCTTCTGCTTTTCACCTTCCACTCCAATTAAGCCCTTTGAAGTCCAGGTTTCCTGAAAAGACACCATACAGTGGAATTTCCTTAAACTGCAGCTTATTAACCCCTGATGATCCAGTGTGTGTGTTATGCAAACACTGATTAACCCAGACATTACAATGGGACAGGGAAACAGGGGAGAATACATTTACAGGTTATAACAAGGGTAAAATCACATTTCTGGGCCTCAGCCCAGTTAACCCCTTGTCTCCCTGGCGAGGTTAGAAGGGGGCCCTTGGAGTGTAACCCCGTTAATCCCGGGCCAAACCCTCCCTACCATCACAGACGGCTCCCTTGCTTCTGTCCTCATATCTGCACAAGGAGATCTTAGTTCTCGATGCCATTCACGCTCCTGGGATACCCATCACCCTTGGTCTTCCTTGGCTACAGCTTAACAATCCTCTCATTGACTGGACTTCCTCTGTCCCCATTTCCTGGAGGCCGAGGTCAGACGAGACTCATCAACTGCTGGCCAATACCTCTGTTCCCTAAGTTATTCTACCTTCTGTTTACCATCAATTCTGGGACGTTTTGAATAAAGTACAGTCAGACCTCTTGCCGCCACACAGGACTTACGATTGTCCGATCGATCTAGTTCCAGGTTACTCCCTACCCAAGTCCAAGACCTACACCTTGTCGTTACCAGAATCTCACGCTATGGATGAATATATCCAGGAGAATCTCAAGAAAGGCTTTATTCGTCACTCCAAATCCCCAGCAGGGGCTGGGTTTTTCTTCGTCAAGAAAAAGGATGGGTCGTTGAGGCCTTGCATCGACTACAGGGGTTTAAACCACATCACTATTAAAAATCGTTACCCCTTTCCCCATATTACCGAACTGTTCGATAAATTACAGGGGGCCAAGATTTTTTCCAAGTTGGATCTACGTGGTGCCTATAACCTGGTGCGCATCAGGAAGGGGGATGAATGGAAGACGGCCTTCAACACGCTTAGTGGACACTACAAATATCTAGTAATGCCTTTCGGTTATGTAATGCTCCCGCTGTCTTCCAGGATTTCATCAACGATGTCTTTCGTAAGGTATTCAATATTTTTGTTATTGTATACTTGGATGATATCCTGATTTTTTCCAAAGATCTCCAGGACCATATACGCCACACCTCCTACGTCCTTTCCCGTCTCCGTGAACACCATTTGTACGCCAAACTGGAGAAGTGCACCTTTCATACGACCTCTACTCCGTTCCTGGGGTATATCATTTCCGATGAGGGGTTTATGATGGACTCCGGTAAACTTCAAGCAGTCTCTGAATGGCCACGACCCAACTCTCTCAAGGCCATACAATGTTTTTTAGGGTTCGCTAATTACTATCGTAAGTTTATACAGAGTTTTTCCACCATTGTGGCACCCCTCACTGTGCTCACCAAAAAAGGAGCTGATCCTTCTGCTTGGTCACCCGAGGCCATCTCCGCCTTCGAGACACTCAAGGAAGCCTTTATATCCGCACCTATTCTCCGTCATCCCAACATCGAACTTCCCTTCGTCCTGGAGGTCGACGCTTCTGATTGCGGCGCTGGTGCCGTTCTTTCCCAGAGACTCACGCCCCAAGATAAGTTACATCCCTGTGCATATTTTTCCAAGAAATTCCCGTCTGCCGAGAGGAACTATGACCTGGGTAACAGGGAATTCTGGCCGTGAAGATGGCTCTTCAAGAGTGGAGACACCTGCTGGAGGGGGTCAAAAGAGCCGTTTACTATTCTCACAGACCACAAGAACCTTCTTTACATAGAGAACGCTCGACGCCTTGGTCCACGACAGGCTAGTTGGGCTCTTTTTTTTTCTTGATTCGATTTTCACCTGTCCTATATTCCCGGGACCAAGAACGTAAAGGCAGACGCACTCTCCCGTATACATTCTTCTGAAGAGAGGCCAGAGGAATCGTTGGAGACTATCCTTCCACATGAGAGGATTCTCGCCACGTCTACTTTCAAGAATCTTGAGAAGATTTTGCACTCCCAGAGACGCATTCCCAAGAACTTGGTCGTTCCCGACAACAAACACTTTGTACCATCCAAATTTGTTCCAGAGGTCCTGTCTTGGGGTCACTCCTCTAAATCTGCAGGTCATCCAGGTTTTAAGAACACTACTGATCTCATTCGTCGGAATTTCTGGTGGCCAAGGATGTCTCAAGATATTCTGGAGTTTATCCGCGCATGCCCCACGTGCGCTCAAAGCAAGACTCTCCGTCAAAAGCCTCAGGGTTTTCTGTTACCCCTTCCAGTTCCCGACCGCCCCTGGTCCCACATTTCTATGGACTTCATCGTGGAGTTGCCCAGGTCCAGAGGAATGAACACTATCTTGGTGGTCGTGGACAGGTTCTCGAAGATGTCCCATTTCATTCCACTTAAAGGATTACCCACCTCCCCCGCCCTTGCTGATATCTTTACGGAGCAGATTTTCCAGATTCATGGGATCCCTTCGTCCATTGTTTCTGACAGAGGTTCTCAGTTCGTATCCAAATTTTGGAGAGCTTTCACGAAGAGATTGGACATCTCCTCTTCCTTCTCTTCCGCCTATCATCCTCAGTCCAATGGACAAACGGAGAGAATCAATCAATCCCTGGAGAAGTACCTGAGATGTTTTATATCCAATTTCCAGGATGATTGGGCTCAACTCCTCTCTTGGGCAGAGTATGCCGTCAATTCTGCAAAAAACGAGTCCACCCGGGAGTCACCCTTCTTTATAAATTATGGGTTCCACCCTCCCTGTCTTCCCATCCCCAACATTCCTTCTGGAGTACCAGTCGTAGATGAACGCATTTCTTCCCTCCAAACCGCATGGTCCAGGATTCAGTCTACCCTTCTCAACTCCTCCCGCACATCGAAACTACAGGCCGATCGTCGTCGTCGTTCGGCGCCCAGTTACAAACCAGGGGATTTGGTATGGCTCTCCTCTAGGAATATCCACCTCAAGGTACCATCTCCTAAACTGGCACCTAAGTTCCTGGGACCCTTCCCTATTTGTGAACAAATCAATCCTGTGGCATTTCGGCTCCAACTACCACCCAGTATGAAGATTCCCAATGTCTTTCATGTGTCCCTCTTAAAACCATTCATCTCCAGTCACTTCTTTCCGGATCAGACTCGTAAACCGGATCCCATTACTGTACAAAATAACGAGGAATACGAAGTTCCTTCTCTTTTGGATTCTCGCCTATCCAGGGGTCAGCTCCAGTTCTTGGTGCAGTGGAAGGGCTTTGGCCCTGAAGAGAGATCCTGGGTACCTTCAAAGGACATTCATGCCCCGGCCCTTCTTAAGTCCTTCAGGAAAAAGTTTCCAGAGAAACCGTTCTTGGACAGTCCTGAGGCCGTTCCCTGAAGAGGGGGGTACTGTCAGGAATCGGCGTTCTCCTCGCTTCCCACACAGAGCACTCCCTCCCCGCAGGGAGCCCCTGGACACACAAAACAATCCTGCCTTACCGGTCTCCACGGCTCCTCGCCCCTGCCGCCGTCGCGGGATCACTCCCCTCGGCGATTCCTCTGCTCAGTGCCGGGCGCGTTCACGCCCTCCTGCACGCACACCTACACGCACGCCAGCCCCAGACGTTATGTGCATGCATTCCCAGCTTACAGAGCACACGCCTAACAGAGCACTTTTAACCACTGCTCCTGCAGTGAGGCGTTGCCCCCAAGCATCACACAGTTCCATGCAAATCAATGATTACATTCAGCTGGGCTGTAACACCTCCCTCCTATCAGGGAAGACTCCTTGCAGTCCTCCAGGCCTGCCCCCTCTTCCCATTGGCCTGCCCAGCTTTATTATGCCTGTGCTTCCCATCACTCGTCGCTCGACATAGTCTCTGTATGGAAGCATTTGACTACTCTCTCAGTGACTCCTCAGGTATTGACGCGGATTGGATGACTACCCCCTCTGGCTCTCGACTTCGGCTCTACTTGGACTTCGTGACTTCTGACATCCCTGACACACGGCTTATACCTTCGATCATCCGCAACTCTCCTATCCCTGATCTTGGCAACGGCAATAACTACTCCTCCTCTACTACCGGTACCGGCAAGTATAGTATTGTCTTCATTACTATACCTGGCTGGAACACTAACACACACTCCGGACGTGCTCCTTTGCTGCGGGTGCGTGTATCCTACGTCCCCTCAGCACAGGGGACGGGTCTGGTCTGCGGGCAGCACCGGCGTAACATTATGTCGAGCCCACAACGCAGACCAGACGAACTTCAACAGTTTCTCTCTAATCCCAGGCCATGGCGGATCAAATTGTGGCACTTACACGCCAGGTCGCAGACCAAGCAGAAGGCCTTCAGACTGCTGGAGGAGGAGGTCCCCAGAGCACTCCCCAGAAAAATGGAGGTGTGAAGGGGAGGATTATTGTTTTAGTGGTTTCGGGCATTTTAGGGAGGCGTGGGGGTTGGGTTCAGGCCTTGGGTTGGTTGTACTGTGAGGGTAGTTAGGGCTTTAGTAGCTCCCCTGGGTTTGGTTCTTGATATTCCTGGGTCAGGGGAATAGGTTGCCTCCCATTTGTCGCCATGGTTGGGGGGGAGGGTGTGGGGGGGGGGCGAGGGCGGTGGGGTCGTTTGCTAGGGAGCGTGGGGTTAGGCGAGCGGTTGAGGGGAAGAATGACTGCGGGTCACAGAATGAGGAGGCCAGGTCACTTTACCAATGTGGGGGATATGTGGACATTTGTACATTGCTCCTGGGGTACAAGGATTTGCTGGTGAGAGTTGACAAGAAGGGGAAAATAAGGATGATAAGAAGGAGAAACAAGTACCGAAAACCTTTGGGAATATGCTAGAGGCGTATGCCATTCTTGCTAGCGTGTAGACGAGAAGTCGCCTAACGTGCTCAGAGCTGTTTAAATATATATAATGCTTCTAACACATATGGGGGCCTGGCCTAGTGGAAATTAGACATGTATTTTTTTTGTCAAAGAATGGTGGTGCAGAAGAAGCCTCAATGGGGTTTCAGACATGGATATACAGCTAATGCCCCAAGCCCTTCTAGAGCGGGGTCGGAAGTCTACTTCACACTGGGCAATCAGCCAGCACCGCGAGAGGTGTGCGCGGGACATATGATGAGGGAAATTGCAAGTGGGGTGCATCATGACGATTGAAACATGCAGGTTCTGCGTGCGGAGGAAATTATCCTGCCCAGAGGTGTCTCAAACAAGGGAAAAGTGGGAGAGGAGCTGGAGCAGCTACGGAGGCTGCAAAGAAGGGCAACCACACCAGCGAGCGCCTACGCCATGGTTTGCTAGGTACCCCTTTAAAGAAGTAGCAAGGACATTGAGACAAGGCTTTTGCGAGGGGTTCTGGATCCAGTTCATTTTTACGGATGCGTCTGGATCGTGGGGGTTCCGGAGCATTTTTTCATGGTTGTTGGTGTGTGGAGAGGTGACCTCAAGTGTTGGTGGAGAAAGGGTCCGTCCGAAATGTGACCTTTTTTGGATTTTATTTCCGGTGATGGTGGCTGTGGAATTGCGTGTTGCGCCGTTGCACAATAAATGTGTTGTCGGGTCTGATAACATGGGGGTGGTGGAGGCAGTGAACAGGTCAATGGTCAGGTTAATGGTCAGGTCGTCCCCTGGTGGTGTGATTGCTGATTAGATTAATACTCCTCTGTCTATGGGGGGAAATTAATTTTAGAGACCAGCTGGACAAAGTTAATAAACACACAGATACCCAGCAAGCTCTAAGAAACCCCCCAAAATTAAAAAATATTATATATATGTAAAAACGTGTTAATTGGAGTGCTACTGTGTGTGGCTAAATGTATACAACAAGAAACAAAGAAGCCCAGAGCTACATACAATACGACTAAAATATACAGTGAAATACCTATATATCTCTTGAAAAAGGGTCATATAGTTAAACCCTTTGACCAAAACATTTTAATCCTGCGATCCACATCAAGGCATGACCAGATAACGCAGGTCCTAGCACTAACTGATTCAAATTCATATTCACCTCTATAATATAATAAGAATGGTCCTAGCATTGAACCCGTCCCAACCAGCTGCATGAAAAAGACCTGCTCACTTGGAAAATGGTGAGGGGCGAGCTGAAACCCTGGGAGGTTAATCAGTTAGTGTTGGGACCTGCAAATTTGGTCATGCCTTGATGTGGCTTGCAGGCTTAAAATGCTTTGGCCAAAGGGTTCCAGTGCTTAGTTTTCTTAATA
Source organism: Ascaphus truei (assembly GCA_036426205.1). Lineage (NCBI taxonomy): Eukaryota > Metazoa > Chordata > Amphibia > Anura > Ascaphidae > Ascaphus > Ascaphus truei. The sequence goes on along the minus strand of CM071570.1, from coordinate 248,040,594 downwards.
AACGGACCAAAAGATTCTGCAAATGAATATTTTGATACAGTTTTGGGGTGGGGCGGGCGAGGGTGTGACTGGCCGGCGCGGTGGGGTGGCAGGAGTTAAATATATATATATATATATATATATATATACAGTGTATATATATAAATGTAAATACAACTGTATGCTCATCTGCATGTCTTAGGCAGGTCTGCAACCCCGCCTTTCCCCATTATCACCCAGCACACAGCACTTCCACTGCAGCAAGGGATTCTAGGAAATGACATGCAAATGAGCACACAGTGCCACATATGATAAAATAGAGGATATGGCGCCACCTAGATCTACTTAACATACAAAGAGGCAAAATATGATGAAAGTCTATGCTGTTCCGGACTAAATAATAAAAAATATATGAATAAAAAATATAATAAACAGATAAATAAATAATGTCCAGATGTGTAAAATGAAATACAAATTAAGGTCCAGCTCCACACGCTGTCCAAATGAGTCTTTGCAGCCTGAATACAGGGGAACACCACTCTCTCCAAGACATCTACAGAAAAAACAAACAGAATACAGGCGCACTCGTAGCGCAGTAAAGTTACAAAATGTATATGGAGTTGGATGTATAAAAATGCACACTCACAAACATAACGGGAATGAAAGCATTCCTGAGTAATTCTCAATCGCCCGCCGTGATGCAGGATACAGCCGCTCCGATTTAACCGGCTAATGTGGAGGAGAAACAACAGCTACTGCGGCGTACACCGTGTACCGGAAGAGGTAAGAAGCGCCTCTCCACTCCAAGCCCTTCGTCACGGCAATAGGTCTCCGGTCACAATCTCGCGACATCTCAATGACGTCACTGGGCTCTCCGGATAGACTGCGGCAACCCCCACAAGGATATCAATGTATATGGCTACGTTTGGTATTAAAATACCCGATAGAAATAGTCCGTAAGTGAGATAGCATATGTGCAATAAAACTGGACAGTGTAGAGTCCACAGAACACACCCTACGCGTTTCGTCTTCAAAAGACTTCGTCTTTATATATTATATATATTGTGAGAGATTGAGGGTAGATATTACTCATTTGAAGTACCTTGCATAGGTGAAAGGTGAGTCAGCTAGGTGTGTATTAACCCTTGTCACATATATCTCACTTGCTCACAGGTGCGACAAATGTGATGGACTGAGGGGAGATATTATTAATTTGAGGGACCTTGCAAAGTTAACATTGGATCAGCTAAATAGCTGTGTGTATTAACCCATGTCACATATGCAAGGCACATGCTCACAGGCGTGACGTACCTGACGCCTCCTATGACAGTATATCCATTGCGATCTGTATTCATCATGCAGTAGCCCCGAGAACAAACATTGTGAGCCTATATTATTTAGGGATGACGAGGAGGGGAAAATGTCCACTCTGTGTATGTTAAGAAGTGTTTATGAACCTGTAGTTATGGTTACTGACACCTAACTGTGTTTCCAAAGTTTTTCCCATCTGTGAGAGAGCCCTGATGTTATTTTAACACAGTTTAGTGGAATAATTCATTATACATTAGGGACTCATTAAGCCAGGGGTCTCAAACTCCGTCCTCAAGGACCACCAACAGGCCGGCTTTTATGGATACCTCTGCTTCAGCCCAGGTGGCTGAATCAGTGGCTCAGTCTTCGACTTGCGTTTGAGACTCCTGCGTTAAGGTATCGTGTTTCTTTCAGTAAGAGTGAAAATAGTAGCGGGATTGTGTTTAAATGAGATAATAGTGCGGTGCCCTGGGCTGTTATGTAAGGAATTTCTTCTCAATGATAGCCACGTTACTGCACAGAAAGCTGCCACAGCCTACAACACGTCATCATTCCCCCAGGACCAATCCCAGGACTTCGCTCTACTTAAAGGAAGAACCCCCAAGTCCAGTCCGTGGGACCAACGAACACAAACCTAAGCAAGTGTTCTGGTGATGGATACATTGGTTATTTTAGTATGAATGAGAGGAAAACTGACCCGTTCATCGCTTTCGAGGACTTGGGGAGCCCTGACTTAAAGGCGAGTCGGAATACAGGAATACGGATGTAATCACGCCCCCCTGGTGTTGGACATATCACTTTGGCCCATATTTACTAAACAGTCTTCTTCTAAAAGACCACTTCTGAAGGCACCTTACATCACATTCAAGTCAATGCGCTATAGGGTGTCTTATGGCATAGCACTGTCTAGTAGACACGCTCCTTTATCTTTCTATGGGAGTTATTCATTAAACTGAGATGTTGCCAATCTGATTGGGACACTATCCCACACATACCCACGGGGCGTGGCATCCAGGCATAGTACAGTACAGTACTGTGGTCTCCTTCTTTGCAATTGTCACCCGCTAGCAGAGGAGGCAGAAGTGTACGTAGCGAACTCACTTGCCTCACGTATGTCACAAACCCATATAATAATTATATTAAAACACATATTTACATAGCAATAAACAGAAAACACGAAAGCAAGTCGTAATGGAAAAAAAAAACCCAGACACGTTCATTTCAGATAAGGATTTATTGCCGGCTCTCGTGCAAAAAAACAAAACATCGAAGTTTCATAAGTTACGTGTAAATAAATCACACGGTTATCTTGGCATAAAACCCCAGCTAGAAAAAATCCACACGATTTACAGTGACTTCATAAGCAGGCACGCACCCACGGAAAATTACAGTAGCGAGAACGGCGATTGGATCTTAGCAACCAAACATGTCAGAGATTTATAGGCGCTGTTTATATTTAACAGTAATTAACCATCAGCTCGCCTACTTAATACCTACACATTCCTGCCTGAGCTGAAGCTACGCAGAAGGAAGCCAGCATGCTTGTGATGTGTGTGCAGTTTTTGAGCGTGTTTTAAAGCGTAGCAACCAGAGACGTGTGAGAGCTCCCTCACATCACGAGATACCTTTGGGCTCCAAATACCAGGTGGTGACTGCAGCAGGGAACGGGCAACGCTGGTTAACCTGCCAGCACACGGTGAGTGCTCATTGGCACGTCATTATTACCCAGAAGCCCTGGCTGCAGTGGAAGCCCTGCACGCTAAGAGATAACGGGGAAAGGCAGGCCTGCCTGAGACATGTGAATGCGTTCACGTGTGGGATTTTTTTTTTCAACTTTCAATTTTTATTTGTGGAAAGTAAAGATACAGAGACTCACCTCCCATTGGCGTACATTACAATCACAGTCCACTTTTTAAATTTTTTTAACATTATTTAACAACATCATCAATATTCTAGTCCTAAACAGGGAAACAAAACAAGACATACAAGACTCACAAGACTGGGGGGGGGGGGGATATGTGGGGGGGGGGGGGGAGCAGAGGATGGTAAGATCCGATGTGGTAGTGGAGGAGGGTCGCTTTGGGTCTGACTGCTTACGGTTCCTCTAACGAGCCTTTTTTGTTTGATGTACATGTGAGCAGGCGCTGACTAGAGTTGTCCTATGTCCCTGTCTAGTCTGTCCCATCCAAGGAGAGCGCATTTATTGTTATTAGTGCAAAATTGAGGCAGCGTCTACCCCCGTTATGTTAGTTTGCTCAAGCCATGGGGTCCATATTTTTAAAAATTTAGTGCCAGAGTCGTTAACCCAACTTGTTAACTGTTCCATCTGGCATACGTGCCAAATTCTGTTCCTAATTTTGGGGATAATTGGAATCTCGTTCTGCTTCCACAGTGCTGCGATCTCGCATCGAGTTGCTGTCTAAAAAAGCATGACTAATTTGTGTGTCGTTCTAGACATAGCCTGGGGCCGTCTGCCCAGTAAGAACAGCCACGGGTCCAGGGGGATCTCTAAGTCAAGCATCCCTTGCAGCCAGGCTCGAATTCTTTCCCAAACCGGGGCCACTCTTGGACAAGACCACAGCATGTGTGTTAGGTCAGCTAATTCCCCGCACTGTTTAGGGCAGAGCGGCGAATATCCTCTGACAAATTTAGACAATTTAGCAGGGGTGTGGTACCACCGCATAAGGACCTTATATGCGTTCTCCTTTAATGTGACACATATTGAACTTTTCGCTGCAGATTGCAATATGTATTTCCAGTCATCGTCCTCTAAGGTCTCCCCTAACTCTGTCTCCCACTGTCGCATGTATCGTAGGCGGGGGGGGTCCTTACCAGCCGGACAGACTACCTCCCTATACATCCGAGATGTCAGTCCCCGTGTGTCCGTTGGTCTGGAGCACAGCTGTTCAAAATTGGTTCGTGCAGTACGAACAGGAAATTTGTTATAGAATGCCCTGACCTGGAGGAATCTAAATAATTCTGAATTTGGGAAATTTGATGCTTCTTTGAACCAATCGAACGTTTTGATAGATCCCTTACCCCCCAGGTCTTTTAATCGGTTATATCCCGCCTGCGTCCACTTTACAAATTTATCGAACGACAGACCCGGAGCAAAGTCCGGGTTACCCCATAGGGGGGTCATTAATGTGTGGGGGGTGGTTAAGTTAGCTTTAAATTTAGCTGTCTCCCAGACCGCTAAGGAGTTCGCTACTGCGTAGAGCGGCGTTCCGATGTCGCGTATGCATCGTTTTGGAAGCCAGATCAAGTTATGGAGTGCAACTGGCGCACAGCATTCTCCCTCCAATTCTGTCCACCTTCTTTTTGTGGGGTCTGCATGCCACAGAATGATTTGGGTCAATTGTGCCGCTTTATAATACGCCATCAAGCAAGGTACCGATAGTCCTCCTTTTGTCACTGGTTTTGTCAGTAGACTTCTTGCGATTCGTGGGCGTTTTTTATTCCAAATGAATTGTATGATGTGAGTTTGAAGGGCATGGATCTCTGATTTAATTATCGGTATTGGTAGGGTTTGAAACAGATATAATAGCTTGGGCAACAGGTTCATCTTTACGCTGTTGATCCTGCTAAACCAAGATATCCCGTAACCCGCCCACACCCTGAGATCCTCCTTTAACTTCTTCATCATCTTGGGGAAATTTGCCTTATACAAGGTATTGTAATCCCTGGTGATATATACCCCTAAATATTTGATTGCGGAGGCTTGCCATTGGAAATTAAAGTTAAGTTCTAGTAATTTTTCGGTTGATTTTGGCAGGTTGATATTGAGCGCCTCTGACTTGGCCTGGTTAATTTTAAACCCGGAGACCATGCTAAAGGTGCCCAGGATCTCAAAGACGTTGGGCAGAGTTGTCAGAGGTTTAGAGATAGTAAGGATCACATCGTCTGCATATAGTGCAGTTTTATGATGCTGTCCCTCTGTTTGAATTCCTGTTATATTTGGGCATAACCTAATATGGGCTGCGAGGGGTTCGATACAAAGAGCAAAAAGTAGCGGGGACAACGGGCAACCCTGACGGGTCCCACTTCTTATATCAAATAATTCCGACGGGAAGCCCTGATGCCTTACACGCGCTGTGGGACCTGAGTAAAGGGCCATTATCGCCTCCAAAATACGATTCCCGAACCCAAACACCCCAAGCGTCTGCCATAGGTAAGACCAGTCGATCCGATCGAATGCCTTCTCGGCATCCAGGCTCAACACCATAGACGGTATGTTTTTCTTTTTCGCCAGATCTATCAAGTCTATTATCCGTCTGGTGTTATCTGCTGCCTGTCTGCCTGGAATAAAGCCTACTTGATCCGGATGAATCAGGCCCGGAAGGACTCTGCCCACCCTGTTTGCTATTAATTTGGAGAAGATTTTTATATCAGAATTAATCAGGGAGATTGGCCGGTAGCTCTTAAGGTCTGCCGGGTCCTTACCGGGTTTGTGGATCACTGAGATAGACGCCTGGAGCATCTGGGCCGGGAAGGGATCTCCCTCCAGAATCCCGTTAAATAACTTCAGAAGATGGGGAGCTAGTATTTTACTGAACTTTTTATAGTATAAATTGGAGTAGCCGTCGGGGCCTGGGGCCTTGGCTGGTTTAAGGGACTTAATTACCTCTGTTATCTCTTCTAGGGTGAAATCACCCTGTAGAACCTCTCTCTCCACCCTGCCCAGGGTCGGGAGCTGTGCCTCTGATAAGAACTTCTGCAGTGTAACCGCGGTTTTTTGATTGTGGGAGACCTTATCGCCGTCATATAGTGTAGCATAGTATTTTCGGAATGCTTCCACTATCTGTCTCGGATCGGAGGTAAGGTCACCCTGTTGTGTTCTGATTTTCTCTATCCTAAAATTTGGGAGCTTGTTTCGGAGCTTGTTGGCTAGTAAGGTATCTGGCTTGTTGGCTTTTTCATAGAATCTGCGTTTGGACCAAGTCAACTCCTTCTCGGCTTGGGAGGATAACACCAAATTGAGGGCCGCTTTAGTATCTATTAATTCTTGCCACGTGTTCTGGTTTTTGTCCGCGGAATGCTGTGCAGCGAGGCGTGTTAGTTTCGTCTGCAACTCTTTTATTTTAGTCTCTTTCTCCCGCTTCCGCTTACCCGCTATATTCATAAGGAAACCCCTGAGAGTAGCCTTATGGGCTTCCCAGAGCGTGGCCTGCGACTGTACACTTCCTATATTTTCGCTAAAGAATTCTTTTATCCGGTCTCGTATCGCTTTTTCTGTAGCGGGGGCCTTGAGAAGAAGCTCGTTGAGCTTCCAGTTTGCTCCGGGTCTGTCGAGCCCTACTATCGTGCACCTCAGCTCAATAGGCGCGTGGTCAGACCATGAGATCTCATGTATCTCTGTATGGCCTACCACTGGAACCACTCTACTTGACACTAGGAAGTAGTCTATTCGGCTGTATCTGTTGTGGGGGTTTGAGTAGAACGTGTAATCTCGAGTCATTGGGTGTTGTTCCCTCCATACGTCTGTCAGCTGACAGTCCTGGAGGCCATTGCGTATGGTTAGTAAGTCCTGTTTTTGGGCTGTATTAGTTTGCGTGCATCTGTCCAAGTCAGGGTTTAATGTGCGATTTAGATCGCCCGCCAGAAAGATTGATCCTTTAGCGATTTTGTGTAGTTTAGTAAACAGGTGTTCGAAAAAAACAGGGTTTGGTTCACAGGGTGCGTACACTGACACTAATGTAACCGTTTGATTTTGTAGTGTGCCCGTCAAGATTAGAAATCGACCCTGCGGGTCAGCATATTGTTTGTCAATGGTCAGGGCAATCCTATTATGCAAGACTATTGCCACGCCTCTCTTCTTGACATCTGCAGATGCTAAATAGATTGTTCTGTAGCTCTTATCTAAGAATTTAGGGTGGTTTTGGCGGGAGAAGTGTGTCTCTTGCAGAAAAATTATATCCGCTTTTCTACGGTTATATTCCCTGAAGGCGATTCTTCGTTTAGTGGGACTATTGAACCCCTTTACATTATGTGAGATCATGGTAATTTCGCTACTCATCTGTGCGGAATCTCGAGGACCATCTTCGTAGCGGCTGTGGCGATTTGTGTGTTACAGTTGCGCTGCTTAACCCTCTGTTGCTGCATCTGGGCTCGTTGTGCCAGCTTCTCTTGCTGTCGTCTGACTGCACCCAGCTCCTCTTTCCGATCTAGAGAGTCTGTAACCTGCTGCCGGAAGGGGGTAGACACAAGTGGGGGGGGGGGGGGGTAACATGTAGACAAACAAAAAAAAAGAAGAAACAATTTTTAGGTCACTGGTCACATGACCTTGGTACCAACACCTTGGTCCTGTGAACCTAGCCCCTGGGCACTCGGCTGGGGGGGCCCAATGCACTCCCAATTGGTATCCCTCCTCTACCCCTGCCGCCCGCCCCTCCCAAGGGACTTTGCCGGGAACCTTGGTTAGTGTCCCATACGGTCCCGGCATGGAGAGCATGCGGTGATCAGGGCCGGCCCGAACTCCACCGCTCCTCCCCGTTCCGACAATATGTATTATATAACAACGGAAAACTTCAAACTTTCAACGATAACTATATGCTGTACTGACTTCTTGCTCTTTCCCCTGTACTCGTATGCACAGAGTGTGTTGCCTCCATCTCTGCCTAGGGCCTTTGTGAACTGACCCTCCTATTCTACTTAGATATAGGCACTGTGCATTGCCTTGGGGCTGTGTCCTCCTATGCCTCTTAGCCCTCTCCGTGTATCCTTACATGGGGGGGGGCGGCCTATGATGCCGGGATCCTGGTATCTAGACTTCCCTAGAGTGTAAGGGGGGGTGGACATCCTCTTTCCTTTATTTTGGTGTATCCTTATTTAATTATGTATTTACCCCTCCTATTTATATCTTCTTTTCTAATCCTTCAAGGGATGCACTCTTTTCCAATCTCTCTAATGGCCATACGAATATAAAATGTAGCCTAATATTCCTATATGTGTCTCAACTCTCTTCTCCTGTAACCTCCTGGTCCCCTCTGCACCTTCTGGTTTTCTCACTTACTTCGACACCCTCTTATGCCTACACCTCCTATATGTTATCCTCTTCTATTCCGTTTTATAAATGCCTCTCCATTTTGTCACCTTTTCACTCTCTTCTTTATCTCATTCCCTCACTCAACTTGCCTTTCCCTTCTATGATCACCACCCCTTTTCAAACCTCCTTGTTGCTTTCGCCTTCAGCTAATCTCCCTTACTCGACCTCTCAGCATCTAGTGCTTCTTCCTCTGCTCTCCGCTTCTATTCACTTTCTATATTCGTGCTCTCCGTTTACTCTGCGTTTTAGACCCGCCTATTCTTTCATACTATTTAACTCATCTTCCTGTCTTGTTTCTCTTTCTCGTCTAGTTTCTCCCTATCTTCTCCTAGGGCCCTTATAGAGCTTTCCTCTAACTCTTTCCCTCCTTCCCCTCCTTCTTCTTAGTGCGGGGTGTCCCTTCTTCCTCCCCCTTCCCTCCCCCCTCTCTCTTCTTAGTGCGGGGTGTCTCTCCTTCTACCCCCTTCCCTCCCTCCTCCCCTCTCTCCTCCCTCCCCCCTCCCCTCAAACCCCCGAAATTCATGTCCTCTTTTGTGTCTTATAGAAGGTGGCCGGTATTTGGGACTCTCTCCTCGGCTCTCTGTAGCGTGGGTGCCGCTTGCGGTGAGCGCTCGATCGCTGTCCTCTGTATAGGGGATCCGCCGCCCCCTCTGGCTGCTTTCACCGTCTTGCGGATGGATATCACGGCAACGTCCGCCTCCTCCAATATGGCCGCTGTTAGGCCCGCCCCTTCCGCTGACGTCGTTCCTCTGGAAGCCATTTTGGATTGGGATGTACCTCGGGGGAGACGTGTCTGCCGATGCTGCCGCCCCTTTCTCCGATGAGCCTTTCCCGCCTGGTGAGTTCTTCCCGCCCTTGTCTCTTCCGTATTCTGCGGGTCACGGTGGAGACCCCTCCAGCTCCATCTTGGCCACCATGCGGGGAACACGAGGTGGGTACAATGATTTTATTGATTCGGCCTCCATTTCGTCTGTTGTAGGGCTGTTGGTCCAGCGGATGCTTGCTTTGGGGGTATCCAAGGCAGGGGGTTTTAATAGAGTCCTGTATTAGGTCAGTACAGTGTGGCAACTTAACTGATAACTGTAACTGAGCACCTGTCGGGTGCCGATGCAATCCCGCCTAGGGATATTGAACTTTTAGTCCCGGGCTGACTCCTCTCTGGCTGCTCGCCCCACCGTGGACCACGAGGGGCCCGGGGCGGGCTCTTCAGACTCCTCCTGCACAACACTGGACCCCGCATTCAGACCCAGTTTCTTTAGGAACCTTGGTCCTTCTTCAGCTGTTTTTAAGTGTATCGGGCGGCCATTACGCAGGACCATTAACCCAAAGGGAAAGGTCCAGCGATAGCGGACCGCCCGATCCCTCAGGACCCTAGTGACGGGCCAGAGGTCCCTCCGACGGGCCAAAGTGACAGGGGACAGGTCCTGGAACACCACGATTTTCGTCCCCTCAAAGTCCATAGAGGGGGTGTTTTGGGAACACTTTAGCACTTCTTCTCTTGTGCGGTAGTAGTGCAGGCGTACTATTATGTCTCTGGGGGGGTCAGTCGGTTGGGGTTTGGATCTGAGCGCTCTGTGGCAACGATCTATGTGTAGCAGCTCTGCAGGGGATTCAGGACATATGTGCTGCAGCCATCTTTGTACAAAGTCTTCACAATCTCCTATAGATTCCGGGATCCCCCGGAGACGCACGTTATTTCGGCGATCTCTATTTTCGGTGTCCTCCTGCCGGTCCCTGAGCTCATTGATCTGCGCCTGTAATTCCCCAGTTTTCTTTGTGTTTTTTTGGGTTGCTGTGATGTTTTCGTCCACCCGCACCTCCATCTCCTGCACGCGGGACCCCAGTCCCCCTACCTCCCTGGCCAGTGCACGGATCTCCGCCTGCAGGACCCCCTTCAGGTCGTTATACAGCCGCTCTATGTCACAGCGGCGGGCCGATAGGAGTCCCTGATCCCGCGGTTCGCCGTCCCCTTCTGATTCCGATCCCGGGTGGGAGATGGGGGCCATTGCTGCTGAGGCCCTGCGGGATCTTCCGTCCACAAAATACTCCGGCAAAACCTTTTTGCTGGGGGTCTTTGTTGTTTTTTTAGACATTGTAGTGTTCTTGGTCAGTTAAGAGCAAAAATCAGTTAGGTTTTTAGCGCTTTATTCCGTTTTCTCGTTGATTTTGTCAGAACGGGGCATGGAGCAACAGAGTCACACAGCCATGCAGTCTGACCTCGCGCATGCGCTCTTCTGTGTCCCACGTGTGGGATTTTTATTCGCTTAATCTCCAGGAAAATTGCTGAAGATTTGAAATAATAATATATAATTTTGTTGTTTCTCTCTGTATACACACACACACACACACACACACACACACACACACACACACACACACTATTCCTTGCGTCTTCATCTGCCCACTGGGGTTTTACCAGTTTCAGCGAAAGCCCCAGGGAGTTTCTGGAGCTCTGGCAACTTTAGAGAAAGTAATTGAACAAGTAGTGGGAGACATGAATCTACTAGAGGTATTAGTATACCTAGATGACCTTATAGTCTTCAGATGGACATTGGAGGAACATGAAATGTGTCTGATGAAAGTGCTGCATCGGTTGAGAAAATGCAGATTGAAGTTGTCTCTGGACTAGTGCCAGTTCTGTCAGACAGCAGTTACATATGTGGGACACATCGTATCCGAGAAAGGAGTCGCCACCAACCCCTGAAAGTTTGGATACTATTGCAACCTAGCCAAGACCGAGACACATCCAAGTTGAGATCCTTTCTGGGTTTTTGTCGCTACTACTTTAGATTCAGGCATACATTTTTGGCTACAGTCCAACCCCTGACCCAACTGATCCAGGGTTATCCCCCCATCCCGCTTAGGTCGACAAAAGGCAATTGTGGCCAGCTCTATTTCAAATCCTCCTTGGAGCAAGATGGACCCCAAAATGTGAGGAAGCGTTTCAAGAGGTTAAGACCTATCTCATCAATGCTCTTGTACTGTCTTTACTGACCCGAAGAAGCCTAACGTGCTACATGTAGATGCTAGCCATGAGAGACTGGGGATAGTCTGTACCAGAACCACCTTGAAGGATTGAGGCCAGTTGCTTTTGTGAGTAGGGGACCTCTCAGTCCATTCATAAACTTTAATTCCTCATTTTGAAGTGGGCTGTGGTTGAATGACTATCTCTATGGGGCTTTATGTGTTGTCCATACTGACAATAATCCACTCACATACTTTATATCCTCCCTGCTGCCAAGCTGGGTGCCAGTGGACATCGCTGGTTTGCAGCTCTGATCACATATAATTTCAGTCTGAAACACAGACCGGGCAAGCAGAATATCGATGCAGATGCGCCATCAGAGACCCACTGTGGCACCCCTGGACCAGAAAACCGATGGGAAGAAATCCCAGCACCTGCCATACGAGCGAAGTGTCAAAACAATGAAATTTACAACTATGTGACTTCTGCCAATGTTGAAAGAATCGTAGGCAGTTTGGGCGTGTCCCCCAAGGCTATACCTCAGTATACAGTCACCTTGCTGACTTGAATTTGGCAGGCTTGCCCCAGTAAAAACGACATGATCTTCACGAGGCACAGCAACAAAGCCCTGGGATAAGAGAGGTATGGTTAGCCTGGGATAAAAACAGATCTGCTTCCTCTGTTAGCAAATCGCACCCAGGCGTTTCTCTCCTTTTGTGACGGTGGTACGATTTGGTAACGAAGCGAGGGGATGCTGTTCAGAATCATTAAGACTAGGCACCTAATTACAAAACAGTCGGAACTCCCTACCAGATATTTCAGATTGGTGCTCAGGTCTCTCTGTGATAAACACGGGCACTTGGGAGTTGATAAAACTCTGGGGCCAGTGCGAGATCGGTTTAATTAGCCTTCTATGGCTGGCGAGCTGGAAGAATACAGCAGAAATGGCGGCAGGTGCATGTACACGCAAGACTCGCCACCAATGAAGGGCCCCTGGATCTAGTACGTATCGATTTTCTGACATTCGAGCCTGATCGTAGTAATCCCAGCAATATCCTGGTGATAACAGATAATTTCAGCGGTATGTGCTAAAGCTATCAACAACCGCCCCTCCTCCTCTACACGCAACCCCCCTCCTCTAGCCCCTCCCCCCCAAAACACACTGTAATGGGAAAAAGGCCCTTTATCCAGATCTGGATAATAATGTACTTACCCCTGCCAGGGTGAATGCCATCCTCGTCTTCCTCCTCCATGGGCAGGAGCCCACAAAAAAAACTGCTCTCCAGTAACTCCTTAAATACCTAATTACCTTAGCGGTTATTAACCCTGCTACCCACCATGGAGGCCTAACCACCCACCTGGGGGAACTATACCCATCCCCCACCCCCTCTACCTCCATCATCATACATACAAATGGGCAAAATTAGCCAAATATGGCTAATAGCGCTTTTGCCCATTTTTTTTAACAAAAAAGTAAATGACAATAAAATTAAATGAACAATACAATACAATACATGACACAGTAGGAACGAACGCAGCATGCCATGTGTAAATTTTGCCAAGGTCTGGGGTTTTGAAGGGCGAGGACGGCAGAGAGAAACGGGGCATGTAGATCAAGAGAGGAGGATAAGGCAGAGTTGTAGTTCCTGACCAGGTTTTCAGGGTCTGGAGCAGAGCTAAGAGAGGAGAGGGAGGAGCGTAAAGTGTAATCAAACTCTGGTAGGTTAATAGAGCGCAGGTTTCTGCAGTAGCGAGAGGTAGATGGAGAAGGGGAGAAGCGAGATAGAGAGAATGAGGTGATGGTCAGAGAGAGGAAAGGGGGAAATGGAGAAATCAGAGTGAGAAAAGTTTTTAGTGAAAACCAGGTCTAGGTAGTGGCCATCCTTGTGGGTGCTGGCTGCCGTCCACTGTTGAAGGCCAAGAGAAGAGGTTAGAGAGAGAAAGTGGGAGGCCCAAGGGAGAGAGGGGTCATCAATGTCGCAGTTGAAGTCCCCAAGAAGACGAACAGGGAAGTCTGAGGAGAGAAGACAAAAAAGAGAAAAAAGTGCAAAGCCCATAGAGTAGTAAAGTCTGTTTATGGAATAGTAAAAAATGGTTATAAACACTCACAGAAGAGTAGGTAAATACTGGCACTTCGGTACTTAGAATGACCGCGGGAACAGGAGTACTTCACTCGTCTGCTGGTTGGGGTGTTAAATGTCTCATCCCTTCTCCTCCACTCGATCGGCGGCGTGTTTCTACTTCCGCATCAGATGACTCGTGACGTCAGCGCGTGTGTCGTCGATCGGGGGTTGGACTACGGGTAGCCACTAGCTCCCCCTCCAAACTCGGCATGCAGGAGTTCTGTCGGTCCCACGAATCCTCCGTAGCTCAGTGTTCACCGCAAACATCAGCAACCATAGCAATGTCAGCCCTACGCGTTTCAAGGACAATGTCCTCTTCGTCAGGGGCGCTTCGTCAGCCCAACACCTCCACCCATGCCATCAGGGTGCGGAGTGTGGGAGAAAGAAAGGCCACCATAAGAGAGGGCAGCTTCCAGAGCAGAGTCAGACTGAGTGAGCCAAGTCTCAGTTAAACAAAAGAGAAGCAGGGAGTGAGAGAGAAAGAAGTCATGTACAGAGAGGCACTTGTTAGAAAGGGAGCGAGCATTTCATAGGGTACAGGAGAATGGGAGAGAGGAGGGAGGGTGGCAGGGGATGGGTATGACGTTAAAGTGGTTGACATCAGGAGGAGTAGAAGTTGCTTGTGGGAGGCAAGGACGAGAGCAAGTAGAAATAAGGCAGGGACCACGATTGGGAGAGATGTCCCCAGAAGCAAGGAGGAGAAGCGAGGAGGAGAAGCATGGATAGAAAGAGGATGTGTGAGGATGATTTATAGGGGTGTTTTTTAGTGTAGGGGATATAGCTGTGTGAGGACACAGGTAAGAAAGGAGTTCATGTGAACAGAGAAGTGGGGAAGGAAGGAGAGATGGAGATATATGAATAGAGCTAGAGACATAATGAGGCTGGTTTAACGAATCGCGTATTTTGAGAAAAAGCGAGGTCACAGCAAATATAAATAGTAGCGGCGGCGGCGGCGGCAGCGGCAGCGGCGTGGCAGTGGCAGTTTAGTGCTGAGCTGTGCAGTCTGGGATAGATAATATCCTCCTTTCCAGCGTAGTTCCAAATCCAGGATTCAGGAGCAGTAGGAGTTCTGTTGTCCACTTGTTTCACTCCTGTTAAACTCCACACTGCCTGCCACTTCACACACTGCCACTTCACACACTGCCACTTCACACACTGCCACTTCACACACTGCCACTTCACACACTGCCACCTCACACACTGCCACTTCACACACTGCCACTTCACACACTGCCACCTCACACATTGCCACTTTGAACATGTCTTGCTTTACATGTAGGCTGCTCCCTGGCAGAGCCTGCTTCCCCAGTCTGTCTCTAGCTATACTGTATACTGTACTGTAGGTCTAACAAGTCACCCGACGGAATTAAATTCTACCCAGACAGCTCAATTAGTACATCTGAGACACATTAAAACAAATGGTATTTCTAAACAGACAGTTGTCCTACCCAGGTGTTAGAAGTTGCATTTACTAAGATAGGCACAGCAAAGGGTAATTTGGAGAGACAGGGTTCAAAGGTGGTTTTTACCCAGGTGTTGGAAGTTGCATTTACTAAGATAGGCCCACACTCCCCACTCACCCCCTTCTCACCTGACACACTCACTGCAGATAGCACAATTCTGGGGCGTTTCTATTGAAGAATGGCCTTTCTCTGGGGAACTTTTGTGAGTGTTGTTGGTTTCGCAAACTTTGCACGAGCATCGAGAGTCCGACATTTGCCAGTTTCCTGAACTTCCGGGAAAGTTTGACACTTAGGACTTTTCTCCCGCAGATCCCGCTAGATTTGTCTGCCATATTGTTTTTCCGGGAGGAAACGTTAAACCCCCGCGCCTACGTTAATAGGTATCTCAGGAAGCGGCTGATCCCCAGTGCTGAAAATAGCGTGCTTTAGTCCCAAAGGTTCCCCGATCCCTGAATGTGCTGTCCCGTCTTCTATTGGGTATGTTTCAGCGTATTTATATGGGTTTTAGTGGTTAGAGTAGGTAGTTAACTTTAGGGGTTTTACAGTAGCAGTTCGGGTAGGGGGTTAAGAAAGGTTTTTAGGGTAGGGCGTAGGGCGTAGCATTAGTATTAGGGTTTTTTTTAGGATGAGCGTTAAGGTTAGGGCTTACCTTAGCAGCGACAGGTACAGGCGGCGAGGTCACTTGCGGCAAAACGCCAGTGGAAATTTGGCGGTGAAACGGCCGCGAGCAAATATTCTAAACCGCCCCCGGTTGTAACTATAAAAATCTATTTAAAAATGAACAATTTCCAGGCTGCAGCTGTAAAGACGCCAAAAAATATTAAAATTACATTTTTTTTCTAGTGTATTTCTTCAGAGTAAAAAAAACTAAAACTGTTGAGAATTTGACGGTAAGGAGCGATTCCAATAAGGAAGGAAAGGCAGCACATTTTCCAGGCGTATTCCTCTGATTTTAGGATTAGAGGAAAGTTAGGAAAACCCCTAGGGCATGAACCCTGTGATCCTGACCTCAGCAATATGATGTATAGATATTATATAGATAATATAACGATGAGAATTACAGGGCATTGACCTGCCTGTCACAGCGCACTCAGACACACACACACACACAGACTGGGAAAGGTGAGAATGATCATTTTGCTTAAGCTGCTGTCTCTAGATGGGTCTCCCGGTGCTGCACTTTCTTATCACAGCTTTGTGAGGACGTGTTGCAAGGGAGACAACTTACTTAGCCACAAGTTGTTTTGAAACCACGTAAACTATATTAACCCCTTCAGGGTAAAGTGACTGAGCGAGGTTAAAAGGATGAGTTTGAAATCGCCCTTCACTCCTCCCTATGGGCGCGATCAATGTCTTAAGGCAATCTGACCGCGCCCTGCGCTGACGCCTCCGCGCGGTCTGCATCAGCATGGACTTAGCCTAAGGCCGCGTGTATAGTGCCTGCGACGGCGACGCGTGATGTCACCCGTCACCATCGCCGCCAGCGAAAGTTGTATTTCGCTTTGCGGCAGTGCGGGCGACCAGGGCTTTCATTGGTTCAGGGGCTGTCACATGAGACGACAGCTCCCGAAAAATCAAATATTCCAAAAATCGCGTCGCCCCTTCGCCGTCACGCTTACTATAAGCGCACGTGGCAGAGACAATGCATTTGTTTTCTGGCGACGTCGCGTCGCCGGCACTATAAGCTCGACGTTAGAGAGGCTCTGGGTTGTAGAGCTCCTCATATTGTGCTATGTGATGATACATTGTATATTTGGTTTAGTTACATAGTTACAGAGTCACATAGTTACATCGTTACATAGTAGATGAGGTTGAAAAAAGACTTCCGTCCATCAAGTTCAACCAATGCTAAATTTAGACGACAGATACTTTATCCTATATCTATACTTACTTATTGATCCAGAGGAAGACAAACACAAAACCCCAGAGTCATATCATCCAATGATATCTCATAAGGGGGAAAATAAATTCCTTCCTGACTCGCAGAATTGTGTACTTTATTAGTATTGCTAATGTACACGCAATGTGTGTTAGATTAAGATAACAATGTCTCACACAACATACTTGAAATGTAACTGTAATTAATCTAGTGGTAGTGTCACTGCCTTGGAAACGGGTTTCCCCGGGTTCAAATTGGTGCCAGATAATTGGTAAGTCGCTGGCTCTGATAAAGTAAATGGAGCTAACCTGTATGGCAGGTTATGGGAAGTGGGTGGCTCTGATAAAATAAATGAAGCTAACCTGTACGGCAGGTTATGGGAAGGGGGTGGACCAGTAGGGATTGGAAGCTCCATGGGGAAGACGGCCATTAGCCCAAAACATGAGCAAATCTCCAAAAAATGTCATTGGTTAAATACTGGTTCTGGTCCCGCTGAGGATACCTGGAACATCATCGTGAGAATCATGGCAACGTTCGCCTATTTTGTATTCAGCATCATATAATTAACACGCCCCGTGCGGCCTGTTCCACACAGTGATGCTGGCGCCTTGGAGAGCGGGGCTAAAAATACTGCAATTTAAGCATCTCCTCTATTTAAAGCAGCAGTGCAAGCTGCGTTTTATTTCCTTCAGATTCCCCCCCCCCTCCCTCCCTCCCTTTAATATGTCAATACAATTCACACAATGATAAGTGATTAGCTAAGTTGCCGATCGATCCGTTCTCCTGGGATTGATCGGCGAAGATTCGGCTCGGGGGGTTCACTAAATGGCTGTCAGTGCAGCAGAAGAGGACCCAAGATGCAAAGTTCTGTGGGGAAGATCATGTGACCAGGCAGTCACTAGATACAATTGGTGCACGGCTAGAGAGAGAGGGCAGGGCTCAAAGAGGGGTGTGTCAGAGCCTGTTTCAGAAGAGGAAGGGGGTGTGACTTTGTAAATGGTTGCTATAGAAACAAAAAAATGCTTGTTACGTTAAAAAGTCACTCAGAGTTCTTTTTTTCCCCCTCATAGTACAGAGCTGATTTATTTAATAACCACACACGTAGGATATTGCTGGGCCTGCAGCATTAAGCATCTTCTCACTCTGATGAACGACTGCCTCAGAGCCCAGGCACCAGCTCCCATTCCGCACGTTATCACCGAGCCAATGTGTGTGAAACAGTGTATTAATCCAGCAGCAGTGTGCAGATCAAAGGGCTACTTCTATAGAGCCTGAAGTGTCCGATCTCACCCCCGTCCTCTTCCAAGCCATGGGGCGTGTTCAGCTGAGCGGGGTGTGATTGGCACCTACACGTGTAGCCCGACTTATTGTGTCTGGCACCGGATGCGTGAGCGCGGCTGCCCGGGTCCCGGAGGATTACCGCTCGGCAATAGGGTTTACAGTGGCACTCCGATGCTTGATATTGTTAATCCTGGGGTTTAGCTCCACCTTTGGCTCAGTGAGGATTATCGCTGTGGGGGGTCCGGAAGCATGGACCCCTCGCGGAAGCGCAATCTCCGGAGCCTCCGCGTTATGCTTGTACGGAACAGTAAGACCTGCTACATCTGTCCTTCTCCTTACTTTTACCCAAAACCAGCGGTATTTGATCAGCAAAAAAACTGAATGTTTCCTCAGCCATCAACCCCCAGAGGACACTGGTCGGCGTGTTCCTCCTCGCAGGTTTTGCTGAGATAATGTGAGTAATTACATCTATGTGAAACAGGTTATAACAGATGTTTAGTTACCATAATGCTTTAATAGTAAGTACATAATTATTAGTACTGCAACATAATTGCAGTTTGACTGAATAAACTGAACACAATAAATTGTGTTAGTCATGATACGTTAAGCATTAAATGTATTTAATAGCAGTGAAGCATGTTCTCGGCTAAAATAGTCTATAGATTGCGTTATTGGGATAATTGTATTTTAAATATACTGTATTTTGGCTGTAAGAGGAGCCAAAGTAATATGCGTGGTGTCGGAGTTAGACGATAATTTATCATCAGTAATATCTTTGTTCAGCTAAATCTATTTTCTGTAATCTACAGTGAAATGGGGCCGTTCAACCCCCGCTCCAACGGAGCCACAGATTGAGCCACCTATGCTGAAGCAGGGATATCCATAAAACTTGACCTGTTGGTTGGTGGCCCTTCTGGACTGGAGTTGCGCCCCACTGATCTAAAACATACATCTGTGCAGTAAGAGGAACCAGAGACAGTTTAATGGGTTAAACCATTACCATTGATGTCTTCTTTAAGAACATCCCCAAACCAAATATGTTTAACTCATTCAGTCAGACTCCTCCTCTCGTTTTCTGTCTTCTGACAGGGAGGGGCAGTGCGTAAATAGAATGTTATGAGCAGAACACGCGTGTTATCGCTTCTGTAAGAAGAACATGAAAACATTACTGCTCAAGAAAACTGGAGAATGGGACATTTCATCTTAACAATGTTTAAATCTATTTTCGCAATTTATATTATAAATAAAATATTATTTAATAACCTTTATATGCATGTATTTTTTGTGAGCTAAGAGCTACCCTTTAATTTACTGTAGACGCTTTTGACAACTATACGTCGATTCACCTAACAGTTCTTAATTACAAATTAAATCCTCTAATATATTTGTGGGTTATCTCGATCTATTTTACAACACCCCTTCTCTGCAGATTTATTAGTAAAGTAATTACCGTACCAACTATCGTTACAAAATGATCTTCGACGTCCAATCGTTCATAACACTAGCCAACCAATCAATTAAATAAATCACACTACTAACCAAACAATACATTCCATATATAAAAGCAGTAACCAACACATCAATTAATTAATACATCCACTAGGCAACACATGAATTAAACCATAAGCCAACAAATTGCATCATTAAATAAAAACGCTAAACAATCTGTAAAAAAATACAAATCAAAACAAGCCATCACAATTAAACACAATTTAAACAAAACAATAAATATACACAGAAAAGATAAGTCAGAAGAAATGCATTTGCCAAAACATACATTGGCTATTACTGTATTCATCTGCACCCTAAACAAGTACATGTTACTACATTAGCAGTCAATGGGCAATGAAACACATAAAAATAGAAAAATCCAATCCTAAAACCAGTAAAAATAAAAGTACATATATTCAATATTGATCATACTTTTAGAACCGTTGGCCCTCCGAATCCCAGTGAATCAGCAAGCTCTCGTCCGGTGACGTCACCGAACACAATCCAACGCCATCCACGGTGAAGATTCGGACCAGGTAACAAAATTCTTCTCTCTTTCATCTGGTATCACCTTCTTTCTTCATCTGTGACCATTTCTTTATTTTCTTTATCTTCTTTCTTTATCTTCATCATCAATCCAACCACATTTTAAATCCACAATGTTGACTTGAAGCCATAAGGGTGTACTTATGGCCAAACATCTCTACTTTGGTCTCGTCTGTCCAAAGGACATTGTTCCAGAAGTCTTGTGGTTTGTTCAGATGCAACTTTGCAAACCTAAGCCGTGCTGCCATGTTCTTTTTAGAGAAGAGGCTTTCTCCTGGCAACCCTTCCAAACAAACCATACTTGTTCAGTCTTTTTCTAATTGTACTGTCATGAACTTTAACATTTAACATGCTAACTGAGGCCTGTAGAGTCTGAGATATAACTCTTCTTTTTTTTGCAATTTCTCTGAGCATTGCACGGTCTGACCTTGGGGTGAATTTGCTGGGTTGTCCATACCTGGGAAGATTGGCAACTGTCTTGAATGTTTTCCACTTTTGAATAATCTTTCTCCCTGTAGAATGATGGACTTTAAATTGTTTGTAAATGGCCTTATAACCCTTCCCAGATAGATGGGCAACAACAATTGCTTCTCTAAGATCATTGCTGATGTCTTTCCTCCTTGGCATTGTGTTAACACACACCTGAATGCTCCAGATCAGCAAACTGCTATAACTTCGGCTTTTATAGAGGTGGTCACACTTGCTGATGATCAATTAATCAAGGGCATTTGATTAGCAGCACCTGTCTGCTACTTAGCATCTTAATTCCTATGGAAGCAGTAAGGGTGTACTTAGTTTTTCATACATGGCTTCTCCATTTTGGATTTATTTTTGTTAAATAAATCATGACACGGTGTAATATGTCATGTGTTGTTGTTCATCTGAGGTTGTATTTATGTCCTGATATGAAAACCAGATGTAGCAATGTCCCCTCCGGTCCCCCGCTCTCCCGTATTCCCCCTTACCCTCCCACATGTGGGGATGTTGCTGGCAGGGCGATGGAGTCGCTGGCGGCTCCCTCCGGAGTGTGGCGCCATATGGGATGGCTGGATTGCTCCTAAAGGGAGGAAAGAGTACAGCATGCTGGGACAGGAATCTGAAGGTGCAGGTAGTGTCCACGGAGCTGTGCTCCAGGGTTTAGGCCAGAGGTAACCCCCCAGGACCCAGTTAGTTCCCTGAGCCACAGTAGAAGTATCCTATGTGTATGATAAAGGGAAAGGCCGTAAGATAGGGACCTTTTCCATTCTAGTAATAGAGAGAGAGATATGCTGCAGGACATTGCCTGAAGGACAGTGCAGCTTGATAGCAGAAAGCAGAGTTGGACTCCATAGTAGAGACTGCTTCCAAAGGATCATCCGGCTTGGGATCCCTCCCCAGAGGAGTCAGACGGTGGTATCATCCACACAAGGAGCTGCGCACCGCGCTGCAGGAACACGTTGCGGAGCCGCTGGTTGTTGCTGATTATCATGGTCAGGGCTATGACCAGGGAGGTATTATAAGTGCACCACCGGGCCCCAACACAGGGAGGAACTATCCCTCACACTCACACTATTGTTTGTGGACACTCAGGGGTTAAGTGCCCAGGCACATTGCTTCTGAAAGGACAAAGGGTGATGCAATGATTGACATGTGGGGTGATGCCATGATTGACATGAGGATGTAAAGACGTTATATTAATGTGTTTAGTAAATACTGTTCTTATCCAACTGTGTGTATTTGCTGTGTATGTTGGTTCCGGTGAGGGAACACGCCCACCACGCTGGGATCCCTCATTGGTGGAGGCGCTGCGCCGTGTATAAGTATACCCCAGGCTCCCAGTGGCGGAGGTTCAGGCCTCCTGTTAGCCACACAGGTAACAGCAGCACTCATAGTTGTAGTACCCCAGGGGTACAAGGGCTACACATAGAATTCAAAGAGGGTGTACTTTCTTTTTCACACAACTGTATATATACACACATCTGTAGCACATGTATCCCACCCTCTAGGATATACTGCTTCAGCTACAGGTGTTTTGTGGTGCGTGTACCTGTGAGGGTCAGGAGAGCTGAGTTGATCTGCGATGGGTTGGAGATCAGGACAGGCTTTTTGTGTCATCTGGGTTCGGTGTCAGCGTCTACAACTTCAGTGTGTATCCAGTATACCTGGAGATGTGTCCCACTGTAGCACAGTCTCTCATACCCCTGCCCAATTACTGCAGACTCAGGCAGGGATATATAAAACAAGGGGCTTTATTGTGCAGTCACTGCATAGATGGCATTACAGCGTTGCAGATCAGAGGTTCCCAGGCATCAGGATGGTGCATGGACCTTACGTCATATTGAGGCCTAATTGGCATGCTTGAAGCCTTTGTGGCAGCAGATGTTCCCCAGCCCCCTAGGGGCTGGACTGGGCACGCTCATCCCTGATGGGAGAGACTCACAGACCTTCCTTCAGTCTCAAACTCCAGACTGGACTGCCCAACTAACTTTAGCACTTCCCTCTGACATCAAGAAGGGGAGGGCATAGTGTCTGTACCACCATTGGCTATACACACACACCATGTCACCTACTCTCCTGACAATCAGAGGATAGCAGAAGGGGGGTCAATAGCCTTAGATCATCCTGTCACAGCCTGCAATCAGGGCCGTCAACAGGGGGGGACAAAAGGCACGGGCGTCCCGGGCCTCCTGCGCAGCCCTGGCCATTATATTTAAAAAAAAAAAAAAGTTTAAAAAAAAAAAATGGCGGCGTTTGCGCATGCGCAGAGCCGAGGTCCCACAGGGTGTCCTGCCTGCTGCCTGTGGGCCTGGCCTGCTCCCCCCCCCTGCTTCCTCGATTCCCCCCCACCCGCACCCAACGTGGAGTGGAAGGCGGGGAAGCGCCAACCCTGCACCCCCCGCTTGCGCCTCCTGCCCCATGCAGCAGCCGCGGGGGATGCTGCAGCCGCCTGCCAGCCTCGTGCCCCACCCCGCCTCCAGAGCTTACTTCCCGCGCGCCAACCCAGCAGCAGCCGTGGAGGATGCTGCAGCCGCCCGGCATCTCGCCTCCCCCCCTGCTGCCCACCTTCCCCCCCGTCGCCCCCGAAGCCCACCTCCCGTGCGCCCCCCAAGCCCACCTCCCGTGCACCCCCCAAGCCCACCTCCCTTGTGCCCGCCAAGCCCACCTCCGTGCGCCCTCCTCCTGTGCATACCCCGAGCTCACCTGCCACGCCTCACCCTCCATGAAAACCTCCCGCCCACCCCCCCCCCCCCCCCCCCCCCCTGTGCCCACCTCCCACCCCGGGCACTGCCAAGGTGACATCGGGGGCAGGGGGGGGAGAAGTGGCGGAAGCAGCCCCCACCGGTCAGGGTAATCCCCACTCAACCCACCCCCAGTCACTCACCCAGTCATGTCTCCCACCATCAGTCACGTCACCCACCACCCAGTCACTGTCACCACACCACTTCCCCCAAAGTCCCCCCCGTTCACCCACCACCCAGTCACTGTCACCCACCACCCAGTCACTGTCACCCCCACCCCTGTCACCCCACCACCCGTCACTGTCACCCACTACCCAGTCACGTCACTGTTCCCACCACCAGACACTGTCACCACCACCCAGTCACCCCCACTGTCACTGTCCCCCACCACCCAGTCACTGTCCCCCACCACCAGTCACGTCACCCACCACCAGTCACTGTCTCACCCAGTCACTCTCCCACCCACTTCACTCACTCTCCACTCCTCCCTCACCACTCACTCACTCCCCCCCACATCACTCACCCTCCTCCCACCCCCACCACTCATCCCCTCCCACCCACGCACTCTCCCATCCACACACCCCTCTCCCACCCACGCATGCACCTCCACCCACCCACCCTGTGCACTCCCACCCAGTCACTAACCCCCCCAGTCACTAACCCACCCATTCACTACCCCCCACCCCTCAGTCACCCCCAGTCACCATCCAGTCAAAGTCACTCAGTCATCCAGTCACTCAGTCACCCACCCAGTCACTCACCACTCGTCAGTCACCCACCTAGTCAGTCACTCAGTCACCCCACCTGTCACCCACCCAGTCACCCACCCAGTCACTCAGTCACCAACCCAGTCACTCACTCTCTCACCCCCCAGTCACTCACTCTCCTCACCCCACCCAGTCACTCACTCTCACCCACCCAGTCACTCACTCTCTCTCACCCACTCACCCTGTCACTCACATCACCCCACCCCCAGGCGCCCCTGTCTTTTGTTGAAAATATAAAAATAAACAGGTTGCATTGTAATGTTTTTTTCTGTATCACAATAAGAAAACAGTTAGTAAAAGTTGCGCGCTAAAAATATTTTTTCGTGGTAGGTGCGCTATGGGTTCGGGGGGGGGGCGCTATGTGTTCGGGGGGCACTATGGGTTGGTGGGGGCACTATGGGTGTCGGGGGGGGGCGCTATGGTCGCGGGGGGGGCGCTATGGGTGTGGGGGGGCACTATGGGTTCGGGGTGGGGCGCTATGGGTTTGGGGGTGGGGCGCTATGGGTTCGGGGGGGCACTATGGGTTCGGGGGGGCACTATGGGTTCAGGGGGGGGGCGCTATGGGTTTGGGGCGCTGCTCCTTTCATTTGTCCCGGGCCCCATGATTTCTGTTGGCGGCCCTGTCTGCAATACCTACCAGGGCTTGGGTGACAGGAAGCAGAAAGGCAACAGGACCAGCCATGACACACACACACACGCACACACTGTCACACTCACACTCTCACACACACACACACACACACACACACACACACACACACACACACACACACACACACACACACCATTGTGTACAAGAGCTGCTCTTCCATCTATGATACAAAAGACTTAAAACCATGATTAACCTCAATCAACTTTACATATAGATCCCGCCCCCAAAATCTGCTTTGAAGATAACATGCCGGGACAATTCTTCAGGGCTGGATCTACAAAACTGGCGCCAAACTCCGTGTAGTAGCCTCGTGTTCCCCAGTTACCCCCAGATGTCAGGATTAACGTCCGTGTCTTCTGATCATGCCCCTGGCCGCGTGACATGTTTGTGTCACAGACGCAAGGCAAAGCAGTCAGCGTCCTAAGCGTGTCAGCCCCGGCGCCGTTTACAGACTGGAACACTCTAAAGATGAAGTCATGGGAAACATCACAGCGTTTACTGGTCATTTTAATATGGAATTCATCTCGGCTCAGTGTGTGTCTGTATTCATGTACAGGATGTGGTTTATTTCTTGTGGTTTCTTGTGGTTTATTTCTTGTCGTTGAGGCTGTGCGGAAAGAGAGAGATGTTATTGTCTCTATTAATTTCAACCGGTCGCAAAGGCTGACGTGTGCGGCTACTTGAAGGTCCAGAGTACCACTGCGGTATCTAGTATGAGTCTCTCACCTTTCTGTTTTTACAGCATAACGATTGTGACATTTGCTCCAGAAAGGTGCAAAGCGCTTTCTCCCCAATGTGCAACGGGTTTTGAATTTGTTGAAATGTGGCACAGTACCGCTGCTGTTTTTCCCAAGGCTCGCCAGGCACTGGTCTTACCAGTAAGCTGCAAATTAAACACTGTCAACAATTGTATAAAACCTACTGTTTGGGACGTACAACGCTTGAACCGTTTACCGATGCAGCTTTGTAACCCAGCGATGGCTTTCTGCGCCTGGAAACCACCCACGTAGAGCAGTTGTTAAAGGTGTGTGTTATTTACTACAGAATTCACACACCATTGTTCTGTAAATACCCCCTAAATAGCATTTTGTCATTAATGATCTCATAAAAATTCGCACGTTGCATGAAATTGTTACTTCCATGTTTTGGGCGAAAAAAACCCAGTTAATTTCACCATTTTTAGTAAATTTGATTCCAATTGGGAAAGCAATCTGACGTTGAGGTAGGTAGAAAGGAATTATCCGGGTGAGCATATCATTTAATGGAAGCCATACACGAAGCTGCATGTTATTAGAAATCAATAAATATGTAATAATGTACAAGATGTATAAGAGAAAGTCTAACAAGCTGCAACCACCAATGTTAGTGCCTGGAGCAAAACGCATGCCCTGTAATAATGTCCAGATATACATTTGTTTCATATACATTCAGCAATGTACAGCATCAATCCAAAAAGCAGCCTCAAAATAGAATTAACTGCTCCCAAAAAATGCACTTTAATTATTTGCAGCCCTGACCACATACTGTAGCAGCAAAGGTTCACGCAGCAGTATCTGTAAATGGGTTCTGCAGTATTAGATCAGGGGGCGGCAATCCTCACTGGGAGATGGGGCCACAATTGCCAAAAAGCCACAATACGAAACAATTCTTTTAGTTTATACTCAGTGTCAGTGTATAGTGCTGTGAGGTTATACTCAGTGTCAGTGTATAGTGCTGTGAGGTTATACTCTGTGTCAGTGTATAGTGCTGTGAGGTTATTCTCAGTGTCAGTGTATAGTGCTGTGAGGTTATACTCAGTGTCAGTGTATAGTGCTGTGAGGTTATACTCAGTGTCAGTGTATAGTGCTGTGAGGTTATACTCTGTGTCAGTGTATAGTGCTGTCAGGTTATACTCTGTGTCAGAGTATAGTTCCGTCAGGTTATACTCGGTGTCAGTGTACAGTGCCGTCAGGTTATACTCGGTGTCAGTGTATAGTGCACAGTATAAGTTGACTAGGACATAACTTGACGACACTATAAACCAACACAGCGTATAACCTGACGCAGGGTACAAGTGGGAGGGGCCAGGGTGACACATGGGGAGGGGTGGAAGAGGGGGTGAAACATGGGGGAGAGGGAAGAGGGGGTGAAACATGGGGAGGGGGGAGAGGGAAGAGGGGGTGAAACATGGGGAGGGGGGAGAGGGGAAGACACATGGAGAGAGGGGAGGGGGGCAGAGGGTGTGAAACATGGAGAAGGGGAAGAGGATGTGACATGGGGAGATGGGGCAGTGGGGTACAAGGGAGGGATTGGGCAGTTGGGGTGACACGGGGGTTACAGGAGGTACAAGGGGTGCAGTGGGTGATTGTCCCTACCTTGCACTCCAGTTCCCACAGCCAGCACCACATGAGCTCTCAGCAGACGGGGTATATACTCACTGTACCCTGTGCTGCTTGGGAGCCCACTAGGGGTCGCTGGTCCATAGGAGCTCAGGAGAGGAGCTGGTTAGGGGGCACTCTGGCTTCCCCTCTCCCATATCTCTATGGTCTCTGCACTGTCTGCAGTCAGAGACCCCATTTTCAGCCCCTTCAGGGGCCACACATGAAGCACTAAAAGGCCACAGGTTGGCCACCCCAGGTTTATCCCACCTCCCCAGCAGAGCAAGATCTTTGTAGCACTTTCATGTTTGTGATCATTTGTTGCCAATGTTCCCAGCAGTTTGAGCTGCAAACGGTAACAATAGATAATGTTACCGTAGTAATATCAAGATATATTGTAGCTGCTGAGTTACACTGACTGAAGGATTGATGGAAACTGAAAGGCGGCCATTATGTTACTCACACAATCAGGATATTACAGATGTATAAGAGGAGCACAAAACATTTGCCAGCTTAGGCAAGAATGTAGAATTATACAGCTCAACCACGTTATAGCGTGATCAGCTACAACGCGGTGCCGCTTATAACGCGGTCTGAGCGTGACTCCCGATTTAAAAACATCTCCAAGGTTTTCTTTTTAAAACATGCAATGCTTTATTGCTAACACACACTCACTCACTCACTCACTCACTCATACACACACTCACTCACTCACTCATACACACACACATTCTGCAGGAATTGAACCCTTGGTACTTCATATGCTAGTGCAATTCTCTACCTGCTACACATAACTTAACATATTAAATAACCTTAACAATGCAGTAAATAACCCAATTATAACACACCATACAAACAACCATAGGGTTGTTAAAAGAGGATAATTATCTATCCACAATGTGGTGTAGTGCTTAGAGCAGGGGACTGGTATATGACACGATCGAGGGTTCAATTCCCTGGCAATACTGTACACAAGCAAAAGTTTATAGTTGCTCTATTCACTGTTGGGCTGTCATTGGTCATGTGACCCTCCTCTGCGCTCGAAAGAAAAATTGAACTTGTGGACACAGCCTGGTGAAGCAGGGAGAGGAGAGAGCTGCAGATGCTGGGTAAGGCTGCACCTACTCCACTCCTATCCAGGGTTAAGTTGGGTCCTGGTAGGAACTGCAGGCAAAGGGGGAACTGGTGCATGAGAGATACTGAAAGCCTGTCCTGTCTATGCTGTTTGGTATGCTGAGCCTGCTGACAATAAAGCAAGCATCCTGTTAAAAGTTCCTGGCGCCCTTTTCCCACTTATTCTACTCCTCACTACAGCCTTGGCCTGCATCCACCAGAAGAGCCCTGAGACTAAAGGTAAAAACTGGCTGAGCTCCACTACGCTGAAGCAGGTAGAAACCCTGTCTGCAGTGCAAGGAGAGACTGAATGCGTGTACGCCCTATCTTCTGCAGCCTGGTGGGGGTAGGGGTGTTACATACAGTATATATATCATTACATAGGCTTCGTAAACTGCTTCTTCCCTACTGCACACACCAGGTCACCCCGACAGGGAGAGGAAAAAGAAGGACCGTGCAAGAGAAATCTGCTGGTTCCCCATTATATGTGCATCATTTAACTCTGTGTGGCACACACAGACCAGTTCCTGCGCTCCTGCCAGTGGGATAAAATATACTAGTGACATGTAACATATAGAACCTAAAATCTGTGTAACACAGGAGTCATTTGGTTGCATCTTTAGATCAAAACCTGCCAACCTCGTCACGGTAATCTCCGTTTAGCACTGAATATATGTCACTTCTTATTGTCCTGTGAACTAAACTCTGTGAGGTATGTGCAAATGGCCTGGAGGGGACAGCTTTTAACTGCACTAAATCACCAATAAGTATATCCTTCATTTAATGAACCCCTTCAGGGCACTTCCAGTTTCATTGCATATTACTTAGGGGCCTAAGAGACTGTGGGGTGTCTATACTAAAGTCTCACAGCTGGTGCAAAACCCAGTGCAACCCCCCCCCCCCCCCAGCCATGTTCATCAACGAAAAGGAACCCCATTGGAAGGTGGGAGTGTTCCCTGTGATACATCGGGGGCAATTCTTTTGCACAGACTTTGCTGCGGTTTTTCAGCTGGAAGACTTTAGTGAAGCCCCCGTCCCAATCCAGTATGTCAACCTATCTTAACAGGGACTCTTTCACCCAGTATAGGAACCACCGACCAAGTTAGGAGAAGGGAGCATGACCCTGGGGCTGAGGGGCCAGGTAGTGATGCGTTGGGGGGGGGGGGTTAGGTTATTTAAGGGGCCATCGCCCTGTTACGTACATCTCTCGTCCTCTGTCCACCCCAAAAGGTTCTGGCCCACCCACCCCTTTTGGGGTATAAGTTTATTGAGTAACGTTATGTTTTTATGACGGTTAAGAGGACAGGTAACGTTATATTGTACATAAAGGTAAGCGAGACGGTATGGTGAAGCTGGTGCTGGTGTTATTACTGCTGCGGCCCCTTTTAACCTCCAACATCCCCGAATTTTTTCAGGGATGTTCTCCGTATGCCACGCACTTTCACGCGTTCAGCCGCCTTCAGCGCTGAACGGCTAGACAGCGCTAATAGCGCTAAACAATGAAAAATGCCCGCGGTGGCTTAAACGGCCGGAACACGCCGCATCTGCCCGCAAGTTTGAATTTTGCGCCGAAACTGCTGCAGGAGACTAAAGGCGGCCGCCACTGTACGTCTGTCACAGCTGGACAGGTGCGGACTGGTCAGTTTTGCCCAGGTGGTTAACTTGGAGGGACTTTAGATCGTAACCTCTTTGGGGCAGGGACTCCTGTATTATTGCTGTAAAGCGCTGTGTACATCGATGGCACTTTATAAATAAGGATAGACATCCCAGGCCTATATCTGCAGCTATTACACATACATTACCTCTGGCCTGTGTTGCGCAGTGGGGATGGCTCCTGTAATTGCAATGCATTAGGAGGTGTCTCTGGCAGTGAAAGGGTTTACTCAATACAGTTGATTAATTAAACTGTGATAGTGTCATTCGGGGCACGTTAACTTCCATGGGGTTTCCGTGCCCGGAGAGCCCGATGGGCACTATGGCAGTGGAATGCGTGACCCCCAGAGTGTTGAGAAGAATGATACTCCTCAGGTGAGGGGAGCAGACATAAAGGAGTAACATCTTCCCGCGTGTTAATCCTCGTGCATGTAGAAGGCCAGGAACACGACCGCTCTTATTGTACCGACGGCGACATGCGACACCGCGTCCAGCAGAGAACGTCTCGTGTTTGTAACCACTTCAGTGGCAACTCATTGCAGTTACAGCAATAAAACGCAGCATATAACGCCATATTACACGTATCTCCCCATTTATAATATATACATTGTCACCATGCTTCCAGTATGTGTGTGTATGTGTGGGTGAAGGGATTGGGGCACACATAACTGGTATATAGACCAGACTAATGACGGTGCTGCTATCAGAGAACCTATAAGGTACTGTACAAAAATCCCAAACAGATAGGCAACCCATTAATATGTAAAACATGTCTTTCATTGGCCCAACGTCTTGGCTTCCCTCTGGGGCCTTTATCAGTGAGTAGCCGGTGAGTGTGTGGTCTGGATTGCTACGGACCTGCCTCGCTGACCTTCACTAACTCAGTGAGCTGGGCGCCCAGCGCAGCACTTTGATATTGTTATTAGTCTGAGTTATGCTATGGAAATTGTGCTTCTTGTTCTTTTTTCATATATGTAACCCTCCATGCCCGGCTTCCTAGGGAGATTACATCGGGGCGGTGTGTATATGTCGACTCCGCCTGGTTTACCGTGACTCAGGGCGCTGGCATTCGGGCGGCTGGGCGATGAGGTGGGTGAGGGTGACCTCACCTGGGTTCAAATTCGTATTTATCTGTATAATTACAGGAAGAATGATCACATTGGATCTGTCGTAACCTGGCAAATTGAAACTGACCTGCCAACTTGAAAAGTGGGGTGGGGCAAGCTTAAACCTTGGGGGGGGGGCACTACCCTCCCATAAGACACTGAGACCAGCTGCACACAATTAACAAAATACACAGATTCACAACAAGCTCTGAGAAACCCCAACCATTACCACATAATATATATATGCATATAAGTGTCAAAAGGAGTGCTAGTGGGCGTGGCTAAATGTATACAACAAAAAACAAAACTGCCCAAAACTACTTCCAATGTGACAAAAATACACAGTGCAATACCTATATATCTCTATTTGAACCCAGGTGAGTGTTAGGGCCTGCTTCGGCCATGCCTTGTAAGTGGCAGCAGGCTTAAGACGCTTTGGCCAAAGGGTTAAACTAAATGACTCTTTTTACAAGAGATATATAGGTACTGCACTGTGTATTTTTGTCAAATTGGAAGTAGCTTTGGGCATTTTTGTTTTTTGTTGTTTATATGATTCAGTGCAACAAATGTGACCAAGGTTGCTACATTGGGGAAACCAGCCAAAAACTTCAAGGCAGAATGAATATGCACAGACACTCCATACTCCATCACGAAGAAGGAAGATACTGCTCACCTGTGGGACATCATTTCTCACAGCCAGATCATTCCATAAATTATTTAAAAATCAAAATCCTCAATGAAATGTTTAAACGCACCCAAGAACCTAAAACACCAAAACAAGAGGACTTAATGCAGACATGGGGTATCTCACACACTATCACAAATGTTTGTAATTACCCTGCCTGCCTCTCTGCCAATGTTCTTATCCACACCTTGCCCCCCCAAAGCATCCCTTCCCCCCATACTGTCCCTTGTCACCATTGTATTACCCTTCCAATGTCTTCAGACACTACTTTCTCATCCTACCTTATCTACAGTATATCTCTGTTGTGTTGCCGACCTGAGGAAGAGAGGAGAACTCTTGAAAGCTTGTCCTATGACATAAATTGTTAGTCCAAATAAAAAAGGTATCGCCTAATACAGTACTGAAGAACTCATTTATTCTGCACTATCGCAACTGGATTAACATGGCTATTTCTGATATATTACATATATATATATATATATATATATATAT
The DNA here is from genome assembly GCA_036426205.1 of Ascaphus truei. Classification (NCBI taxonomy): domain Eukaryota; kingdom Metazoa; phylum Chordata; class Amphibia; order Anura; family Ascaphidae; genus Ascaphus; species Ascaphus truei. Next base: position 248,008,468 of record CM071570.1, on the reverse strand, counting down.
ATATATGTATGTGTGGTGTGTGTGTGTGTGTGTGTGTGTATACACACACAATTATTTATTAGTCAGATCATTGGGTTAATATTTTTCTGAGTAAAATAAAAGTGAGGAGTGGAGAAGAAACAGAGTTTGCCAAAATCCTTGGAGACTTGTTCATAGGAAACAGCTGAAGGAAAACAGAGCACCGTCTGAGCGACATTTGTAAATGAGGGAAGTGAGTTTAAGGAAGCCCTTTAATAGTAGAGTGGCTACCAATCATGATAAAGAGCACGGAGACGATGCTTTGAATCAAAACGTTCAGAACATGTTTATCACAATGCTGAAGGGTTTTGGAAGCACAGTACTGTAATGTACATGTGCTTCTGACAGATGAAAAGTCTCATATTATTACACTGTAAATTGGTCATTTTACTGGCAAACCTCCCTCATCCGGAAACAGTGTTTCATTCTGCGGAGCTCTGCTTGCTGTTAAAGGATTTGATTGATCTTCATGTGACCTAAATGGAACTAATTTTACAACACAGACATGGCTTACCCATACCTCAAGATTGGGGGTGGTGTGTGCTCCGGGACACCGACAATCACACCCAATAATAACACAACACCGCAAATAATACACCGACAATGTCTTGGAAGAAATTGGTAGCAGCTTTATTTGTAAATACAAAATCTATACAAAACTAGGAGTAACCATCTAAGTCGCTCCGCCCGCAATAACACAAAGCCCGGGGGATACCAACTTTTCCCAGGTCCCCAATCCATCTAAACTTTACCGCAACCCTGCAACAACCAACTTCTTGAAAAACAGGGAGGGACTTCAAACTGGTCTGGATGATGAAGAGGTAGGTGCAACCTTTGGTCCCTGCCTATATGCCCTTCCTTCAACTCCACCCCCGCCATTTCTCCTCAATCAAATCCTACCCTTAGCCTCCTCCCATTGGCCACATTCATGCTGCCCCTTCAGCTAGGACCTCGTAGCTTTCATCAACATTGGTACAACTTCGGCTCCCAATTAGTTTACTACTGGTATAAATATTTTATTGTTAGGTGCAGCCCCGTCTTTGGAGAGTACTGGTTCTGTAAAGTCGATCGTGTCTTAAGGGGATAAACGGGTGGGATCCTTTTGGGGGGAGTGAGCAGAGTGCTATATATATCCCCAGAAACACGCCTCTATACAACATGTGGAGAGACACCTATAAAAGCAGCACACCTGAGAGATATGCGAATAGGAGTCATTCCAACCTACTTTGCATACCTCCCGGGTATCTCAGGTGGGCTGCTTTTTGTGCACAGGTGTCCCTCCAGGTTTTGTGTGAGGGAATATATAAATAGCCGACTAACGAATGTGCGACAGTTTCATGGTGTGACGCCTATTCTAATGAGATGAATAATGGCCGGTGTGTTGCCATATAATTAGTTGTGTGGTTTGGCTTTAACCTCAGGGAACATACCGGCTCTCACTGATTCTGCTAACACGATGTTATGAGCCCGGACTTGAAGGATCTCGGGGTATTTGGGCCAGGTTGGCATGTCTTATCTTGCCTACGTATATGGTGGCCATTATAGATATATAGACAAGATCGGCCTGGGGTAGGGGATATTTTTTAGCGGTACAGATGTAGCGTTATTGCACGCAACGCCCGGTGCACACCGGCAGGTACAAATTGCCGTCAGTGTGGAGGGACCTCGTAATAGCGCTCACACCACGGGAAGCCCAGCTGACCAGAACCGATAATGATCACATCAGGAATCGGTGGTGCGTTGAGAGAAGGTTCTGGACATTCCATCCGGTACAACCCATGAGATCGGACGATCAGTGGGGGGAGCTGCTGCTGATACCATGGTGGTAACATGTTCCTAACATGTCACGCTCTTTTATCCGAATCCTGATGTACGTGCAATGCTCACCTGCTGATTGAATATTTAGATACACACACATATATATATATGTATATACTACACCATGAGATTTTGCGCTGTTTTCTTTTTTCTTTTGTACTGGCATGTGTTGAAACAAGATCCAGTGTTGAAGGACTTTTTGCCAGATGTGCCACACGTGGTTTTCACAAAGCCACGCAACATAAAAGATAGTTTGGCTCCGAGTGCCCTAAAAAAAAGTGGAAAGTAATCGAGATATAATATGGCTACCAGAAAAACCTGAAGGCTTCTTTAGATGTAGTCAATGTAAGGCCTGCAAATTTGGCTCTAAAAAAACTGGCACAGTTATTTCTAATGTAACTGGCAAAGTTTGGAAAATGGCGAGCTTTACGTAGCCTGGTGCCCCTGGCTATGTGTTCCCTGGCCCTAGCATGTAAGTCCTGGTAAGTGCCGGCAGTGCTAGGAGTAAATCCCTTCCACATGGGCCAGCATGTGAGTCCGTTAGCGCACCTGTTAATTTGTTGCCATAGCCAGGTGCAGGCTAATGGCAGTTGGAAGTATCATGCATGGGGGGGTGTTAACAGGGTCACATGCACTATGGCATGAGGCCTTTCCATCACCTAAACCTGCCCAGTTTTGGGGCAGGGTTACTAACCCCAACCCAGGTATGCTTCCTACCTGAATTTAGAGAGGATTCCAAGATGTAGCCTGCTCCCGAGAGACTGAGGCGCTGTTCTGCCTTACCCCATCAGGGGGTAAGGGGATGACGACTAGCCTCAGCGGCCTCAAGTCCTTGGGGGGCCTAGTCAAGGGAATGTGTACATACTGTACAAGATTCAAGGGAATTGTTCCATGGCTGCTGGTTGTATAAAGTACCTCTCTTGCACGAGAAGGAAAAAATCAGGTCTGGCAATAAATGGTGAACCGTTCCTTGCCTCGGTGTGACTTACTAAGAGGGGTTCCTGTGGGGACTACTCCCTGCCTCTGGCAGATCCCTGCAGGAGGGAGGCGCTGTACCGGAGAATTACAAGCCTGTCCCATTGCTACTCCCACTACCATCCGCCGAGATTCAGGCTCCATGGAAGACCGCAGGTGAGCTAACCAGCACCACGGTACAATCTCCCTTAGGGAGGTGGTTGTGGGGGGAAGGTGTTACATTAAATTGCAAAAGCACTTCCGTAGTTTATGTCCGGACATGCTCTTGTGGTTTGCACTATGTTGGCAGAACCACTCGCCCAATAAGGGTGAGGATTTTAGAACGCCTAATAAATATTACCGCAGGCCTGGAGACTCGTAGTGTACCCTGGCATTTCAAAAAAGTCATCATTCTAGCCCAACTCGCCTCCAATATTTGAAATTTAAGTTACCAATAATTGGAGAGGGGGCAATAGGACCCTACAATTATCCAAAGAGTCCTTCTGGATACACCGCCTAAACACACTGCAACTAAAGAGTCCTTCTGGATACATCGCCTAAACACACTGCAACCAAAGAGTCCTTCTGGATACATCGCCTAAGCACACTGCAACTAAAGAGTCCTTCTGGATACATCGCCTAAGCACACTGCAACCAAAGAGTCATTCTGGATACACCGCCTAAACACACTGCAACCAAAGAGTCCTTCTGGATACACCGCCTAAACACACTGCAACCAAAGAGTCCTTCTGGATACACCGCCTAAACACACTGCAACCAAAGAGTCCTTCTGGATACACCGCCTAAACACACTGCAACCAAAGAGTCCTTCTGGATACATCGCCTAAACACACTGCAACCAAAGGGTCCTTCTGGATACACCGCCTAAACACACGGCAACCAAAGGGTCCTTCTGGATACATCGCCTAAAGACACTGCAACCAAAGAGTCCTTCTGGATACACCGCCTAAACACACTGCAACCAAAGAGTCCTTCTGGATACACCGCCTAAACACACTGCAACCAAAGAGTCCTTCTGGATACACCGCCTAAACACACTGCAACCAAAGAGTCCTTCTGGATACACCGCCTAAACA
>CM071570.1:247984794-248004477 GCA_036426205.1 Ascaphus truei | reverse complement strand
TAAACACACTGCAACCAAAGAGTCCTTCTGGATACACCGCCTAAACATACTGCAACCAAAGGGTCTAAATGTTCATTTTGATATCAATCCCTTTTTAGTATAATTTTTTTTTTTAACACACACAACTACCATAAGTCGTTCTCCACTATTTCGCTTTTTGAGTACCTTTTTTAGTATATATGTATATATTTTTTTAATTCTAAATTTAAACTCAATACATTTTAATTCAATTATAGCTTTAACTTATACCAATTCTTAGTGTATGTATTGGTTATTACCCTCTTATATGGATGGGGTAATTTATATTTCCTTATCTATCATTACCCTCTCCCCTATGATTTAGGCCTAAAAATAAGATTTCTCACCCAGTACATTATGATCCTATCCCCTTACTTGATCTATTTACATATAATGGCATGTGCAGCCATATTCAGTGTAGCAGGATACCTGTGGTTTTGTTGTTATATTTTCAATATATTTTAAATATCCCTTTCCAATATTTGTATAATGTTATATTAAACGTATGTGCCATTATATATTCTAATCTAATCCTAGATGTTCAGCGATGCCCCTGGAAACTGTTCCTTTTTATACTTACTATTTCCTATGTATAACACTGTTTAGTGATGTCACTGTTTATCACTGTCTAGGTTAGGCCTGTTATGTATGAAGAGTTTCTTGTTGCTTTGGTTGCCGTGACATCCTGGCATGCAGAATCCTCCGTGTATCACTCAGTTTTAGATAGATACACTGTGGCCTGTTCAGTCTGGGGCCGTCGCGCAAGGCATTGCCTTGTTTGCATCAGATTACCACAACTACCTGGTATGACGCGGCATGCTCCGTGCGCCGTGACGTCATCAACGTCACGTGCAAGATGATGTCACACGATCGCCAGCACCCACCGTCGGGAGCTTCAAAATGAAGAGAGAGAGAGACACACACACAGACATAAAATTAACCCCTGAGGAATCTCTAGCGGAGCGAAACGCGTAGGGTGAGCATTACAATCAGTTTGACGACCCCCCCCAAGTGTTTGTGAACATTTTTGAGGAGCTTTGGCCAAGATTTGGTTCTCCCTTCCCTGGACATTCATCTTCCCCTGTGGACAGCTGCCAGTGGTGGAGCTTCAGTGAGGGAAGGAGTGCTGCTGTTTCCTCCATTGTCTGACCCTGGGAGGTCTCACTTCCTGCACATACAGCAAATACACCTGTTTGTAAGTGTATCATATATAAAGCACCCTGCACTATCCTCGTGTCCCCTCTATTTTTGACATATGGGAATCCTTTCTAATCTGCCCACCTGGCTCTGAGGGACGTCATCTCGAGAGTTCCCGAAGAGTTGGTTACTCATCACAACCGCACTGCTTTTACCACTCACGGAATACGTGAGCGAGATACCTACCAATTCTGCATTTCTCCCTTATTGTTTCAAACATACTTGCACTATATGTGGTTTCCTTTGTTTTTTCATAATCCTGGATATATTTGCCACCCTGATTCTTTGTGTCTTCAGATCCGAGAAGGCTTTTATAACCCTGCGATGTGACCTCTAAAAAAACGTCGCAACTACAAATATATATTGTAGATTATATTTACATGTTCCTTTCTTTGTGCCTTTTCTTGTCTTGCTTTCTCTGGAAAAGCCCTTTGATTAGGGAATTCCCCCCTTTCCCCCCACACTTGGACGTAGGGAGGAACGTGGCTGACAAGTTGAGGAGCAACTTTACCCTTATTGTAACATCACTGACTCCAGAATGAGACGGCACACTGGGGACTTCTCCATTTCCTATGTTGCGTTTATATATACCTGGGGGGGAAGCATTTGCTCCAGCAGTACTCAGAGAAAAAGGAAGAGTGACAGCGTGAGAAGGGATAGTGAAAGTAACATCAGGAATCTTTTATTCTAAAGAGATAAGAATAGCTGGATGTATGGCAGCCGGTGCCAGCCTTGTTGAGGGATACGTGACATGTGTTTCAGCACGCACACAGTAGGTATAACAATGTTCGGGAAAGCTTAGTGCCTGGGGAAAGCAGGGACTTTCCATGTGGCCTGATTTTTACTTTCACTCAGCTGTCAAGTGCAAATAAAATGGGACTACTGTACACAGGACACAGGAGGCTGTTTACTAACCCGTGTCCCTCCCAATGTAGCAGCATGCGGTGGGCTACAGATACTTGTCTTGACTGGAGAGACTGCAGACAAGGATTTGGGGTAGTGACAAATGAGCACCCAGTTGGCGCGTCACTTTCACCCTTACTTTGGGTTTTGTAACTTTTTAACCCGCAGCTTTAGCCGATGAGTCCGAAAGTGCAAACTGTAACGCTCGGCCTGCCCACGAGCCAGACGAGACCCCGGGACTGAGGTGGAAAGGAGTAATACCACACACCTAACAGCAAACGGGGGTGCGGCCGGAGTGTGGTAGTAGCGTAGATGGTTCCAGAAACAAAAATAGAAAGAGTTCAGTACTTGCCAACTCCAGCGTAGAAGGGTAAAGTCCGTAAGCCAGGGGTCAACGTGTAGGCAGAGCAGCGTGGTAGAGAGTCCGTAAGCCTGGGTCGTGGAGCGGAGAGAGCAGCGTAGTAGAGTGTCCGTAAGCCGTGTCCAGGGGATATAGAGTTCTGCAAGGTAGAGAGTCCAAAGCCAAATCCAAGGGGTACCAGAAAGCAAAGTGGTCGAAGTCCAAAGCCAAGGGTCAAAATCCAGGGAGGTCAGCAGAGTATCCAGGGACAGGAACACCAATGGAAAGACAAAAGGGCCAGGCAACAGCAGACAGCACCAAGGTACAGAAGCTATGCAGAGCAAGGAGGTAATGGTGAGGGGAGACTAAATAGTGGGCTGGGACCTATCAGAGGAAGGGGAGGAGTGGAGGTGCGGCCCGAGGGTGTACCAGATAGGGGAGAAGAGCCAGGGGGTGGAACTGGAGGAGCAGGGGTGGGGAAAGGTGGTGATGCGGACGCCGCACCTGAGGAGGCGGGGTCAGGCTCCCGGCACCAGAAAAGGGATGCCTGGGTCCGCGCGCGCCCGGAAGGGTGACGTACGCGACCCGGAAGTGCGGGAGCAGCCTTGGGGGAGGCAGCGGGAACCGGAGCACGCCGCCGGGGAGGCAACACAGCGGGGAGAAGAGGTAAGGAGGCGCTGGTAGCGGGAGTCCCCGCAGCGCGGATCCTTACACCTGCTATCTCTGAGCGGGTCCTCTGATTCTGCACTTCCTTGTCCCAGATTTAGCTGTACAAAGCAGCAGGTAAAGCCTCCAGGAAATCCATGTAATAAAGTGAGTAGAAAGCTAAAAGTGACACATCTGGGTGCTCATTTGCATGTCACTACCCAGAATGCTTGTTTCCAGTTTAACCACTGTATGGCATGGAATAATGGGGTGAATGAAACATGTTTGGGGACATGTGGAAGACAGAGACACATTCATGTGTATTTTTGCTTTGACTGCGTGATAGACAATTTGCAGCATCTGGAATTGGGGTCTTAGTTGGTTGAATGGATAAGACATTGGTTAAAGTAAAGGAGACTGAGTGTTGTGGTAAAGCAAGTACTTTCAGAGGAGGGGAATATTGGGATAACTCTGGCAGTTTTCCAGGTTTTAGGGATATGGCCTGCAGACAGGATAGAGTTAATTAGGGAAGCAAGCGGTTAGGCAATGGCTGGGGCACCAAGTCTTAGGAACTTTGATTGTAGTAACTCAGGTCCACGTTGGCTGCTTAGTTTTAGTTTGAGGAGCGCTTGTGTAATCTCCTCTACAGATACTGGGACAAATGGAAAATTGTGGGCAGTTTTGGGAGAGGCTGGGGCTATAGGGGTACCCCCCAAGGTTGAACTTCATGTTTGTAGTTCTTGTTGTGCTTTGCTAATAGGGAAGTAGCACAACCCACAAAGTGTTCATTGACTGTGTTTGCTGTGTCGGTGGGATTTGTCAGAGTAGTACAGTATCATCCTTAGTGATATTACATGGTTGTTGATGGCTAGAAGGCTGGAATATATTGTTGATAACCTTACAGAAGTTTACTGGAATGGATGTATTCTGGTGAAGATTGTCAGAGTAATATTGGGCTTTTGCTAGTCTTCTCTGCCTTGTGCAAATATTCCGCAGGCATCTGTAGTGATTGAGATCCTTGGTAGTGCCAGTTACTTTGTATCTTTTCCACAAGGCATCCCTAAAATGGTAGAAGGTGAGCCCCCTGTACCATTATTCTGCGTAGAGGAGCATGGGTGTCACAGAATTTTAAGAACTGTGTTTGGAAATAATCAAGCGCAGAATTGAGATCAGGTATCATCACGTTTATTCTGTACCAAGGGTAGTTGGTAAGATCTGTCAGAAACGGTTGTGGGATAACGTTTTCTAAATGTTCTAGTGAGGAGAACTTTAGGGCTGGATTGGGGTGGTCTGAATTTCCTCACACATTACATCATTGCACGGTCACTGAAAATGTCAGGTAGCACACCAGAGGATTGGATTCTGATGGGACTAGCAGATAGAATCCAGAAAGGAATGGTTTTGAGATTTTAGGTTTGTCCATGAGGGTTGGGGAATTAGTTTGGTTGCGTTTAGTGATTTGAGTTGTGTCTGGATTTCGTTGTTTTTTGGGGTCGAGCCAATTGAGGTTGAAATTCCCAAGAACTAACAGCTCAGACTTCCCATTCAGAGAGGAAATTGAGCCAAGAAACTGAGTGATATCAGTACGGGATTGTAGTGGGGCTTTAGGGGTTGTTAGAAGCCAGCAATAAGAATGTACGTAGAAAAGGGGAGGAACATTTTGTCAACTAGGATTTCAAAAGAGGGTGGGCATGGGGCCAATTTAGTAAAGTAAATTGTAAGGAGTCTTCAATATAAAGTAACACCCTCCTCCTCTCGTTGACCTACAGTAGCTTTACTAGAAATGGAGTATCCCTGAATGGCGATAGTGGCATCAAGGGTTTTAGGGGTTAGCCATATTTCTGTGAGAACGATGGCTTTTGGTTTATGCATAAGGCACCATGCTCTTAGTTCATCCCGTTTGGGCAGCAGGCTCCGGATATTTATATGGGGGACATACTGTATGGCCAGGTTGGCATATCCAATCTGGTGTTAACTCTCTTGGAATAGTACTTATCGCTTGATCGGGAGCGTCATTAATCTGCCCCGTAGAGTACTGTGTCCATGTGTGAGACTGTGGCTCGTTTTTACTAGGACACCAGAAGACATCACATAGACCCATGTTAGACAAAGTGACTTATCTAGCATTAAACCCCAGGAGCTAGCTTTCAGTGTGGTAAGTTTTGCATGTAGGTAACAGCCCCACAGAGGGCTAATTTCTTCAGCAGGTGGAGACATGACCCCCATAAAAAACATTCAGACCTAAATTCATATTCTGATGCCGTCTGGTGCACAGAATTATACAAGAATTATATTTGCCAAGTCTATTGATCGGGGGGGGGGGGGGGGGGGGGGGGGGGGGGGGGGGGGGGGGGGGGAGGTTAGCGGAGAGTGGGGAGGGGAGGGGGGAGGGGCCTGGTAACAGACAACAGTTTTTCACGATAATCCTATTTTAATTAACCCCCTAATCTCACTGACTTTGTTCCATGGAGGTTGACCTTTTCTTTCTCCCTGATAATAGTTATTTCGGCCCAACGTATGTCAGTGGCAGACATGATAAGACCTCCCTTACTTGTCTCCCAGATGGTCAGTAATCAGATTTCACACTCCGGACGCTATGCCTGGAATCCCTGGCTGCAGATCGAGACGTCACAGACCAAAACTGAATTTCCAACTAATCCATGATTGAATCCATCAACCTTACTCAGTTCAGGAACGCGGCAGACATTGATCTACTACCAAATATCTCCCCCCACCCCCCATCCCCCTCCAACTTGCTCTCTGGGGACTAACCAAGTCAGAAAAATGATGGAAGAAGTGGGAGATCAAGGCGCGTCTGGGAAAAGCCGAAAGCCCCGTTATCCTTATAAAACCTAGGGTGCGTGGAGGGTTCCCGAGCTTGTTCATCGTAAGAACAGGTGGGGTATTATATAAGCGTCCGAGCACAGCTCGTTACTATTAATTGGGAATAAGATTACACATGGTGGGAAAGACGTGGGGTCACCCAGCCGGGGAAAGCAGCAATTTGCTGGTGGTTAAGGATTTTTGACCATTAACCCTTTTAGTGCGGGTGAAGTTGAAGCAGCCAAACGTTACTTGGAGATAATTCTTTGTCCAACAAACAGGGGAAGGAGCTCAGGGAAGGGCGCTACGAAACACTGGGCAGTAGGTAAATTGGAGGCAAAATATTAACCCTTTAAAGAAAAATAATAATAAATTATATAAATTAATAAATAAAAATGATAAAGCGCCGACTGGCGAGAAACGCGTTATAGATGGTTTCTTTTCTTTTTATATTTTTAGGCTATATGTCTCAATACAGTTTTGTTATTTTTTAATTGGCCTCCAGTTCTCTCCTTTTGCAATGCTCCTGTTTACCAGCCTCCTCTAATTCTTTATCCGAACTACCCTTTGTCTTGTTAGTGTGAACACATTCTCAAATATGTCCCAAGCAACAGCCCCTTCCCATGTGTGAGTGCTAATATTGGTGTCCCCTCAGCAGCTGGAGGTTACTGGGGTTCAGAATCGAGCGTCCCAAAAGCTGAGTGATTTGAGTAGAGGTTATAATGTAGGTGCAGTTAGGGGAGGAGTTATAGGAGCAGTTAGGGGAGGAGTTATAGGAGCAGTTAGGGGAGGAGTTATAGGGAGCGGTTATAGGAGGTATTAATGCGGGGGTCTCCGGAGCTGGTATTAATGCGGGGGTCTCCGGAGCTGGTATTAATGCGGGGGTCTCCGGGTCTGGTATTAATGCGGGGGTCTCCGGAGCTGGTATTAATGCGGGGGTGCAGTGCAGAGCACAGGTTGTATTCACAGCAGCGCAGTGCAGAGCACAGGTTGTATTCACAGCAGCGCATTGCAGAGCACGGGTTGTATTCACAGCAGCGCAGTGCAGAGCACAGGTTGTATTCACATCATTGCATTGCAGAGCACAGGTTGTATTCACAGCAGCGCAGTGCAGAGCACAGGTTGTATTCACAGCAGCGCATTGCAGAGCACGGGTTGTATTCACAGCGGCGCAGTGCAGAGCACGGGTTGTATTCACAGCAGTGCATTGCAGAGCAAGGGTTGTATTCACAGCAGTGCAGTGCAGAGCACAGGTTGTATTCACAGCAGCGCATTGCAGAGCACGGGTTGTATTCACAGCAGTGCAGTGCAGAGCACGGGTTGTATTCACAGCAGCGCATTGCAGAGCACAGGTTGTATTCACAGCAGCGCATTGCAGAGCACGGTTGTAGTCACAGCAGCGCAGAGCACGGGTTGTAGTCACAGCAGCGCAGTGCAGAGCACGGGTTGTATTCACAGCAGCGCAGTGCAGAGCACGGGTTGTAGTCACAGCAGCGCAGTGCAGAGCACGGGTTGTAGTCACAGCAGCGCAGAGCACAGGTTGTATTCACAGCAGCGCCCCGTGTCTCCTTGTTCTCCCTTTTGTTCTGATTTCAGCTCCACTCATTGGATCCAGGCGCAGTGGGATTCGTGCAGTGTTCATAGAGATGAGTTCTGCAATCTCACTGAGTAAGGAAGACTCGCTCCTCGTCAGGCAGCCTCACTCATTCAAGGGTATTCTCACTCACTGGGGGGGTATTCTCACTCACTGTGGGGCAGTTTCGCTCATTGTGAGATGGGATCACTCATTTAGGCTAGCCGAAGTAATTGGAGGGAAGTGTCCCTCATTGAAGGGCAGTATAGCTCACTGGAGAGCAGTCTCACTCATTGGAGGGCAGTCTCACTCATTGGAGGGCAGTCTCACTCATTGGAGGGCATTCTCACTGGAAGGCAGTCTGTCTCATTGAAGGGCAGTCTCTCACTGGAGGGCAGTCTCACTCACTGGAAGGCAGTCTCACTCATTGGAGGACATTCTCACTGGAAGGCAGTCTCTCTCATTGAAGGGAAGTCTCTCTCACTGGAGGGCAGTCTCACTCATTGGAGGACATTCTCTCCCATTGGAGGGCAGTCTCTCCCATTGGAGGGCAGTCTCACTCATTGGAGGACAGTCTCACTCATTGGAGGGCAGTCTCACTCATTAGAGGACAGTCTCACTCATTGGAGGGCAGTCTCATGCACCGGAGGGCTGTCTCACTCACCGGAGGGCAGTCTCACTCACCGGAGGGCAGTCTCACTCACCGGAGGGCAGTCTCTCCCACTGGAGGGCAGTCTCTCCCATTGGAGGGCAGTCTCACTCACCGGAGGGCAGTCTCTCTAATTGGAGGGCAGTCTCTCCCACTGAAGGGCAGTCTCTACCATTGGAGGGCAGTCTCACTCATTGGAGGGCAGTCTCACTCATTGAAGGGCAGGCTAAGTCATTTTATGGCAGTCTGTCTCACTAATTGGAAGGCAGTCTCATTCATTAAAGGGCAGTCCATTTACTAGAGGTATTCTCATTGCTTGTAAAGCAGTCACTCACTCTCTAAAGGTCTTCCTTACTCATTGTCTCAACCAATGGGTGGTCTCCCTCAGTATAAGACAGTATGTCCCCTTTTTAGACACTTTTATTGGACCTCTTTGTCCTGTACAATGTGACTTACACGGAGACAGAAAATGATCATTATATGACAATATGATAAATGAATACAGCATGGGCATAAACATGTGCTTGGCTCAGTAAAGCTGGTAGCCCCCATGTTGGGAATCTCTGTGTCACTGCTGCAGAAGGGGCGTAGTACAATGTGACAGCAGAGTGTCCTTCAGCTCCAGTACCAGTACCAGTACCAGCAGAAAGTTACAATAACAGAGGTAAGCACCTTGAAGGATCACACAGATCAGGCGTAAACCGGGGAAGCTTTTCTTACGGGCTTTGTCCTTTCTGAGAACCAGTTTTCTTATGCGGGAAACTCCACATCAAGAGCAAGCACCCTCATCAAAGAAGCCCATAATACTCCGTGTGACGGGCCAGAGTCATAACATGTCTGTCCGCCGCCACCAGCAAGGCTGTGATCCGATTTACTGCAAGATTAAACCTCCACGCAGTGTTCTGGCTGCAAAAAGGTTAGCTCGGGAGAGGGCGCGATAACCTCGGGAGAGGGGGTGAAAACCTCGGGAGAGGGGGCGATAACCTCGGGATAGGGGGCGATAACCTCGGGAGAGGGGGCGATAACCTCACCCAGGGGATAGGGGGAGAGTCAAGCAAGGGGGATCGCGATAGGCGAGCGAGAGATGGTTAACCTACGGGATAGGGGTGTGAAACACCTTGGGGAGAGGGGGTGAAGTGATGAAAAACCTGGGTAGGGGGAGGTAACCGCGGGATTAGGGGCGGCGAAACCTGGGCGGATAGGGTGATTTGATAACTCGGGGAGAGGTGGGAGATAACACATACCCGTGTACTAGAGTCTTGTGTGCACCAATCTATTTTATTATTTGCACGGATTGCTTCTTCAAATAAAAGCACGTATGTGTGTAACCCTATTTTGCCTAGATGGGTTATGCAGTGAAGGGGGTAAACCTGCACTGGCATGGTCACAGCCAGGACATATGGAGGAGACACCACTAATATACCCCCCCCCCTTCCCCCCCACCAACCAGTATGCAGGAGATGGGCAGAAGTGGTTTCTTGTCATGTAGCACCCCTGAGCGGGCGCCTTGAACAAGCTGCAAACACCTTAACATCACTCAGCTAGAGGATGAACGGACCCTCTTTGAAGTATTCATACATCCGTAGGAGGCAATGCCACACTTACACACTCACTAGTAACACTATCACAATATTCCATGGAATGATCACACCCTGTTTATTTGCACTCAGTCACGTGACATATTTTGCTACTTGTATATTATCAATATTCAAGTACTTGATCAAAATGATGAACTAAAAGCGCCCTTTTATCTCGTAGATTTGCACCATATGTATTATTATTTTATTTCGCATTTATGCATTGACCCATTAGGCCGAAGACGCGGGGATACCTTTCCGTTTTTTTGTTTTTATATGTATCAAACATGCAGCTTCCAATATGTTCTGGAGAGCATGGCGTTCATTCTTGCTGGGATCATGTTAATGGACAAGAGTGAGTGTTTAAGGATTGTGTATTGTATGTGGACTTTCTAAACCACCACAAGTATTTTCGTTTACCTTGTGAGATTGGAAAGCTCACAAACACCAGGGCTGCCAAACAGAAATCTTGGGGGGCCAGGACAAAAATGAAAGGAGCAGCTCCCACATTAATCCCTCACCCAGCTGTTCTCTCCACCCCTTAGCGGACTGGGGGGGGGTCCGAGGGTGGGAGAACGAGATATGGTCTGTGGGAGTTAGGAAGGAGATAAGGGACTGGAGGGGGTATAGTGGTGGTATTATGGACTGGGGAGGTGGGGCAGTTATGGGCTCCTGGGGATGGTGGTAGAAAGGGAAAGGAGAGGGGAGACGAGGTGGCACGGGGGAGGAGTGCGGAGGACGAGAGGGGCGCGACCACCCGGAGACATTATAGAATGCCCTAGAGGGTGGCCGATTGGCGGAGGATGAGTGATCATGGGGGGGATGGACAGAAGAGTGGGAGGGGGTCCAGTTAGGGAGCAAGGATAGAGAGGTGCTGGGAGGACTAAGAGGAAGGACCACCGCAATAATAACAAGAGGGCCTGCCCGTAGGGGGGAGAGCTGGGAAATAAAGAGAGCGGAGGGATGGGGGGCGTAGGGTGGGAAGGGAACAAGACGAGTCTGGAATGAGTAGAGAGTCTGGAGGAAATAGAGAATAAAGGGCGCCCGAGATTACTGTGAGAGCGAGGAAAAGAGATGAGGAGAGGGAAAGAAGAACGAGAGGAGCGAAGATAAGGTGACAAACTGTGTCCTCAGCAAAACGGGACAAATGAAGCGATGATCGGCGCGAGCTCAAACTGCACATGACACGACATGAGAGTCGCGAATGGTGGATCGACTTAGATTGAGAATGCGACGTTGGTGCATGTTGTGATGATAAGCGTGCTGACTGCCGTTTGAGCATGCGTGATGACCGCTTGTGATCTGAATGATTAGTGGAATGAGTGATGATAAGCTTGATGACTGCTACCGGGCAGCATGTGTGATGAAAGCGTGATGGACTCCGAGAGTGTTACATGCGTGAGTGACCGATTGCTGACTGCTTGTGCGAATGCGTAATAGATCCGCTTGATGACCTGCTCGGTGACGCATGACGTGATGACCGCTTGCTGACTGCTCGTGCGCATGTGTGATCAGAGCTTTCCGGTCAAACATGAGCAGAGAAAAACCGTGACAGTGTCAAGAAAAGTCTGGACAAACGGCAAAAAAAAAACAGAACTGTCCCGGCTAAACTGGGACGTTTGGTCACCTTAGGGAAAGAGAGAGGAGGGGTGAGGGGAGGAAGGGGAGAGAGTGGGAGAGAAAGGGATTTAAGGGGGAAAGAAAGTGAGAGGTAGGAATGGAGGGTGGAAGGAGAGAGGGAGAGATTGAGGGGAGAAAAGCGGAGAAGACCTACCTTGGAGGATTGAGGGGTCCCTTAGAGGCCGGTGCAGGGGCCTGCAATGGTGCTTGCTGGAGGGTGCCCATGGAGGTGCCTTGTTAGGGGAGACTCCCTAACACCGGCCTCCAGCAAGCTGCCTTTGACAGGCACCTAAGCAGACCCTGAACTGTAACATCACAGGACTTAAATAAGGCCTGTCCCGTCTCATTTGACTGCAAGAAGACGTTGGGGGGAAACATCTCCGGCCCCTCTTGGATTGTACAGCCGAGAAAAGAAAAGAAAGAAGAAAGAAAGAAGAAGGAATGAAGTTACAGGAGACGTCTCTTCAATCAACATGATCGTGGACTTCTTTACATCGGCTGTTGAGGAGCATTTCGGCGTGGGTCAGGAGATGGTGCTCAATTAGGATTCAGGGGGTAAATCCAGCAAAGATAAGAAACACATTGATTGTATGTTATTTCATTGGGAATTTTTAGGTTGCCCGTTGACTGCCAATGTGTTTATCTATGCCCCTTTCTGGCTATAGATAAGCACAGTGACAGGCAATGCATTTTTTGTCAAATGTTTGTTTTTATTTAATTGTTATGTATTGTATTTTTTGAGATTTTTTTAAAAGTTGCCAATTCATTGTCATTGTGGCAATCCATGCCCATATTGTGGAGGCGTGGGGCTCCTGCTATCCTCTCTCTGCCGTTACCGAACCCTTCCTATTCCTCCATCGCTTGCTTTTCCTTTGAGGCTCACACTGTCCAGATCTTCTCTCCTCTCCCTGTCCATGTGGCGGTCATCTATCGCCCACCTACCTCTACTCATCCCCCTTCTGCCTTTCTCTCTCACTTTGAATCCTGGCTCTCTTTCTTTCTCTCCTCAGACTCCCCTGTTCTTCTCCTTGGGGACTTCAATTGCCACATTGATGACCCCTCTCTCCCTTGGCTTCCGCTTTCTTCTACTGTGACCTCTTCTTTTGGCCTTCAACAGTGGACTGCAGCCAGCACCCACAAGGATGGCCACTACTCAGACCTGGTTTTCACTAAAAACTTCTCTCTTTCCGATTTCTCCATTTCCCCTTATCCTCTCTCTGACCATCATCTCATCTCATTCTCTCTATCTCGCTTCTCCCCTTCTCCACCTCCATCTACCCCCCGGTTCTGCAGAAACTTGCGCTCTATTCACTTACCTGACTTTGAGTCCACTTTACGCTCCCCCCCCTCCTCTCTCAACTCTGCTACAGACCCTGACAACCTGGTCAGGAACTACAACTCTGTCTTGTCCTCGTCTCTTGATCTACATGCCCCGCTTTCTCTCTGCCGCCCTCGCCCTTCTAACCCTAGACCCTGGCTAAATTCCCACACGCGCATGCTGCATTCCTCCACTCGCTCCTCTGAACGCCTCTGGAGGAAGTCTCACACTCTCGCAGACTTCCTTCACTACAAATTTATGCTTTCCTGTTTCAACTCTGCCCTCTCGCAAGCTAAACAAGCCTACTTTTCTACTCTAATCAACATGCACAAGTCTAACCCACGCCGACTGTTCTCTGTCTTTGATACTCTACTCAAACCACCCTCAGCTGCCTCTCCTTCCTCCATCTCCGCTCAAGACTTTACTGACTATTTTAAGGAAAAGGTGGAATCCATACGTCAATACCATCCCCTCTGTTTCTTCTTCCTTCCATCCTAGACCTCTTCCTAACTCTCCTCCTGCCTTCATTTACTCTTTTCCACTGTCTCAGAGGAGTAATACAAAGATACGCCCTTTCCTCTGTTGCTCGACTGCTAAAACGCTGACTCAGGCCCTGATGTGTCTCTGTTGATCGCCTCATCTCTCCCTCTACCACTTGCCCTCTTGACCCCATTCCCTCCCATCTCCTAAAACCTCTAGCTCCTACTATATCCCTATGCTCACACACATTTTTAACTCCTCCCTCTGCTCTGGAACCTTTCCATCCTCCTTAAAACATGCAACAGTCATACCATTACTCAAAACATCAAGCTTGACCCTAACCGTCCTTTCTAACTATCAACCTGTCTCCCTCCTGCCTTTTGCCTCTAAACCGTGAACGTCTTGTATTCTCTTGATTGCTTCCATTTTCTCCAACACCTATTCTCTCTAGACCTCCTACAATCTGGCTTCCGCACTGCTCACTCCACGGAACAGCCCTCACTAAAATAACTGACGCCTCCATGCTGCCAAAGACGAGGTCATTACACTCTGCGCATATTACTCGACCTCCTCTGCACATTTGACACCGTGGACCATCCTCTCTCTCCTTCATTCTCCCATACTCTTGGAATTCGGACAAAGCTCTATCCTGGATCTCATCCTACCTCTCCCATCGTACTTTCAGTGTACTCTTCTCCGTAACGACCAGGTCCTCTCCTCCTCTGTTGATCTCCTCTGTGGGTGGTACCGCCCAGGGCTCTGTCGCTGGCCTTCTCCTTCTCTTTTCTCTGACACACACTCTCCTCTAGGTGCCTAAACACTTTGGTTTAATTATCACCTCTATGGCTGACACAACACCAAATATACTTTTCAAACAGACCCGACCTTACAACACCCCTGCTGTACAACACCAGTTTCTGATGTCTCTCTCTATATCATCCTGGATGGCCCTCGCCGCTTAAACCTACAAACATTGGCTAAAACAGAGCACCGTCCAACTTCCGTCCTCGTCCCAACCCTTGTCCTGCGCACTGTACGCCTCCCTCCTTCCCAATTACTGTTGGAACTACATCATTCACACCAGTAGCCCAAGCACGCTGCCTAGGGGTTCAACACTCGACCTCGCTCTCTCTACATTCAATTGTCCCCGCCCTCACATTTCAAACATATTCTAAAACCTTGTCACTCTTTTTTTTTCTTCCTCCGCAATATAACAAGTACGCCCTTTTCCCTCTGTTGCTCGAACTGCTACTCAAAACACGCTGACTCATCCGCGGCCCGTCATTCCTCTCCCGTCTTGATTACTGTAACCCTCCTGCTGTCCAGCCCGTTCCTTTCCTGCCTCTCACCTGTCTCCCTACCATGCTATCCTAAACTAGCTAGTGGCCAGATTCACTCTACTCTTTCCTAGATCTGTCTCAGCATCTCCCCTCATGAAATCTCTTTCCTGGCTTCCGATCAAATCCCGCATCTTACACTCCATTCTTCTCCTCACTTTTAAAGCTTTACACTCTTCTGCCCCTCCTTACGTCTCAGCCCTAATTTCTCGTTATGCACCATCCAGACTCTTGCGTTCTTCTCAAGGATGTCTTCTTTCTACCCCCTTTGTATCTAAAGCCCTCTCCCGCCTTAAACCTTTTTCACTGACTGCCCCACACCTCTGGAATGCCCTTCCCCTCAGTACCCGACTAGCACCCTCTCTATCCACCTTTAAGACCCACCTTAAGACCCACTTGCTTAAAGAAGCATATGAATAGCACTGTGGATATTCTGAACACGATACATAAAGCTTGGCCCCCTGCAGACGCACTTACCAGAACTCCCTCCTACTGTCTCTGTACGTTCTCCCTATCTACCAATTACACTGTAAGCTCCTCAGGGCAGGGACTCCTCTTCCTTAATGTTACTTTTATGTCTAAAGCACTTATTCCCATTATCTGTTATTTATATTATCTGTTATTTATTTGATTACCACATGTATTACTACTGTGAAGCGCTATGTACATTAATGGCGCTATATAAATAAAGACATACAATTCAATACCACAGTCACAATCAATGACTTTATTGTACAATGTTTGTTTGTATTTAAATGTCATGTGTTTGATTATGTGCCTCTTTTTTTTAGGTTGTCCAATCATTGCCATTGTGGCAATCCATGCCCTTATTGGGGGCATGGATTACCACGGTGACAATAAATGGGTAGAGGGGGAGTGGGGTGGGGGTAGTTGCCCCGGGGAGGGTGGTTAGGCCTCCCGGGTGTGTAGCAGGGGAGGGGGGTTCAACCCTAAAAAGTTCTTTAAGTACCTTAATAAAAAAAATATATATATAGGACCCTTTCAGTGTAAGATGGGCAGGAAGATTATTGGAGATAAGGAAAAAGCTGAGGTATTAAACAAACTATTTTGCCTCTGTGTTTACCAGGGAAGAATCAATTTCAATCGTAGTGCCGCAGGAGGAAGCCACAACCTCTAAATTAACGAACAATTGGTTAACGGAGGAAGAAGTTAATAGGCGGCTTGATAAAATTAAAGTAAATAAGGCACCTGGCCCCAATGGCATACATCCAATAGTTCTTAGGGAGTTAGGTTGAGTAATAGCCGAACCATTACATTTAATATTCAAGGACTCCATTTCCACAGGCTCAGTACCACAAGATTGGCGTAAAGCAGATGTGGTGTCTATATTTAAAAAGGGAAATTACAGACCTGTAATCCTGACTTCAATAGTGGGGAAACTACTTGAAGATTTAATGTGGGATAATATACAGGAATACCTAATAGAAAACAGAATTATTAGTAATTGTCAGCATGGATTTATGAAGGATAGATCATGCCAAACTAACCTTATTTATTTCTTTGAGGAGATATGTATGAATTTATACCACAGTAATGCAGTTGATGTGGTCTACTTAGATTTTGCATAGGCTTTTGTAATGATTCCACTCAAGAGGTTAGTGTACAAAATAGAGCAAATTGGACTCAGTAATAATGTATGCACCTGGATTGAAAACTGGTTGAAGGACAGACAACAGAGGGTTGTCATAAATTGAACTTTTTCAGGTTGGGCTAAAGTCGTGAGTGGAATACCTCAGGGAACTAGGGCCCCTGCTTTTTAACTTGTTTATTAATGACCTGGAGGTTGGCATAGAGAGCAAAGTCTCCATCTTTGCTGATGACACTAAATTGTGTAAAGTAATAGAATCAGAGCAGGATGTAATTTCTCTTTAGAAGGACTTGGAGAGATTGGAAACTTGGGCAGGTAAATGCAGATGAGGATTAAAACAGATAAATGTAAGGTTATGCATTTGGGAAGCAAGAATAAACAGACGACTTACAAATTAAATGGGGATAAATTAGGGGAATCCTTGATGGAGAAGGATTTTGGAGTGGTTGTAGACAGCAGTCTTAGCAATAGTGCCCAAAGTTATGCAGTAGTTGCAAAAGCAAACAAGACCTTATCTTGCTGTAGCCTAGTGCCCCTGGCTATAGCCTTCCACTGGCCTCAACACTATAAGCCCTGATAGGAACAGGCAGTTTTGAGGTTAAACTCCTGCCCAGGGCCTAGCCTGCAGTTGCAGCCTGTATGGGTACTATGTTGGTTATCCAGGGGCAGGCCTAAACCGGCAGTTTGGAGTGTCATACCTTGGGAGGGTATTGACTGGTTCACATGTATATGGTGTGACGCCTGTCAGTACCTGGACCTGCCCTGTTATGGGGCGGGGTTACAAGCCCTTCCCCCCAGGTATAAAAGATGACACTCCGCCAAATTGAGGAAGCCAACTGTGTTAGGTGTGGTATGGTGTGATACCCTTTTCCCTGCAAGAGAGTAAAGGAACTGTGGAGTGACTCCTGGGGACTCAAGCCCGTTGGGTCTGCTCCAGGGAGAAGTGGAGGATGCCATGCTGTATACCAAATAAACATGCAGATGTACCAGCAATAATGTGTGGTCATTGTAAACTAGAATTGCCTGTGGGGACCATCCTGCTTCTAGCAGGATCCTCATGGGATGGAGGTGCTGCTCCCTAGGGGGAAAAGATTGCCATGTTGCCGCTCCCACACAACATCCGCCTAGCAACTCAGACTTCTTGTAACCGCAGAAAATCCCCCATGTAGTGGCCCGATCTCCCATGGGAGGAGGAACAGGTGCTACATTGCATTAAAACGGGGTATGGATGGAAGGGAAGTAAACATAATTATGCCCCTTTACAAAGCATTAGTAAGACCACACCTTGAGTATGGAGAACAAATTTTGGGCACCAATCCTAAGAAAAGACATTATGGAACTAGAGAGAGTGCAGAGAAGAGCCACCAAATTAATAAAGGGGATGGACAATCTAACTTATGAGGAGAGGCTAGCTAAATTAGATTTATTTACATTAGAAAAGAGGCGTCTAAGGCCCGGGCCATAGAGGGGTGGGGAGAGCGAAGGCGCGCTAACGCTGAGGCTCGCCTGCTTCAGTCAGCGCGATTGCACGGACTTGCAGGCGAGCCAGCGTGCGCGAAGGGAGCCGGGGGGAGGTGGTTGGAGGCGGGGCAGTGACGTCGCTGGGCCAATCGCCCGCGACGCACTGACGTCAATGTCACGGCGCCGACGTCACGGCGCCGTGACGTTGACGCTGCTTAAGGCTGATTGGATGTTTTCAGCCGACAGCGCGCTGAAAAACAGCTTGGCGCTCTGCTGAAACCTCCAAAGCCTGAGCACGCCTGCGGACGCTCGCGTGAGCCCCCTCTCAAGGCATCCTCATTGAGGATGCAGGGGCTCAGCGCGGAGCGTCCACATGCCTCAGCGCTGCTTGTCCATCTATGGACGCAGCCTAAGAGGGGATATGATAACTATATAAAAAAATATATTCGGGGACAATACAAGGAGCTTTCAAAAAACCTATTCATCCCACGGGCAGCACAAAGGACTCAGGGCCATCCCTTAAGGTTGGAGGAAAGGAGATTTCACCAGCAACAAAGGAAAGGGTTCTTTACAGTAAGGGCAGTTACAGTGTGGGGTTCATTACCCATGGAGACTGTGATGGCAGATACAATAGATACGTTCAAACAAAGGTTGGACAACTTTTTAGAAAGGTAGGGTATACAGGGATATACAAAATAAATAAACATGGGGAGGACGCTTACCCAGGGAGTAATCTGATTGCCAATATTGGAGTCAGGAAGGAATTTATTTTCCCTTATGAGATATCATTGGATGATATGACACTGGGGGGTTCTAGTTTGCCTTCCTCTGGATCAATATACTGTCAGTACGGATATAGGATTAAGTATCTGTCGTCTAAATTTAGCATAGGTTGAACTTGATGGACGCCTGTGATTTCAGCCCTGGTGACCCCCTGCTTCCCGAATTACAGGCCCCGGTATTGGGTGCCAGAATCTCCCCGAATTATTGAAATCTCCCGCATCACGTAACCGGGAGATTTAAATGCACAGGAGATACCGGCACCCAATACCGGGGCCTGTAACTCAGGAAGCAGGGAGTCCCCGAATCTGATATTAATGTGTTTCATCTCTGGAGACCCCCTGCTACAATACTGTGTGATTAAAATTGAAATAAAAACAGTGCGATCGCCTGTAAGAGCTGTGCAGGGAGATCGCCTGTAAGAGCTGTGCAGGGAGATGCATCTCTCTCTCTGTGCAGGGAGATCGCCTGTAAGAGCTGTGCAGGGAGATGCAGCTCTCTCTGTGCAGGGAGATCGCCTGTAAGAGGTACAGGGAGATGCAGCTTCTCTCTGTGCAGGGAGATGCAGCTCGCTCTGTGCAGGGATATGCAGCTTCTCTCTGTGCAGGGAGATCGCCTGTAAGAGCTGTGCAGGGAGATGCAGCTCTCTCTGTGCAGGGAGATGCAGCTCTCTATGTGCAGGGAGATTGCCTGTAAGAGCTGTGCAGGGAGATGCAGCTCTCTCTGTGCAGGGAGATCGCCTGTAAGAGCTGTGCAGGGAGATGCAGCTCTCTCTGTGCAGGGAGATGTAGCTCTCTCTCTGTGCAGGGAGATCTCCTGTAAGAGCTGTGCAGGGAGATGCAGCTCTCTCTGTGCAGGGAGATGCAGCTCTCTCTGTGCAGGGAGATCGCCTAATAAAATAAATAAACAACCAAGAAAAACTCAAAAATTCATTTCATATATCATATTACTCCTACTCACATATATACAATATATATATATAATAGTATATATATATATATATTTTTACAGTGGTTGACAAATCACCAAAGAATCTACTCGCCACACAAAAAAAATCTATTCGCCACACCAGTACCAAACGTGTGCTGCTTGGGCCAATATGTACTCGCCCGGGGTTAATCCACTCGCCCGGGCGACAAATGTATAGGTTTTCGAACACTGTATATATATATATATATAATATATATATATCTATGATATATATATATAGCAACTGTAAATCCTGTATATTCATTTGCTGTCTTAGACAGGTCTGCAACCCGTCTTTTCAATTCCCATTACCTCCCCAGCAACATCACTCGCGTCCCCTGCAAGCAAGGGATTCTGGGAAACTGACATGCAAATGCAGCCCTC